>BSBK01001115.1:0-600000 GCA_027943335.1 Chamaecyparis obtusa | reverse complement strand
ATTGCTAAAGGTAATGCAGCTACGAAGGCCCTTGATACTGAAGAAGGGAACCCTATGGAAGAGCCATTCAATGTGCATGATGAAGAGGACATTGGTTTCAGTATACATCTTGATAGTGCTATTGATTTGGACGAAGACCCTTATAATCCTTCCAATCAGTCCACTACAACTGCAAGTGCTAGAAGAACTCCTACATCATCAATCACAAGGGTGGTAAAGAGGAGGAAGGTAAGTATGGCCGCTTCCTTGGATGCCATGTGTGAAATACTGAAGAAAATAAAAGATGGCATGAGCAATGTTCACTTTCACAAAATTGATCAATTTGATCATGACAATGCTTTGACGGGCGCATATACCGCTCTCAAATCCATCCCTAAATTGAGTCGAGGTGTATTCCTGAGGGTATACGACACCTTCATGGTTGAACGTGAAAGAGACAAAGGGTTCTTGTTGATGACTGGGGATGAGAGAGTGGACTGGATTGCAACCACATATGGTGGATTATAGTTATTTTCTACATACTTTATCAAACTTTATCATGAGTTAAAACTTTATCATACTTGTTCACATACATTGATACAACTATGTTTTGGTTGATGATTGTTTATGATTGTTTATGGTTGATGATTGTTTATCAAACATAGTTTTTGTTTATCAAATATATTATGAGATAATGAAATGTAAATTGGTTTCCTAAAGACCCTATCACTGCTCGTAAGGGTACAACAATCCAACCTTGTCTATATTTTTGTGATGTTGATTCATTTGTAATGTATCATAGCAATTATTCTTCATTCAAGACTGATATCATCTTCCTTTTATTTGATGACTTGATTCCCAAATATATGAAACTGTAAAGGGGTCTATGGGTAAAAGTTTAGAAAAATGAGCTATTTTCTCTTATTAGACCAGGTAACATGACTGTATACCTAACCTCTGAGATGGGAAATATCATTGACCATGATGATGAATATGATTCTAAGTGTTCTTTCTGGAAATGTTGAGTTATGTTTATTCTTTTCTCTCAGGTGCCTGAACTACGTTCTGCTTCAGTGTGCATTGGTACTCTTTGTGAGTTATGATGTGCTAGGACTATTGCTTGTTGTTGTGACTGCATTGTAGTGGATGTGTCTATTCTATCATGCTTAGTTCCTTGAGAGGACCTAATGTATTTTATGTTATGATATTTTATGCATTGTGAGTGAAATGATGCTATACTCAATGTTAGTTGTGCTTTACGCTAATGTTCAAGATGTTGTTAAGTTTATCCACTGATTGGACTGTATGAATCCACTATGCCTCAAATGTACCTGCTATGATGACAATGCTTCTTGAGATTCATGATTTTCCCCTATTGTGTGGGTATGTTGATTGATGTTTGATGTTCATATTGCATGGCACATTGTTCACTTGATATACATTTGGTGGAGTATCCGTTAAAAGGATGTAATAACTATGATATAGTTGTTAGAGGTCATTGTCTTATGTATGCCAATGGCTGTGAACTTAAAGGTATGTATGTACATACATACATACACACACACACACACACACACACACACACATATATATATAAGATTGAGCACTTAGAAAAGCATGAAATTAATCTTGTCTTATCGTGCCATATTTATAAGAGGTTTTGTCTAATGAAAAACATGTCATGGGAGACCTTAAATAATGGTGTTGACCTTCATTTGTTGTATAGTTACATTGTCTTGACACATGTACAGTTGTGGCTGGAAATTGTGGTGCATAGAGAATGGATATTAATACAAGCTTGACTACTTGTTGGCAATCACATTAATGAGATTTTCATTAATTATTGTGATTCTTTGAAATTTGATATGCGGGATGAGGTTGCTTGAGTTTTAATGGCCACTCCATTAATAGCCTTTGTCACCACTCACATCTTAGATCATTATGTTTATGAGCTTGATTATGGCTTGAATATGAAAGTTTGTGTCATAGTGAGAGACCTGCAAACTTCTGATATGAACTATTGTTGCAATGTAAAATAGTTATTTCATACATGGCTACTGCTAGAATAACATTAACCATGTATGGAATAATGATCAATCTGAGGTCAATTTTGATGAACATCATACTGCATTACAATCTGCTTGTAATGCAGTATGATGTTCATCAAGATTACAAATTGCAACAATAGACATTTATGGAATAATGATCAATCTGAGGTCAATCTTGATGAACATCATACTGCATTACAATCTACTTGTAATGTAGTATGATGTTACATTAAATTAAATTCTATTAAATGCATTAATTATTTATTCGAGAAATTTGGAAATTACTTATTCTCTCTTTCAGCTCTTGTGATTCAGTATGAGTGTGAAAGTTTATAGACATATTCTTGCATTTGTTAGTCTTGTTGCTTTTAACATATTTAAGTGGAATACATGAAGGAGTACCACATGATGAATGCTTAATTTAATGCATTGTTAAGGTGTACTCTCAGAACTATCCATTTCTAGTTCTTCAGACATGGTTTTATAAATGTATTTTGGTAGATGACTGTATTGTTCATGATTCTGTATGTATATACCCTAACCATATTGTTATTACTATTGAATTACGAAATTAAGTGGAATAATTCTACTTTGTTCAATGCTCTATTTCATCTTGAATTTCTTTTCATTTTTCATTCATTTTTAAAAACCACGTGATAGGTACAGAAACAGAAATGGATAGCTCTAAGAGTACACATATGATGATAAAGTGAGACTACACATATGCTGACATTAAAAATATTTGAAATAGCTTCTGGATTTGATTTTGTAGATATTTTTGGCATGAACATTTCCGATCACACTCTGTGATCCTTCATTAGGATGGAAGAGAGCAAAATGATTGAAAGAAAAGTCCATCATTTTGGTCTATTGCAATCATTTTTCTCTCTTTCATCTTGATGATGGATCACAGAGCGTGATCCAAAACTATCTACACAATCGAATCCAGAAGCTATTTCAAACATTGATGCCAAAAATATCGACATATGCTGATAAAAAAAAGAGCTATCTGATGATTGTTTACTGTTCATGTTCACAAATGGTCAATATTTCTAAATGTACTCCTTGGTGTATTCCATTTAAAAATATCAAGTTTTAGTTTTTCTATCATGTTTACTTTGTAGATGCAGGAATGACCATCTAACAATACAGGAAGTAATGGGAAGAATGAGCAGGATATGAGATGGTTGCTCATCGAATGTGGGGCATAAGGGCATAGAGAGTGGATTTCCTTGCATTTTCTTCTTTAACGGTGTGTTTTCACACCACCATTCAGTTCATGGATATTGTTCTTCTCCATCTTCTATCTGATGCTATAGTTGTGTCATTATATTTTTTTGTATAAATTCGTAATATCAACATAAATGAAACTTTTTCAATTTGTACTGATAGAATATAGTCATGTTGTTATATGAATGAACAAAATAGTATGAAAGAACAAAAAATTGTTTGATACAGTGGTGATGGCTATGATAAATGTCCTATGTGTGACTGTGGTGATGGAATGCCCTACGTGTTGAGGACGTCACACACAGACACTAATCCAGAGCATAAATTTTGGACTTGCGTAAATAAGAAAAAAGTTGTTAATTGCACAATATTTAAATATTTACAAAGAATAAATATTAGTCATTATAGTGAAACTAACTTAGATTTATATTGTAGGATGGCGGTGGATGTGACTACTTTCAGTGGGCCGATGACACCCCATTGTTGTCTACATCATCTACACCTTCTACACATATACCTGCTGTGGATGATGAGTGCAAGTCTTGCAAAGGGCTCGGGAAAGCTATTAGAAAAGCGGAGGCTACCTATAAAGCCGATGTCATGTTTTTATGATGTTTACTTTGTGCAACAATCACACTACTTTGTTGGGTCATTATGCAGAAATAGATATATATGTGGACTATATGACTTATTTATATTTTGATGTGATATCGAGCAATGCTATGACTTATTTATATTTTGATGTGATATCGAGCAATGCTATAATTATTTTCTTGTTATAATATTGTTAAAGATAATGTATAAAATTATTAAAAAAGTTAACTTTACTATTCACAATATTGAAAAAAAAATTAAATTTTGTTTATGATTTACTATATAAAAATATAAATTAATAAAGAAAAATATAAATAAAAAAATGGACAAAATAAATAAAATATTAAATTAAAACATTATATAATAATTAAAAAAATTTAAATATTTTCTTGTCAAATTCTAAATCCAATTCAAAATGTAGAACCAAACACATAAAATGGATAATGTAATTCCAATTCCAATTTGAAATTGCAAACCAAACACATAAATAGGAATTTCTCAGTTCTAATTCCAATTTCGAAAATGACAACCAAACGCAAATATGGATTGTCTCAGCCATCTTCCGGGTCAACCAAATGGTCCAAACTATCTTCCGAATACACAAAACCGGAATTTCAAAACCTGATTTTGAGATAATCAGGTTTTGAATCAGATTCCAATTCTGCAAACAAACGGGGCTTAGTAAATATTAGAGCATTGAAAGCTTGTAAAAATAGTAGCTATTTCTAGTTTGCTCACCAAATTTGGTAGACAATCAAACTGAGAAAATAGAGACCCGTTTGGTAGGGGGAATCAGCCTGGAATTGGCATTTGTTATTTCCAATTTTGTCGAATCTTTAGTTTGGGAGTGCAATATGAAAATATAATAGGAATATGCAAATGCTCATTTTGCCAAAAATGAGCATTTACATTTTCCATCTAAAAAGGTGGAATTGGAATTTGAATGGGAAAAAATAAATTTTTAAATTTTTCATGTCTACACTTAATTTTTTAATTTTTTATTTGTGTGGGCAGGGATTTAATTTATTTTTTATTTGTCTGAGTGGTTTGTAACTTTGTTATTTATTCGAATTTTTAAAAAAAAATTCAAATTTTTTGCGGAATTGTTTTTCAAATTTTTTGACAATTTTTTTGTAGAGTTTTTTTCAATATTTTTTTCAAAAAAAATTGACTTTTTATTTTTTTGAATTTTTTCTCGAATTTATTTTCCAAATTTTTTGTCGATTTTTTTTTCGAATTTTGGTTGCAATGATTGTAACTTGGTTGCCTGCCACCAACTTTGGCTGCCTAAAACAGTTCGCGATTCCATTTTAAATTCTATTCCATTAATACAAATGAATTATTAAATTCAAAAACATTAAAACAATTCAAATTTTTTTTAAAAAAAAATCATACTCAAATTCCAATTCCAGTTTCGAAAAGTGGAACTAAACGGTCCAAACATAATCCAAAAATGAATAACCGGATTATCAAATCCATAATTTGACCATTTCCAGCATTTGATCAAATCCATCATTATCCAAATCGGCCCTAATCAAACTGGGATATCCTTTGGAAACCAAAGTTGTGAGATTGTGTAACAATTGGAAGTTAATTACTTCCACAGTATGTCCTGTCATGCACCGACAATTTGCAGATGACACTCTTCTCTTCGGCTTTGACTCAGTTAGGGAAGCCACTCAATTCAAGGCAATTTTAGAAAAATATGCTCAAGCCTCTAGACAGGCAGTCAACAAGGATAAATCAGTGATTTTTTTCTTCCATACCAAAAAGAAAATGCAGCAAAAAATTGAATCTATTATAACATTCAAAGTAGACTCTCTTCCATGTTCCTATTTGGGAATTCCCATTGATCAAACACTTAGAACTACTGGGGTTTGGAAGCCCATCAATAAAAGATTGGACAACAAAATGGATAACTGAAAATCTAAATGGTTCTCTTGAGCGGACAGAATTGTCATGATCAAAGCAACATTGGCTGCTATCCCCATCTATCTCATGTCTTGCATCCCCCTATCAATGAATGGTTATATGGACATCGTGAAGAAGTTAAGGGACTTCTTTTGGCAAGGCACAAATCCTAGCAGAAAATTCAAACTTATCTCTTGGGAGAACATATGCAAACCTATATCAGTAAGAGGCACAGGGATAAAAAATCATATGTGGCAGAATCAAGCTTTAGGAGCTAAACTCTATTGGAAATTAGTGAAAAATTAAGATTATAAATGGGTCATCGTAGAGGTAAATATCTAGGTAATGGTTTGTTTTCAGAGGTTTTCCGCATCAAAGACTTTCCTAGAGGCTCTAGAATATGAAATTTTATCTCCAAATCAAGACATAGTGGACAACAACATAACTTGGAACATCAGAGAAGGTAATTTAGCTCGGTTTTGGGAAGATTCATGGGGAGGCTATCCAATTATTCATTCAATATCAGCTTTGAATCATATTAGTCATATTTGTCTGTCGGCTTGGGGCCCATTAGTCAAAGACTACACCATCCCCTCTTCTTCCTTTGCAGTAGACGACTCTTGGAATTATAAAGATTTCTCAGGCTTAAGGGTTGACCCTCAAGAACTAAGCTCTTTAAAATAAATTATGAAGGGCAGATCTTTCTTTCTCAAACATGGGAGGGACGAAATCATATGGAATGGGTCTAAAAATGAAATTTACAATGTTAAGGATGGATACAAAATCATTTAAGGTCCTCTTCAGAAATCAGTCACAATCCCGACATAATTATGTTGGAACAAGGTTTGTCTCTCGAAGGCAGGAGTTTTCATGTGGGCATCATCTCAGGGCAGGATCTTGACAGCAGATAGGTTTTTAAAAATGGGATATTTGGGTCCATCTAGATGTTCTCTTTGCCTCAATAACGAAGAGGATTACAATCATTTGTTGTAACATGTCCCTTTGCCAACAAATGCTGGAATTGGTTGTGTTCGAAATTAAATTGGTCCTTTGCTCTTTCCCAATAAATCCAGTCTTATTTTCTTTCATGACCCACACTTTATGAAGAAAGCTTATGTGGTAATCTTTGGATCATCTCTACTTCCATATTAATATGGGAAATCTGGAAAGAGAGAAATAGGAGGCTTTTCTAGGAGAAAGCTATAGAAATTGAGTCTATTCTTAATAAAATTGAGGCAGCAATAGTGGAGATCATGAATTCTCAGATTCAACCTCAATCAACTAGACACAAGTTCTATACTAGTTGGGATGATGAGATGATCAAATGCTAGCATGGTCTCAAAACTTCGACAACCATTGGCAAAGGTTGCAAAACTAACCACTTTCAAAGAGTGTCTTGTGTTTGGAAGTCTCCTTCCCCAGGCTAGTTCAAGCTTAATTTTGATGGTGCCTCAAAAGGAAATCCAAGTTCTTCAGGTGCGGGTTGCATCATTCATTCTTTAGAAGGGAAGATTTTAGCAAAATTGACTATTCCTCTGGATCCAGACACTAATAATATGGCTGAACTCAAAGCACTACTTCATGGGTTAGCTTTGGCTAAGGAATTAGGTTTGAATAGAGTGGAAATCGAGGGAGACTCAATGATTGTGATAAATGCAGTCAGGTCAGGGGCAATATCTAATTGGAGATTACAAGCGTCTTTAAAAATTATTTTAAATCTAATTAACAAATTCAAATCCACAATGACTAACCACGTTTTCCATGAGGGAAATTCCAAAGCGGATGAATTAGCAAGTTTTGCAGCCAGTGGTACATACATGAAATTAGTCGCATCTGATGACCAACCCATCCTCTCTTAACTCAGTTCATCACCATTTCCCTGCAAATGGTCCCCTGCTTCTTTATTGGCATAAAACCCAAGGAAATGAGGCCGGTTGGGATGAAGAAAGCCCTGAAGTTTCTCTCAAGATTTTTAAGAATTGAAGAAGGCATGGACTCTACTCATGGTGACAACCTGGATGCCACTGTGGAATGGGTTTATAAATACAGATATGACAAAAGGATGGACGACCTTGGCAGCCCGGTTTCCTTAGATGCTGACGAGGAGGAGGCGAATGAATCTGTGGTTGCTTCAAGGGCAGTTGCAGAGGAAGAGTCTGAAGCGGACAAGGATAGCTTCTGTAGGGGTTGAGGCCAACTATGAGGATTCCGACGATGAGGAAGAAGATGTAGCAGTTAGAATGGATCAGGGAAATATGATCTTTTCCCAAGGGGAGGGTGATGATGCCCGCAAATCCTCAACTGAGAGCTTAGAACATGACTCCTCTTTTGCATCAGACTAGTTCTGGTGCAATTTTCCTCTCAAGAACTCATAATTTTTGCATTAATATAGATATCTGTGGTTAATTGCGCCATCTAACTCTGGTTTAAACTAGACTGGTGAAGTTTTGAAAGGATTTTGAAATGGTGCTGAGCATTGTTGCTTCATATTTGTTGCACCTTCAACTTCTAAGACCATACTCATAGTGCTTTTGATCTTAAAACTCTTTATATTGATTATATATTAAATATATTAATATAAATCCGGCTTCGGTCCTTTACTGACCCAAAAAAAAAATTAACGTGTCGGCTGTAAAGAGCCACACGGCAAACAAAATATTGATAATAATAAAATCCCGCCATTTAAAAAAATTGCATTTTCTTATCCGCGCCAGCCACCAAAACCCCAGTTTGCTTTTTGTTTTTCTTCTCCGTGTAATGTAGTTAAGTGTCTGTTTCAAATTCAAATTTGAACAAGCTCTTCAGGTTAGCAATTCAAATAACGAAATGCCTGTTAAAGAAATAAAGCAAAATTAGCTTTCAATTTCCGTTGCAAATTCAACTATCTCGCGAATTGTTTGTTACAAATTGAAATGTCTGTTGATTAGCAATTCAAATGGGAAAAGAGTCGTTAAAGAAATAAAGCAAACAAAACTCTCAAACCATTTTAAATAAGCCTAAATTGAGATTGCCTTTCATATTTTTTAACGTTTTGCAGGTAATTTCAAAATTCTCAAGCATGGAGAAAATGATTTATAAGCTGTTCACAGACACCCAAGAAGTGAGTCACATCATTTTCTGTTAAATCAAGGAATTGAAATCACTGTCTTTGTTATTATTTGCTTGCCAAGTGGGTTGAGAAATATTGATTGAGATTGGCTTTCATATTTTATTACTTTTTGCAGGTAATTTCAAAATTCTCAAGCATGGAGAAAACGATTTATAAGCTGTTCACAGACACCCAAGAAGTGAGTCACAACATTTTCTGTTGAATTGAGGAATTAAAATCACTGTCTCTATTATTATTTGCCAAGTGGGTTGAGAAATATTGGAAGTTTTCATTGATCATATGTTTCTTTTTTATTTGTACTTTCAACAAATGGAAGAAGGCACGCAGTGTGTCAGATTATTTCTTTGTTCTTGGCATTTACTTGTGTTAAGCAGGGCATCAAAATCAGGTTTTTATCGTTTACCCTTGTATTGTTGTGTAAGCATTTCATTATATTTTTGTGTATGGAGTATATGAAAGGCTCTTAAAATATGCATTGTGTGGGGTTTGTTCTAAATTTTTCTTGGAATGTTTCATAGGATGGGAAATACATGTCACAAACCACCCAGAATTGTCAAAAAGTGGACAGTGAAATCCGAGTGGAGAACAAAATGAAAATGAAAACAAAGTATAAAGTTCTTAGTGCAGAAGAAATCAACAAAGAAAGGAACCAAGGAAGGGAAGATCTTAATGTTGTGCCCTTTATGTTGGTAAAAGGGGAAGCTCTTTGCCCCGTGTTACTTCTCGGGGTTCCAATGTGATGATGAAGTCTTACAAAAATAAGGTGGACTAATCTAATCTGCGGCTGCAAGGTCTGGTATGCTTTAGAAGTATGGCAGTAAGGATTTGTGGGAATGTGGGTTAGATATCCATTTCTTATACAACAACCCATCTGTGACGTGTTTCATGTGGATGGATTCAGACAACATTTTCACTGCTTCAATTTTTCTATTCCCTTTGAGAGATACAATGGCTGGAACAAGAACATGGTAATCCCTGGCTTCTGGGAGAAGGTATGATATATTTGCCCTAGAATTAGTTTTATTATGGTGGAATCTGGATTGTAGATCTAGCGGGTATTTTAAGATGCTAACGTAGACCAATTTTTCAGAAAATTCATGTTAATTAATTTGTCTTGGTATGTTTTGAAATAAAACTTTGATTCTAAGTCACTTTTGGAAAAATGGGTGGATGGTTAATTTATTCAAAAGGAGAGTTTCGTTTATGGACCAATCAGATTTGTCTGATTTGGTCTAGATTTCAATTCCTATAGAAATTATGAGGAGCTTGTCATTGTAAATTCAGTCAATTAACTATAGAAATGCTTTTGAAGGCTACAACGAATTTCTAATGTTATTTTCCGCTAAAAACTTTCAATGATTTTCCTACCTGCTCATGCCTGTTTTATTACACTTATGGATATGGAGTTCTGTTAAATGATTTTTATTTTACAGTGTTTCATTGCATGCAAATTTAACCAGAATGATTAGTGGCATTCTTCGTGCTAAATGAGACATCCTAGTGTGATCACAGTGACTTACACTGTAAGTTTTAAGAACAAGAATGAGAATTCTAATAGGTTTCTATGCAATCTTTTCAACTAACAACCAATAGAACATAGTGACCGTTATAGACCAAAGATAGTTTGAATAAGGGTTTGTAATGCATGCGAACACAGTGTCAGTTTTCATAGAGAACTCACAGGGACTAAAATGTTTGCTACTTGAAACATATAAAACAAGAAAACAGATGTCTAATTTACTTGTTAACTTTACGAAGAAAATCCTCTCTACCCCTGTGGAATTGAAATGACACAACAATCTAGCTGAAACACAGTTCAACTTGTAGATAATTAAGAGTATTTTAGCTCAGTTTTCCTTTGTCCATGTAATAAAATCTCAACTTATTCACCTTTGAGAGTGAAAAGTTCAAGAATCTGCCCTAAACGTCTATAGCATCCTTGGTAAGCCTTTCATGGCTTCAATTTTATAGGCAAGCTTTTGCTCCTGCAAAAATAGATCCCCACATTATTCCATTGGTGGTGAGTGGTTCTCTCCTATGGGTAAGAGTGAGGGGCTCAGAGACTTATATAAACCTTGTGTGTTTGTATAGTTATGGATTAAGGTTGGATCCATCTCCGTCACTATTAGTCATAAGGTGATTGAAACTTGAATGCAGCCCCACCTTATGAGAGATGGTACTCCTTTGGGGGTTTGTGCTATCATAACTTTTTTCATGCTATGTGATTTTAACAAGCATGCAAGATGATATGTTAGTGTTATTAATTATCTGATCGCACCCTACAGAGAGTGAACTGTCGACTCTATCCTCAGTAGATAGCATGGAAACATCCTGAGGCTTGTGGGTTGCCTATAGATTCGGGATCAATCTCCAGAGAGGGCTGGTTCCCTTAGTTTCACACTTAAACTAGTCTAACCTTTTGTTGCTTCACAAAGAGAAGGGGCAAAAAATGATATTAAAATGAAAACTAGAACCTAAGTAGGTGATATGCCAAATGTTCTTGACCTGTACTGCTATTTTTGCATACACAATATTTCCAATAAACAAACTCAATTATGCACAGCTCAAGTTTTTGTCATATTTGTGCATGATTGGTCCATGGAGAAGTTGTAGTTCTATAGTCTTAAGAGAAAATCAGATGTTTTCACAACTAAGAGCTGTATAAGCAAATAGCATGACCTACAACCTGCCTAAAATATACATATTTCTGCATACAGGTGCTTGGAATGAGATAGAAAATCAAGGACTGTCTAAGCTGTCTCAAAACCACATCAATGACTCAGAGTTGCACACAAAATATAGATTAAAGAAGGCAAAAAATGGTTCCTTTATTGATAAATGATACTTTTACAGCTGCATACAGGTCTGTTTTACAGTATTTTCTCAGAAAAACTGAGTTGAAAGTGTTTGATAGCTGTTAATGTTGATTTACAATCAAGTTCTATCTCCTAATACAATGATGTTTTGCCAAAGTAGGCATACCTCCTGCATAACTAACCAAAACCAGCAAATACAGGACACCTGCCAGGTAGTAAATGAAGCTTTCCTTGAAATTTGCTAACTTCGTTGGGTGCTGGAAAGGTCAACCAGCTTGCTTGACTGTTGAAACTACACAAAGTAGGTGTTAGTGAAAAGAATCTTGACCTTTTCAATCTGTTTTTCTTGTGTCAACTCGTAAAAAGACTCCAAGATGCTACCTCTACTCTCCTAAATGCTTGGAACTGTCCAAAACTTTTGGCTACATGTGTCAGTGGTTGATATCTGCCTCTTAATTGCTCATTATTGCCTTAATATACCCACTTGCATGCATATAGGGCACGTTCCTGCTGAGTTTAAGGTGACTCAGGTCTTTGAAGGCATGAAAAAAGGTCTTCTTTAAGGCTTAATAAACCACCTTACTTCTTCATTTAAGTCTTTCCTATGTTGAACACATAATGACATTTCATTCTCAGCTGACCTCGCAACCTTTTGCAACTTCTGATGGGACAGATGCTCTCTGTGGCTTCTTTCCAAATTCAATGTTGGAAGGTTTTAGTGAAAAAATGACTTATTAAATAATATATTATACCTATTATTCATTTCACTTGAATCTCTTAAATTGAAACCTTCTCCCCTTTGTATATTCCAATGTAGCGGAGATTCATATCTCTTTATCATGTCTACCCTTTGGAATCATCATAATGTTTCACAATTGCCTGCCCCTTCAAAAGAGTCACAACCCTTCATCATTTCTGTCATTTGCTAGTCTTGCCTCAACTCCCCCATTAATGAATCCCAACTTGACAATATGTAAAACCAATGTAGGAGGTTGGGCTCTAAGTCGAGCCACATTTATATATTTGAGGTAAGAAAAAAAGAATTGAGTTGCTACTTTTCAAAATTGCATTTATAAATAATATTTTATACAAAACCACTAACTATTTTCTCGGCCAACTTGCACAATATATAGCATGCAATCACTGATTGCAACACAGTGCAAAATCATCGGTAATAGATCCGACCGATAGTTCCAAGAACTTTCGGTGCCTTCCACTAAGTAATCTTCTCCCTACTGTACCTCTGTCCAATGATCCACAATCTTTATGCGATTGTATGAGCAATCCAACATCATTAAGATCACACATCCTGAATCACAACGATTGACTCCACACTGATTTGACACAATAATAAAATCAATACTTTTGGGTTTCAACTTGTTCCTCATGTTTCCATGACAACCTTCAAACTATCATAACTCTCAACGCACATAAGATAAACTAGTGCCCTCATCGATATCTCATCTTTAGACATCACTTGATATTCCTTTACGATTGCACACTCCAACTCATACCTTAATGCGAGATTCAACCTCTGGAACATATCTCATCCTAATAGGATTATTGTCAACCAACAACCACTAAGTTGACATCAATGACAAACTCATACTTGATCATACTATCATCATACCTGCATCAAACAAATGTCATAATATACTCATCTGATCTCTAAATCAATTACATCAGTTTTTCCAACACACACTTCCTCATCATATATGCCCTTTAAAATCCTCTCAACTTTTCACAATTGTCACCATTCGAAAGAGTCACAAACCTACATTATTTTTGTCCTTAGTGAGTGTCACAACCTTTCGTAACTTTTCCTTTTAAACGAGTCACTTATTTTTTTCTTATTCCTTTTTCTATTTCATTAATTCTTAGGGCGCTACTCTTTCCTCAGCTCACCCGTTATTGAACCCCAACTTGATAATATGTAAGCCCAAAATAAGACAAGTTGGACATTGAGCTGAGTCACGGTGATACCTTTGATTTAACAAAAAAAAAACAAAAAACTTTAGTCACAACATTTCATTGTTGCCTTCGTGAATAATATATTATATCGCACATTGATTTCAATTAAATTTCATCTTTAAATGAAACATTCTCTCCTTTATATCATTGAATGTGAGACAGAGTCGCACCTCATCATCATGTCTACTCTTTGCACTCATCACACCTTTTAACAATTGCCACCATTTCAAAAGATTCAGAACCTTTCACTAATTTTATCCTTTGCGAATGTTACAAGCTTTCATAACCTTGCCTTTTTAAGGAATCAATTTCTTATCTTTTTCTTATTCTCTCTTCTCTTCCATTAATTCTTAGAAGATTAGTCTTGCCTCAGGTCACACCTTCTTGAACCCCAACTTGACAATATGTAAGACCAAGGTAAGGCAGGTTGGACATTGAGCTGCACCATGAGGATATCTTTAGGTTAACAAAATATAAATATAAATTTAGTCACCACTTTTCATTGCTGCCTTTGTGAATAATATATTATACTGCACACTGATTTCACTTGAATGTCTTCAAATGAAACTTTCTCCACTTTATATATTTCAATGTTGGGGAGAGTCACACCTATTTTTAGAGGGCTAGTCTTGCCTCAAATCACCCATTAATGAATCCCAACTTCACAATATGTAAAACCAATGTAAGGCAGGTTGGGCTCTAAGTCGAGTCACATTTATATCTTTGACATAACAAAAAAAGAATTGGGTCGCCACTTTTCATTATTGTATTTATGAATAATATTTTATACAAAAACACTAACTATTTTCTCCACCAACTTGCACAAGATACAACATGCAAACACTTATCGCAACACAATGCAACATCATCGGTTACGGATCTAACCAATAGTTCCAAGTACTTCCTCTGCCTTCCACTAAGTAACTTCTGCCTACTGTAACTCTGTCCACCGATCAACAATCTTGATGCAATTGTACGAGAAATCCTACAACAGCATTAAGATCACACATCCTGAATCACAACGATTGACTCACACTGATTTGACACAATAATAAAATCAACACTTTTGGTTTTCAACTTGTTCCTCATGTTTCCCTAACAACGTTCTTACAATCATAACTCACAACACAAATAAGATAAACTAGTGCGATCATCGATATCTCATCTTTAGACATCACTTGATATTCCTTTATGATTGCACACTCGATCTCATACCATAATGTGAGATTCAACCTCTGGAACATATCTCATCCTAATAGGAACATTGTCAACCAATAATCGCTAAGTTGACATCAATGACAAACTCATAACTAATCATCGTATTATCATGCCTGCATCAAACACATGTTATAACATACTCATCTGATCTCTGCATCAGTTACATCAGTTATGCCAAAACTTACTTGCTCATCATATTTGGCCTTTGCTATCATCTCAACCTTTCACAATTGTCACCATTGGAAAGAGTCACAAACCTACAATATTTTTGTTCTTAGCGAGTGTGACAACCTCACTTAACTTTTCCTTTTAAAAGATTCACTTCCTTATGTTTTTTTCTTATTCCTTTCTCTCTTTCATTCATTCTTAAAGGGCTAGCCTTGCCTCAAATCACCCCTTCTTGAACCCCAACTTGACAATATGTAAGACCAAGGCAAGACAGGTTGGGCAACAAGCTGAGTCACGGGGATACCTTTGAATTAAAATAAAAAAATTGAGTCACCACTTTTCATTGTTGCTTTTGAGAATAATATATTATCTTACACACCGATTTCACTTGAATTTCCTTTTAAAATGAAACATTCTCCCATTTATATCTTTGAATGGAGTGGAGAGTTGCACCAGATCATCATATCTACTCTTTGCTCTCATCACAACATTTCACAACTCCTGCCCTTTCGAAAGAGTCAAAACCCTTCACTATTTTTTTCTTTTACGAGTGATACAAGTTTTCATATAACTTCAGCTTTTGAAGGGGTCAATTCCTTTTTTTTTATCAATCTTTTTTCTATTCCATTAATTCTTAGATGACTCTTCTTGCCTCACTTCACCCCTTTAATAACTTTGCCTTTCTAAGTAGTCTCTTCCTTATTTTCTTCTTAATCCTTTGTCTCTTCAATTATTGCTTAGAGGGCTAGTCTTACCTTAGCTCACCTCTACTTGAACCCCAACTTGGCAATATGTAAGACCAAGGTAAGGCAGGTTGGACACTAGGTTGAGTGAAGGAGATACCTCTAAGTTAATAAAAAAATAATTTTTTAAATAATATATTATACCCCACATTTATTTTATTTGAATCTCCTGAATTGAAACCTTCTCCTCTTTGTATCTTCCAATATGGGATAGAGTCACGTCTATTTATCATGTCACCCTTTGCAATTATCATAATGTTTCACAATTACCACTCTTCAAAATAGGCACAACCCTTCACCATTTTTGTCATTTTTCTAGTGTCACAACCTTTCATAACTTTTTCTTTTGATAGTCACTTATCTTTTGCTTATTTCTTATTTCTTTTGTATTAATTTACAGTGGGCTAGTCTTACCTCAACTCACCCATTGATGAACCCCAATTGAACAATATGTAAAATCAAGATAAGGTAGGTTGGGCTTTAAGTCAAGTCACACTTATATCTTTGAGTTAAGAAAAAAAGAATTGAGTCACCACTTTTCATTATTACCTTTATGAAAAATATTTTATACAGAAGCACTCACTATTTTCTCCACCAACATCCACAAGATATAGCATGCAATCACTTATCGTAACATAGTGCAACATCATTGGTTATGGATCTGACCAATAGTTCCAAGAACTTCGCATGCCTTCCACTAAGTGATCTTCTGCCTATTGTAACTTTGTCCACTGATCAACAATCTTGATGTAATTGTACCAGCAATCCAATAATATCATCAAGATCACACATCCTGAATCGCAATGGTCGACTCCAAACTGACTTGACACAATAATAAAATCAATACTTCTCGGTTTCAACTTGTTCCTTCTGTTTCCTTGACAACCTTCAAACAATCATAACTCACAACACACATCAGATAAACTAGTGCAGTTATGGATATCTCATCTTTAGACATCACTTGATCTTCCTTTACGATCGCACACTCCAGCTCATACCATAATGTTAGATTCAACCTCTAGAACATATCTCATCCTAATAGGAACATTGTCAATGAAAAACCACTAAGTTGACATCAATGAAAAACTCATTACTAATCATCCTATCATCATACCTACACCAAACACATGTCATAACATACTCATTTGATCTCTCCATCAGTTACATCAATTATGCCAACACACACTTGCTCATCATATTTGGCCTTTGCTATCATCTCAACCTTTCACAATTGTCACCATTGGAAAGAGTGAAAAATGTATAGTATGTTTGTCCTTAGCGAGTGTCACAACCTTAACTTTTTCTTCAATTTTATAGTCAAGCTTTTGCTCCTGCAAAAATAGATCCCCACGTTATTCCATTGGTGGCGAGTGGTTCTCTCCTATGGGTAAGAGTGAGGGGTTCAGAGAATTATGTAAACCTTGCATGTGTGTATAGTTACGGATTAAGGTTGGATCCAACTCCGTCACTATTAGTCATAAGGTGATTGAAACTTGAATGCAGCCCCACCTTATGAGAGATGGTACTCCTTTGGGGGTTTGTGCTATCATAACTTTTTTCATGTTATGTGATTTTAACAAGCATGCAAGATGATATGTTAGTGTTATTAATTATCTAATTGTACCCTACAGAGAGTGAACTGTCGACTCTGTCCTTAGTAGATAGCATGGAAACATCCTGAGGCTTGTGGGTTGCCTATAGATTCGGGAGCAATATCCAGAGAGGGCTGGTTCCCTTAGTTTCACACTTAAACTAGTCTATCCTTTTGTTGCTTCACAAAGAGAAGAGGCATAAAATGATATTAAAATGAAAACTAGAACCTAAGTAGGTGATATGCCAAATGTTCTTGACCTATACTGTTGTTTTTGCATACACAATATTTCCAATAATCAAACTCAATTATGCACAGCTCAAGTTTTTGTCATATTTGTGCATGATTGCTCCATGGAAAAGTTGTAGTTCTACAGTCTTAAGAGGAAATCAGATGTTTTCACAACTAAGAGTTGTATAAGCAAATAGCATGACCTACAACCTGCATAAAATATACATATTTCTGCATACAGGTGCTTGGAAAGAGATAGAAAATCAAGGACTGCCTAAGCTGTCACAAAACCACATCAATGACCTAGAGTTGCATGCAAAATATACATTAAAGAAGACAAAAAATGGTTGCTTTATTGATAAATGATACTTTTACAGCTGCATACAAGTTTGTCTTACAGTATTTTCTCAGAAAAACTGAGTTGAAAGTGTTTAATAGCTGTTAATGTTGATTTACAATCAAGTTTTATCTCCTAATACAATGATGTTTTGCCAAAGTAGGCATACCTCCTGCATAACTAACCAAAACCAGCAAATGCAGGACACCTGCCAGGTAGTAAATGAAGCTTTCCTTGAAATTTGCTAACTTTGTTGGGTGCTGGAAAGGTCAACCAGCTTGCTTGACTGTTGAAACTACACAAAGTAGGCATTAGTGAATAGAATCTTGACCTTTTCAATCTATTTTTCTTGTGTCAACTCATAAAAGCCTCCAAGATGTTGCCTCTACTCTCCTAAATGCTTGGAACTGTCCAAAACTTTTTGCTACATGTGTCATTGGTTGATATATACCTCTCAACTGCTCATTATTGCCTTAATATACCCACTTGCATGCACATAGGGCACATTCCTGCCGAGTTTAAGGTGACTTAGGTCTCTGAGGGCATTAAAGAAGGTCTTCTTTAAGGCTTAATAAACCACCTTACTTCTTCATTTAAGTCTTTCCTATGTTGAAAACTTAATGACATTTCATTCTTAGCTGACTTGGTAACCTTTTGCAACTTCTGATGGGACATATACTCTCTGTGGCTTCTTTCCAAATTCAATGTTGCAAGGTTTTAGTAAAAAAATGACTTCTTAAATAATATATTATACCTAACATTCATTTCACTTGAATCTCTTAAATTGAAACCTTCTCCCATTTGTATCTTCCAATGTAGCGGAGATTCATATCTCTTTATCATGTCTGCCCTTTGGAATCATCATAATGTTTCACAATTGCCTACCCCTTCAAAAGAGTCACAACCCTTCATCATTTCTGTCATTTTCTAGTCTTCCCTCAACTCCCCCATTAATGAATCCCAACTTGACAATATGTAAAACCTATGTAGGTAGGTTGGGCTCTAAGTCGAGTCACATTTATATATTTGAGGTAACAAAAAAAGAATTGAGTCGCTACTTTTCATTATTACATTTATGAATAATATTTTATAGAAAAACACTAACTATTTTCTCCACCAACTTGCACAAGATATAGAATGCAATCACTTATCGCAACACAGTGCAAAATCATCGGTAACAGATCTGACCGATAGTTCCAAGAAATTTTAGTGGCTTCCTCTAAGTGATCTTCTCCCTACTGTAACTCTATCCATTGATCCACAATCTTTATGCGATTGTATAAGCAATCCAACAACATTAAGATCACACATTTTGAATCACAACGATCGACTCCACACTGATTTGACACAATAATAAAATCAACACTTTTGGGTTTTAACTTGTTCCTCATGTTTCCCTGACAAACTTCAAACCTCTGGAACATATCTCATCCTAATAGGCTTATTGTCAACCAACAACCACTAAGTTGACATCAATGACAAACTCATACTTGATCATCCTATCATCATAACTGCATCAAACACATGTCATAATATACTCATTTGATCTCTAAATCAATTACATCAGTTTTTCCAACACACACCTCCTCATCATATATGCCCTTTACAAACCTGTCAACTTTTCACAATTGTCACAATTTGAAACAGTCACAAACCTACATTATTTTTGTCCTTAGTGAGTGTCACAACCTTTCATAACTTTTCCTTTTAAACGAGTCACTTATTTTTTTTCTTATTCCTTTTTCTATTTCATTAATTCTTAGGGGGCTACTCTTTCCTTAGCTCACCAGTTCTTGAACCCCAACTTGATAATATGTAAGCCCAAAGTAAGACAAGCTGGATATTGAGTTGAGTCACGGGGATACCTTTGAGTTAACAAAAATAAATAAATTTACTCACAACTTTTCATTGTTGCCTTTTTGAATAATATATTATATCGCACATTAATTTCACTTCAATTTCATCCTAAAATGAAACATTCTCTCCTTTATGACTTTGAATGTGAGACAGAGTCGCACCTCATCATCATGTCTGCTCTTTGCACTCATCACACCTTTTAACAATTGCCACCATTTCAAAAGAGTCAGAATCCTTCATTAATTTTATCCTTTGCGAATGTTACAAGCTTTCATAACCTTTCCTTTTGAAGGAATCAATGTCTTATCTTTTTCTTATTCTTTCTTCTCTTCCATTAATTCTTAGAAGATTAGTCTTGCCTCATGTCACACCTTCTTGAACCCCAACTTGACAATATGTAAGACCAAGGTAAGGTAGGTTGGACATTGAGCTGAGCCATGAGGATATTTTTAGGTTAACAAAATATAAATATAAATTTAGTCACCACTTTTCATTGCTTCCTTTGTGAATAATATATTATACTGCACACTGATTTCACTTGAATGTCTTAAAATGAAACTTTCTCCACTTTATATCTTTCAATGTTGGGGAGAGTCACACCTATATTTAGAGGGCTAGTCTTGCATCAAATCACCCATTAATGAATCCCAACTTGACAATATGTAAAACCGATGTAACGCAGGTTGGGCTCTAAGTCGAGTCACATTTATATCTTTGAGGTAACAAAAAAAGAATTGGGTCACCACTTTTCATTATTGTATTTATGAATAATATTTTATACAAAAACACTAACTATTTTCTCCACCAACTTGCACAAGATACAACATGCAAACACTTATCGTAACACAATGCAACATCATCGGTTACGGATTTGATCGATAGTTCCAAGTACTTCCTCTGCCTTCCACTAAATAATTTCTGCCTACTGTAACTGTGTCCACTGATCAACAATCTTGATGCGATTGTACGAGCAATCCTACAACATCATTAACATCACACATCTTGAATCACAATGATTGACTCACAACACAAATAAGATAAACTAGTGCGATCATCGATATCTCATCTTTAGACATCACTTGATATTCCTTTACGATTGCACACTTTAGCTCATACCATAATGCGAGATTCAACCTCTGGAACATATCTCATCCTAACAGGAACATTGTCAACCAATAATCACTAAGTTGACATCAATGACAAACTCATAACTAATCATCCTATTATCATACCTGCATCAAACACATGTTATAACATACTCATCTGATCTCTGCATCAGTTACATTAGTAATGCCAACACATACTTGCTCATCATATTTGGCCTTTGCTATCATCTCAACCTTTAACAATTGTCACCATTGGAAAGAGTCACAACCCTACAGTATTTTTGTCATTAGCGAGTGTGACAACCTCACTTAACTTTTCCTTTTATAAGATTCACTTCCTTATGTTTTTTCCTTATTCCTTTCTCTCTTTCATTCATTCTTAGAGGGCTAGCCTTGCCTCAAATCACCCCTTTTGAACCCCAACTTGACAATATGTAAGACCAAGGTAAGGCAGGTTGGGCACTGAGCTAAGTCACGAGGATACCTTTGAATTAAAATAAAAAAATTGAGTCACTACTTTTCATCGTTGCTTTTGAGAATAACATATTATCTTACACATTGATTTCACTTGAATTTCCTTTTAAAATGAAACATTCTCCCATTTATATCTTTGCATGGAGTGGAGAGTCGCACTAGATCATCATATCTGCTCTTTGCCTCATCACAACATTTAACAACTCCCACCCTTTTGAAAGAGTCAAAACCCTTCACTATTTTTGTCTTTTACGAGTGTTACAAGTTTTCATAACTTTGCCTTTTGAAGGGGTCAATTCATTTTTTTTTCTGAATCTTTTTTCTGTTCCATTAATTCTTAGATGACTTGTCTTGCATCACTTCACCTCTTTCATAACTTTGCCTTTCGATGTAGTCTCTTCCTTATTTTCTTCTTAATCCTTTGTCTCTTCGATTATTTCTTAGAGGGCTAGTCTTACCTTAGCTCACATTCACTTGAACCCCAACTTGGCAATATGTAAGACCAAGGTAAGGTAGGTTGGACACTAGGTTGAGTCAAGCAAATACCTCTAAGTTAATAAAAAATAACTTTTTAAATAATATATTATACCGCACATTTATTTTATTTGAATCTCCTAAAGTGAAACCTTCTCCTCTTTGTATTTTCCAATGTCGGAGAGAGTCACATCTATTTATCATGTTGCCCTTTGCAATTATTATATTGTTTCACAATAACCACTCTTCAAAATAGTCACAACCCTTCACCATTTCTGTCATTTTGCGAGTGTCACAACCTTTCATAACTTTTTCTTTCGATAGTCACTTATGTTTTGCTTTTTTCTTATTTCTTTTGTATTAATTTATAGTGGGCTAGTCTTGCCTCAACTTACCCATTGATGAACCCCAACTGAACAATATGTAAAATCAAGGTAAGGTAGGTTGGGCTTTAAGTCAAGTCACACTTATATCTTTGAGTTAAGAAAAAAAGTATTGAGTCACCACTTTTCATTCTTACCTTTATGAATAATATTTTATACAAAAGCACTAACTATTTTCTCCACCAACTTCCACAAGATATAACATGCAATCACTTATCACAACATAGTGCAACATCATTGGTTACGGATCTGACCGATAGATCTAAGAACTTTGCGTGCCTTCCACTAAGTAATCTTTTGCCTATTGTAACTTTTCCCACTGATCAACAATCTTGATGCGATTGTACCAACAATCCAACAATATCATCAAGATCACACATCCTTAGTTGCAACGGTCGACTCCAAACTGATTTGGGACAATAATAAAATCAACACTTCTCAGTTTCAACTTGTTCCTCCTGTTTCCTTGACAACCTTCAAACAATCATAACTCACAACACATATAAGATAAACTAGTGCAGTGATGGATATCTCATCTTTAGACATCACTTGAACTTCCTTTACGATCACACACTCCAGCTCATACCATAATGTTAGATTCAACCTCTAGAACATATCTCATCCTAATAGGAACATTGTCAATGAACAACCACTAAGTTGACATCAATGACAAACTCATAACTAATCATCCTATTATCATACCTACATCAAACACATGTCATAACATACTCATTTGATCTCTCCATCAGTTACATCAATTATGCCAACACACACTTGCTCATCATATTTGGCCTTTGCTATCATCTCAACCTTTCACAATTGTCACCATTGGAAAGAGTAAAAAATGTAAACTATGTCCTTAGCAAGTGTGACAACCTTACTTAACTTTTGCTTCAATTTTATAGGCAAGCTTTTGCTCCTGCAGAAATTGATCCCCACATTATTTCATTGGTAGTGAGTGGTTCTCTCCTATCGGTAAGAGTGAGGGGCTTAGAGACTTATATAAACCTTATGTGTTTGTATAGTTATGGATTAAGGTTGGAACCATCTTCGTCACTATTAGTCATAAGGTGATTGAAACTTGAATGCAGCCCCACCTTATGAGAGATGGTACTCCTTTGGGGGTTTGTGCTATCATAACTTTTTTCATGTTTTGTGATTTTAACAAGCATGCAAGATGATATGTTAGTGTTATTAATTATTTGATTGCACCCTACAGAGAGTGAACTATCGACTCTGTCCTCAGTAGATAGCATGGAAACATCCTGAGGCTTGTGGGTTGCCTATAGATTTGCGATCAATCTCCAGAGAGGGCTGGTTCCTTTAGTTTCACACTTAAGCTAGTCTATCCTTCTGTTGCTTCACAAAGAGAACGGGCAAAAAATGATATTAAAATGAAAACTAGAACCTAAGTAGGTGATATGCCAAATGTTCTTGACCTGTACTGCTATTTTTGCATACACAATATTTCCAATAAAGAAACTCAATTATGCACAACTCAAGTTTTTGTCATATTTGTGCATGATTGCTCCATGGAAAAGTTGTAGTTCTACAGTCTTAAGTGGAAATTGGATGTTTTCACAACTAAGAGCTATATAAGCAAATAGCATGACCTACAACCTGCGTAAAACATACATATTTCTGCATACAGGTGCTTGGAATGAGATAGAAAATCAAGGACTGCCTAACCTGTAACAAAACCACATCAATGACTCAGAGTTGCACACAAAATATAGATTAAAGAAGGGAAAAAATGGTTGCTTTATTGACAAATGATACATTTACAGCTGCATACAAGTCTGTTTTATAGTATTTTCTCAAAAAAACTGAGTTGAAAGTGTTTGATAGCTATTAATGTTGATTTACAATCAAGTTCTATCTCCTAATACAATGATGTTTTGCCAAAGTAAGCATACCTCCTGCATAACTAACCAAAACCAGCAAATGCAGGACACTTGCTAGGTAGTAAATGAAGCTTTCTTGAAATTTGCTAACTTCGTTGGGTGCTGGAAAGGTCAACTGGCCTGCTTGACTGTTGAAACTACACAAAGTAGGCGTTAGTGAAAAGAATCTTGTTCAATCTATTTTTCTGGTGTCAACTCGTAAAAAGACTCCAAGATGCTGCCTCTACTCACCTAAATTCTTGGAACTATCCAAAACTTTTTGCTACATGTGTCATCGGTTGATATCTGCCTCTTAACTGCTCATTATCCCCTTAATATACCCACTTCCATGCGTATAGGGCATGTTCCTGCTGAGTTTAAGGTGACTCGTGTCTCTGAGGGCATGAAAAAAGGTCTTCTTTAAGGCTTAATAAACCACCTTACTTCTTCATTTAAGTCTTTCCTATGTTGAACACTTAATGACATTTCATTCTTCACTGACCTGGCAACCTTTTGCAACTTCTAATGGGACAGATACTCTCCGTGTCTTCTTTCCAAATTCAATGTTGGAAGGTTTTAGTAAAAAAATGACTTCTTAAATAATATATTATACCTAACATTCATTTCACTTAAATATCTTAAATTGAAACCTTCTCCCGTTTGTATCTTCCAATGTAGCGGAGATTCATATCTCTTTATCATGTCTACCCTTTGGAATCATCATAATGTTTCACAATTGCCTACCCCTTCAAAAGAGTCACAACCCTTCATCATTTCTGTCATTTGCTAGTCTTGCCTCAACTCCCCCATTAATGAATCCCAACTTGACAATATGTAAAACCTATTTAGGCAGGTTGGGCTCTAAGTCGAGTCACATTTATATATTTGAAGTAACAAAAAATGAATTGAGTTGCTACTTTTCATTATTACATTTATGAATAATTTTTAATACAAAAACACTAACTATTTTCTCCACCAACTTGCACAAGATATAACATGCAATCACTTATCGCAACACAGTGCAAAATCATCGGTAATTGATCTGACCGATAGTTCCAAGAACTTTTGGTGCGTTCCACTAAGTAATCTTCTGCCTACTGTAAATGTGTCCACTGATCCACAGTCTTTATGTGATTGTATAAGCAATCCAATATCATTAAGATCACACATCCTGAATCACAACAATCGACTCCACACTGATTTGGTACAATAATAAAATCAACACTTTTGGGTTTCAACTTATTCGTCATGTTTCCCTGACAACCTTCAAACTATCATAACTCTCAACACACATAAGATAAACTAGTGCGCTCATCAATATCTCATCTTTAGACATCACTTGATATTCCTTTACGATTGCACACTTCAGCTCATACCATAATGTGAGATTTAACCTCTGGAACATATCTCATCCTAATAGGATTATTGTCAACCAACAACCACTAAGTTGATATCAATGACAAACTCATACCTGATCATCCTATCATCATACCTGCATCAAAGACATGTCATAATATACTCATCTGATCTCTAAATATATTACATCAGCTTTTCCAACACACACCTCCTCATCATATATGCCCTTTACAATCCTCTCAAATTTTCACAATTGTGACCATTGGAAAGAGTCACAAACCTATATTATTTTTGTCCTTAGTGAGTGTCACAACCTTTCGTAACTTTTCCTTTTAAACGAGTCACTTCCTTATTTTTTTTCTTATTCCTTTTTCTATTTCATTAATTCTTAGGGGGCTACTCTTTCCTCAGCTCACCCGTTTTTGAACCCCAACTTGATAATATGTAAGCCCAAAGTAAGACAAGTTGGACATTGAGCTGAGTCACGGGGATACCTTTGAGTTGACAAAAAAAATAAATTAGTCACAACTTTTCATTGTTGCCTTTGTGAATAATATATTATATCGCACATTGATTTCACTTAAATTTCATCTTAAAATGAAACATTCTCTCCTTTATATCTTTGAATGTGAGACAAAGTTGCACCTCATCATCATGTCTACTCTTTGCACTCATCACACCTTTTAACAATTGCCACCATTGTCAAAAGAGTCAGAACCCTTCACTAATTTTATCCTTTGCAAATGTTACAAGCTTTCATAACCTTGCCTTTTGAAGGAATCAATTTCTTATCTTTTTCTTATTCTTTCTTCTCTTCCATTAATTCTTAGAAGATTAGTCTTGCCTCAAGTCACACCTTCTTGAACCCCAACTTGACAATATGTAAGACCAAGATAAGGCAGGTTGGACATTGAGCTAAGCCATGAGGATATCTTTAGGTTAACAAAATAAATATAAAAATTTCATCACCACTTTTCATTGCTGCCTTTGTGAATAATATATTATACTGCACACTGATTTTGTAATGTCCCAATTTTTAATAAATTATTGTTTATTAATTATTGGTCCCAGAATTTAAATAATATTATAAACGGACCTTTAATTAATAAAACGGGGGGGCCCATTTTTATTATTATTTTTCCATAGGTGTTTGCCGTGTCGGCATTCTTTTGTAAACCCTCAGGAGTTTCTCCGAAGGGGTATTTATGACCAGCGTGTAGGAAGTATTTTTCATGTGGAGATTTGATACTTTATTGTATTTTTTTGCAAATTCCTGTTGGGATTTTGCTGTCTGCCATTTCGGAGGTGAAATATCCTCCCTATTTGATTTGTGCACAGTTTCGGTGGGAATCAACCCTCACCCTATTTTGCTTGTTTCTTTTCTGGTCCTAGATTTGGCAAATCTGAATCAATATCTATTATTCATATTTCATCTTGCAAGTGTTTAAGTTCAATTTATGTGGTGGCAATTAAAGATTGGAATAGCTCTCATCACTCGGCGTACTACCAACATCATTCCATACCGCTTCCATCCTTTGGCATACTACCAACATCATTCTGTACCACCTCCATCCCTCGGTGTACTTCCAAGTTCCATACCGCTTCCATCCTTTGGCGTACTTCCAACATCATTTTGTACCATCTCCATCCCTCGGTGTACTTCCAAGTTCCATACCACTTCCATCCTTTGGCGTACTTCCAACATCATTCTGTACCACCTCCATCCCTCGGTGTACTTCCAAGTTCCATACCGCTTCCATCCTTTGGCGTACTTCCAACATCATTCTATACCACCTCCATCCTTGGTGTACTTCTAAGTTCCAACTTCCTTCCATACTACAACCCACTTCCTTCCATACTCCAATACACTTCCTTTCGTACTCCAACATACTCAACACACTTCCTTCCGTACTACAACCCACTTCCTTCCGTACTCCAATACACTTCCTTCCTGTACTCACAATTCCTTCCGTACCGCAACACACTTCCTTTCGTACTCCAATACACTTCCTTCCGTACTCAACACACTTCCTTCCGTACTACAACCCACTTCCTTCCGTCCTCAACACACTTCCTTTCGTACCACGACACACTTCCTTGCGTACCGCAATGCACTTCCTTCCGTACTCCAACCCACTTCCTTCTGTACTCAACCCACTTCCTTCCGTACTCCAAGACACTTCCTTCCGTACTGCAACACACTTCCTTTCGTACTCAGTACACTTCCTTCCACTACAACTCACTTCCTTCTGTACTCCAACTCACTTCCTTCCGTACTCCACACACTTCCTTCCTTCTGTACTACAACCTCCATCTGTACTGCCTCTCCATACGACCTGCAAACTTACCTTTGTACTTCTAGGCTTCCATACTGTACGACATCCAACTTCCCAACCATATGGGTCTTGACTTCCATACAACTCTGATCTCACCATACGGCTCCCCTTTTTCTTCCATACGCTACATCAAACCTCCACCGTACGGGCATTCAGTCTCTTCCGTACGGTCACTCCCAAGCTTCGTACGGTTACTCCTTGTTGTCGTACGCTCCTTCTTAGCAACCGTACGGTCACTTCCACACATAGGGAGGATAACAGTCTCTTCCACCAGCATAATTGGCCTCCGTACTGCTAATCACGCAGCACTCAGGTGGAGCTAGTAGTTTGGGAACATTACAGATTTCACTTGAATGTCTTAAAACGAAACTTTCTCCACTTTATATCATTCAATGTTGGGGAGAGTCACACCTATTTTTAAAGGGCTAGTCTTTCCTCAAATCACCCATTAATGAATCCCAACTTGACAATATGTAAAACCAATGTAAGGCAGGTTGGGCTCTAAGTCGAGTCACATTTATATATTTGAGGTAACAAAAAAAGAATTGGGTCCCCACTTTTCATTATTGTATTTATGAATAATATTTTATACAAAAACACTAACTATTTTCTCCACCAACTTGCACAAGATACAACATGCAAACACTTATTGCAACACAATGCAACATCATCGGTTATGGATCTGACCGATAGTTCCAAGTACTTCCTCTGCCTTCTGTTAATTATTGTGTGTTCGTGTTTAATATGATATATATATATATATATATACCTTATAATATTAAATATATTGAAACGACTAAACTAAACATGATTATCGATTATGTAAGTCACGTATATTGTGAGTGACACATATTATAGGAGTCACGTATGATGACTGACATATTTGAATAGTCACGATACTATCAGACTGTTCATATATGACAGTCACGATAGTATCGTGACTGTCCTGTTAATTATATATGCCATTGGTTATGCAAACTATGTTGCTAGGATATATCGTTAAGAGCATGTTATAGTTTTGGTTAATACGAATAGTCATGGCTTATCGTATATGATAAGTCATGACTGTTCATATTGACATCTCTCAGTTTTAATATATATAGTTATTGCATTTTGTAGAATCAATCAATAACCAAGGCAATTGTATTCTACTGTATACTTTCAGTATTTATATATATTATCTCCTGATAAATAATTCCTTAACATGGTATCAAAGCCAAGTTATTAAAAAGGAGATAAAAATTAAAAAAAACTCATATAATCTATAATTGAGCACATTCTTAAAACCTTCGAAATTGTTGAGAACAGTTTTTAGAAATGGCCCATTGCATGAGAATGAAAGATAGGTTAGAAGGACCTTCAAATTTTATATCCTGGAGAACTCGGCTTGTCTCTCTTCTTATGGAACTTGAGTTAGAGGAGTATATAGAGAAAGATATTAAAATACCCGAAGATGAGACAGAGAAAACAACATGGAAAAGGAGAAACAATAAAGCTAGAAAACTTATCATTGATTCTGTAAAAGACTCAATTCTTCCTAGCATATCTAGAATTACCAGTGCTTTTGAAATGTTTAAAATAATTCAAGACACATTTGAGATCAACAATGCCAGTAGAATGTTAACATTGAAAAGTCAACTTCTAAATATGAAAATGAACAAAGAAGAAACTATCACTTCTTTTTTTTGAGAATCTCTGAAATAAGAGACCAACTGCTCTGCATTGGAAATACAGTAGAAGACTCTGAACTCACTCTAATTGCTCTCAAAGGATTACCCACCTCATGGGAAACCTTCATTCAATGTATAAGCACCAGACCACCATTACCTAAATTCAAGCAATTAAAGAACGATTGTACCCAAGAGGAATCCAGGCTTGCCTCAAGAGGAATGGGGTCCAATAATGGAAATGAATTACAAGCTCTCCACACTAAAAGCAACAAGAAAACATCTCACAAAAGGAAGAGAAAATTCAGACAATCAAACAATGGGAACCAATTCAATAAAAGGGATCTTTCCATGGTAAAATGTTACAAATGTGACAAATACGGACATATTCACAAATATTGCCCTGAAAAACAAAAAATACAAGCTGCCCTAGCGGAAGTAAAAAAATTAGAATTTCTCTCCTTTTCTTGGCTTTAGCAAGTGAATTAAATTCTAACAGAAGTACGTGGATAATAGATAGTGGTGCATCCAGACACATCACTGGATTCAGAGATCAATTTGAAACCTTCTCAGGGAACTCTTCAGAAGAGGTAACTATTGGTGACAAGTTCTCTTATCCGGTAAAAGGAATTGGGACCTTTTTGTTAAAGATAAGAGATGGAGTAACTCTACAGTTGAAAGAAGTTTTTTATGTACCAGGAATCAAGAGAAATTTAATCTCCATTTCTGGACTAGCTGATCAAAGATGCAGGGTAACCTTCAATGAAGACAAATTCTTTCTCTGGACTAAAAATTCTAATATAAAAAATGTCATTCATATAGGGAACAGAGAAGGTAGCTTGTACAAGTTATGTAATGAACAAAAGGTAGCCCTAAATCACAATTTTCATCAGAATAATGAGATTTGGCACAAAAGACTAGGCCATATTAGATATAGTGCCCTTCCAACATTGTCTAAGATCACCTCTGGCATACCTCCCTTAAAATCTGAACACTCTAGCATTTGTAAAGGATGTGCATTAGGGAAGAACATTAAAGGATCTTTTCCTCCAAGTGAACATAAGTCTAATAACATTCTAGAACTTATTCATATTGATGTGTGTGGTCCTATGTCTACACCTTCCTTCTTTGGTGCCCTATATTACTTAATCTTTGTGGATGACTATTCAAGGAAATCATGGATATATTTCTTAATACTTAAAGAGTCAAGTGAGGTTCTAGCCAAATTTCAAGAACTTAAAGCACTAGTAGAAAACCAAACCGGTAAGAAAATCAAAATTCTTAGATCAGACAATGGTGGGGAATTCACCTCTGAAAATTTCAAAAACTATTGTAAATCTGTTGGGATTAAGAGGGAGTATACTGTAGCTTATAATCCTCAATAGAATGGAGTAGCAGAAAGGAAGAACAGGACCATCATTGAAGCAACAAAGGCCATGATGCATGACAAAAATATTCACATATCATATTGGGCAGAAGCCGCTAACACTATAGTTTATATTCAAAATAGATGTCCTCATGCTATACTAGAAAACACCACACCAGAAGAAGTATTCACAGGAGTCAAACCTGACCTAAGTCACTTAAGGGTGTTTGGTTGTCCCATGTATATACATGTACCAAAAGAGAAGAGGACTAAATTAGAACCTTCTGGCAAGAAAGGTATTTTCCTAGGATACGGTGAAGATTCCAAAGGATACCGAATCTATATACCTAGTCAGAAATCAATAGAAATAAGCAGGGATGTTAAATTTGAAGAAAACTTCTTATCTATAGATAATGAAGATAACTTTTCTATAGATCTTGATAGAGATCTCTCACTAGAGAAAGAGAGGGAGAATATCAATTCAGACATGAATTCAGCACCTATAAATAATGAAGAAGAAATCCCGGATTTTGAACCTTCTTGCTCAGATAATGAAAATAATAAAAAGAGACCATTATGGGCTAGAAAAATACTTGAAGAGAACAATGTGGAACCAGCACAAATTTTCAGAGAGAACAAAAGAACTAGAACTCAAAAATGTTACACTGCACTTCTAACTGAACTCTCAGAGTCTGAACCTGTTAGTGTTGAGAAAGCTTTATCAGATCAAGCTTAGAGGGAAGCAATGGTTGAAGAATATCAGTCCATTCTGAAAAATGATGTATGGGATATTGTTCCTAGACCTAAACATAAGTCATTTGTATCATCAAAATGGCTATTCAAAATCAAATATGCACCTGATGGCAGTATTGATAAACACAAAGCTCGGTTTGTTGCAAGAGGTTTTTCTCAGAAAGAAGGCATTGACTATGAAGAAACCTTTGCTCCAGTAGCACGTTACACATCTATTAGAACCATACTTGCCATTGCAGCCTACAAAGGATGGAAAGTACATTAGATGGATGTTAAGACCGCATTTCTAAATGGCAAAATTGAGGAAGAGGTTTATATTGAACAACTGGAAGGATTCGATACACATGACAAAGATAAATACGTATGCAAGTTAAAGAAAGCACTCTATGGACTCAAGCAGGCTTCCAGAGCATGGTATGAAAGAATAGATAAATACTTGAGCAAATTAGGGTACTCCAAGAATACTGCCGACGCTAATATATATTTCAAAATAGAAAAAGGTGACATGATAATTTTGGTTCTCTATGTCGATGACTTACTCATTACAGGAGAAGACTATCTTATTGAAAAATGTAAAAAGGATCTGATAGCCGAATTTGACATGAAGGATATGGGTCTACTTCACTATTTTTTAGGACTTGAAGTTATTCAAAAGAAAGACCACATTCTCCTAAGTCAAAAGAAATACATTTCAGACATTCTGAATAGATTTGGTATGACAGAGTGTAAACCTTTAGCTACACCTATGGAGACAAACCGTCACAAATTAAAAGATGAAGCAAAAAATTCAGAACTTGTTGACTTTACACTTTACAGACAAATAGTTGGATCTCATGTTTTTGGTAAACACACGTCCTGATATTTTCTATGCCACCAATGTATTAAGTCACTTCATGTGTGAACCTAAGCAGATACATCTGATGGCAGCTAAACACACTTTGAGATATTTAAAAGGAACAAGTGAACTTGGGCTAAAATATGATAAGACTGAAATTCAACTTCAAGGTTATTCAGATTTAGATTGGGCAGGAAGTTCCTCAGATCGTAAGAGTACCATAGGAGTTTGCTTCAGTTTAGGTTCTGCAGTGATTTCTTGGTTTAGTCGGAAACAATCTGCAGTTGCTTTGAGTTCAACAGAGGCTGAGTACATGGTTGCATCCATGGGAGCTCGAGAAGCAGTATGGTTAAGAAAATTACTCTTTGACCTATTTGGTAAATCTTTAGAACCTACTATTATTCATTGTGATAATTAGAGTTGTATTAAGCTCTCTGTAAATCCAATTTTTCACAATCGGTCAAAACACATAGAAATTCCATATCACTATGTGAGAGATATGGTAGACAGGAAGATCATTAAATTGGTCTACATCATTACTGAAGAACAAAATGCAGATATCTTTACTAAACCTCTTGCAAAGGTAAAGACAGATTTCTTCAGAAGGAAAATTGGTTTGATCAAAATATGAATGTAATTATTAATGTACATTTTTTATTCATGAATAAAATATTGAAATATTTCAAAATTTGTGAAGATGACGATCTTTTGTGTATATAGGTTACTATGTCCAGGTGACGATCTTGTCAATAGTAACTAGGCTTCAAGATCGACTCCCGTAAGGGTTTGTCCCGGATAGGACCGGACATCTTGTTGCTTATGTTATTACTTGTTGAGTAATACAGTTGTTAGGATTGACTCCTGAAAAGAGTTTGTCCCGGATAGGACTAGACATCTTAACATTTTCATTATTACTGTGTAATAACTCATCATGATCGACATTATTTTAAGTGTCTTGGATTGGGCCACATATCATGATGTGAAAAGTTCTACAAATCTATTAAACACTCTCCCAAGAGGGAGTGTTAATTATTGTGTGTTTGTGTTTAATATGATATATATATATATATATACCTTATAATATTAAATATATTGAAACGACTAAACTAAACATGATTATCGATTATGTAAGTCACGTATATCGTGACTGATATATATGAACAGTCACGATACTATCGGACTGTTCATATATGACAGTCATGATAGTATCGTGACTGTCCTGTTAATTATATATGCTGTCGGTTATGCAAACTATGTTGCTAGGATATATCGTTAAGAACATGTTATAGTTTTGGTTAATACGAACAGTCATGGCTTATCGTATATGATAAGTCATGACTGTTCATATTGACATCTCCCAGTTTTAATATATATAGTTATTGTATTTTGTAGAATCAATCAATAACCAAGGAAATTGTATTCTACTATATACTTTCAGCATTTATATATATTATCTCCTAATAAATAATTCCTTAACACCTTCCACTAAGTAATTTCTGCCTACTGTAACTCTGTCCACTGATCAACAATCTTGATGCGATTGTACGAGCAATCCTACAACATCATTAAGATCACACATCCTTAATCACAGTGATCGACTCACACTGATTTGACACAATAATAAATCACAACACAAATAAGATAAACTAGTGCGATCATCGATATCTCATCTTTAGACATCACTTGATATTCATTTACAATTGCACACTCCAACTCATACCATAATGCGAGATTCAACCTCTGGAACATATCTTATCCTAATAGGAACATTGTCAACCAATAATCACTAAGTTGACATTAATGAAAAACTCATAACTAATCATCCTATTATCATACCTGCATCAAACACATGTTATAACATACTCATCTGATCTTTGCATCATTTACATCAGTTATGCCAACACATACTTGCTCATCATATTTGGCCTTTTCTATCATCTCAACCTTTCACAATTGTCACCATTGGAAAGAGTCACAAACCTACAATATTTTTGTCCTTAGCGAGTGTGACAACCTCACTTAACTTTTCCTTTTAAAAGATTCACTTCCTTATGTTTTTTTCTTATTCTTTTCTCTCTTTCATTCATTCTTAGAGAGCTAGCCTTGCCTCAAATCACCCCTTCTTGAACCCCAACTTGACAATATGTAAGACCAGGGTAAGGTAGGTTGGGCACTGAGATGAGTCATGGCGATACCTTTGAATTAAAATAAAAAAATTGAGTCACCACTTTTCATTGTTGCTTTTGAGAATAATATATTATCTTACACATTGATTTCACTTGAGTTTCCTTTTAAAATGAATTATTCTCCCATTTATATCTTTGAATGGAGTGGATAGTCACACCAGATCATCATATCTATTTTTTGCTCTCATCACAAAATTTCACAACTCCCACCCTTTTGAAAGATTCAAAACCCTTCACTATTTTTGTCTTTTACGAGTGTTACAAGTTTTCATAACTTTGCCTTTTGAAGGGGTCAATTCCTTTTTTTTTCTCAATCTTTTTTCTGTTCCATTAATTCTTAGATGACTCTTCTTGCCTCACTTCACCCCTTTCATAACTTTGCCTTTCGAAGTAGTCTCTTCCTTATTTTCTTCTTAATCCTTTGTCTCTTTGATTATTGCTTAGAGGGCTAGTCTTACCTTAGCTCACCTCTACTTGAACCCCAACTTGGCAATATGTAAGACCAAGGTAAGGTAATTTGGACACTAGGTTGAGTCAAGAAGATACCTCTAAGTTAATAAAAAAATAACTTTTTAAATAATATATTATACCCCACATTTATTTTATTTGAATCTCCTAAATTGAAACCTTCTCCTCTTTGTATCTTCCAATGTGGGAGAGAGTCACATCTATTTATCATGTCACCCTTTGCAATTATCATAATGTTTCACAATTACCACTCTTCAAAATAGTCACAACCCTTCACCATTTCTGTCATTTTGCGAGTGTCACAACCTTTCATAACTTTTTCTTTTGATAGTCACTTATTTTTTGCTTATTTCTTATTTCTTTTGTATTAATTTACAGGGGGCTAGTCTTGCCTCAACTCACCCATTGATGAACCCCAACTGAACAATATGTAAAATCAAGATAAGGTAGGTTGGGCTTTAAGTCAAGTCACACTTACAGCTTTGAGTTAAGAAAAAAAGAATTGAGTCACCACTTTTCATTATTACCTTTATGAATAATATTTTATACAAAAGCACTAACTATTTTCTCCACCAACTTCCACAAGATATAGCATGCAATCACTTATCGCGACATAGTGCAACATCATTGGTTACAGATCTGACTAATAGTTCCAAGAACTTCGCGTGCCTTCCACTAAGTAATCTTCTGCCTACTGTAACTTTGTCCATTGATCAACAATCTTGATGCGATTGTACCAACAATCCAACAATATCATCAAGATCACACATCCTGAATCGTAACGGCCGACTCCAAACTAATTTGACACAATAATAAAATCAACACTTCTCAGTTTCAACTTGTTCCTCCTGTTTCGTTGACAACCTTCAAACAATCATAACTCCCAACACACATAAGATAAACTAGTGCAGTTATGGATATCTCATCTTTAGACATCACTTGATCTTCCTTTACGATTGCACACTCTAGCTCATACCAAAATGCTAGATTCAACCTCTAGAACATATCTCATCCTAATAGGAACATTGTCAATGAACAACCACTAAGTTGATATCAATGACAAACTCATAACTAATCATCCTATTATCATACTTACATCAAACACATTTCATAACATACTTATCTGATCTCTGCATCAATTACATCAATTATGCCAACACACACTTGCTCATCATATTTGGCCTTTGCTATCATCTCAACCTTTCACAATTGTCACCATTGGAAAGTGTAAAAAACGTATACTATTTTTGTCCTTAGCAAGTGTGACAAACTTACTTAACTTTTGCTTCAATTTTATAGTCAAGCTTTTGCTCCTGCAGAAATAGATCCCCACGTTATTCCATTGGTGGTGAGTGGTTCTCTCCTATGGGTAAGAGTGAGGGGCTCAGAGACTTATATAAACCTTGTGTGTTTGTATAGTTATGGATTAAGGTTGGATCCATCTCCATCACTATTAGTCATAAGGTGATTGACACTTGAATGCAGCCCCACCTTATGAGAGATGGTACTCCTTTGGGGGTTTGTGCTATCATAACTTTTTTCATGTTATGTGATTTTAACAAGCATGCAAGATGATATGTTAGTGTTATTAATTATCTGATTGCACCCTACAAAGAGTGAACTGTCGACTCTGTCCTCAGTAGATAGCATGGAAACATCGTGAGGCTTGTTGGTTGCCTATCGATTCGGGATCAATCTCCAGAGAGGGCTGGTTCCCTTAGTTTCACACTTAAACTTGTCTATCCTTCTATTGCTTCACAAAGAGAAGGGGCAAAAAATGATATTAAAATGAAAACTAGAACCTAAGTAGGTGATATGCCAAATGTTCTTGACCTGTACTGCTATTTTTGCATACACAATATTTCCAATAAACAAACTCAATTATGCACAGCTCAAGTTTTTGTCATATTTGTGCATGATTGCTCCATGGAAAAGTTGTATTTATACAGTCTTAAGAGGAAATTAGATGTTTTCACAACTAAGAGCTGTATAAGCAAATAGCATGACCTACAACTTGCATAAAATATACATATTTATGCATATAGGTGCTTGGAATGAGATAGAAAATCAAGGACTACCTAAGCTGTCACAAAACCACATCAATGACTCAGAGTTGCACACAAAATATAGATTAAAGAAGGCAAAAAATGGTTGCTTTATTGACAAATGATACTTTTACAGCTGCATACAAGTCTGTTTTACAGTATTTTCTCAGAAAAACTGAGTTGAAAGTGTTTGATAGCTGTTAATGTTGATTTACAATCAAGTTCTATCTCCTAATACAATGATGTTTTGCCAAAGTAGGCATACCTCTTGCATAACTAACCAAAACCAGCGAATGCAGGACACCTGCCAGGTAGTAAATGAAGCTTTCCTTGAAATTTGCTAACTTCGTTGGGTGTTGGAAAGGTCAACCAACTTGCTTGACTATTGAAACTACACAAAGTAGGCGTTAGTGAAAAGAATTTTGACCTTTTCAATCTGTTTTTCTTGTGTCAACTCGTAAAAAGACTCCAAGATGCTGCCTCTACTCTCCTAAATGCTTGTAATTGTCCAAAACTTTCTGCTACATGTGTCATTGATTGATATCTGCCTCTTAACTGCTCATTATTGCCGTAATATACCCACTTGCATGCATATAGGGCACGTTCCTGCGGAGTTTAAGGTGACTCGGGTCTCTGAGGGCATGAAAAAAGGTCTTCTTTAAGGCTTAATAAAGCACCTTACTTCTTCATTTATGTCTTTTCTATTTTGAACACTTAATGACATTTCATTCTCAGCTGACCTGGCAACCTTTTGCAACTTCTGATGGGACAGATACTCTCTGTGGCTTCTTTCCAAATTCAATGCTGCAAGCTTCTGTAAACCTCAACCAAGCATTCTGTAGGGGCAAAGATGCAAACTTATCCCCATGTTACCTGGCATACCCGAAGCTTCTGCTCTTTATTTGCCAATACAATGTACGTCAATACACAAACCTACTCTATGCGATGATCCGTAGACAACTCTTTCTCTCTGGAACACATTAGCTCTTCAAAGCCCAATGTAGGAGGGTATTCACTTGTGATATGAGTTTTTTTACGTGTGTTTGTCCTTTGAAAGAATGTCCCACATTTAATTTTATTGTGTATAATGCTGTCATGTGTGCTTTAGAAATGTTTCATCAGCATTTGGTTCCCTTTCTCATTAAGTTTGCCAAGACAGGCCTGTAGATCTCTGTTCTATTCATGAACTCCTTTCATTCTTCATGACTGTCCTATTTACCATTGTGATAATGGAATGTGACAGCTTTAAGACTGCCACTTGTGATTTAACAAGGGTCTTTGAGATGATTGTCCTATGGTCTTAAGGACTGTGTATTGATTTCTTGTTTACCGCTCCTTATTCTTCCCTGTTATCACTGAACCCACACTCTCACTGGTCATTACTCTCTTTGCTGTCATTATCGTTCTTAGCTTAGACAGGGCTACTATCTTATAAGGCAAAATGGCAAGATCTCAATGCTATCACTGTCATGCATAAGCTCTCTTCCTATTCTTCTAGTACTCCATGGATAGTACTATGAACTGTCATCATCAGTTGTCTTTTGAACAATCAAATTTTTGCATAAGCTTGGTCTTTTCGAGTTTGTGACAAGTTTTAGTACATAATGCCACTGTATATTGCCTTTTTGGATTGTATATTTTCTTTGTGAGTCTGTCACTAGTCTTAGCACATAGTGCCACTGTATGTTGTCTTTTTGGATTGTATATTCATTACTGTCCCTACATACTCCTCACGCTAATCCTTGCTTACTCTGCACGTGGTTCCAAAGTTATATGCATGACCCTTAGAAGGCAGCTCTCAGACCTTTTTCCATGTATTTCATAACCTAACATCATCACATCGCTATCATGACTGTCATGGATAAACTGTGTGCAGATTTTATGGACTCTATCTTCTAATCCAGTTCTTTAGTCCTTTTGACTGTACTATGAATGTCCTCTCTTCTTCATTTCTATCACTTGCTATTTTGTCTATTTCCAATCACTGTTTAATGTTGAGGACTTGAAAATGATGTGCCCTAAACAGTTATATCCATGGCATACAGGGTTTCCTAGTTTAGTCTCTGTAGATATTGACATAAAAATAGAATGTCCATATTCCTCATAAGCATTATACTTATGAAATCTGCTATCAATGAAGAATTAGTGATCACAAGAAAAGACTCTGTTGCACTTGGCATGGAGTCAATGTCTATGATGTTTGTAGTTCTTTGTACAAAATCATCAGAGCCTTTTACTGAGCTGGAATGTACATATCCACCATTCATAGTGTCACTCAGATGGTTGAATTGTTATTCACCTTAAAAACAGAGAAAGTAACATTGATAGTGTGCAAAGGCTCTTCTTTCCAATAGTCAACAACTGTGCCTCCTATTTTTTGCACACTTTCATTCAACATATGAAGAATGCCCTCTTTGGCATGGTTACATTTTTAATATCAACAGTACATAGATTTCCTTTGCTTGCATAACCATCAGTGAGGGTGGTTTAAGTAATATCATTTGGCATCAAATCCTTGGAAATCATTTGACTGAAGATCATATCATCTTCCTCAGGGGGGTCATGTTTTTCCATATAACTGTGTATGCCCCATTTAATTGGTCTTTATTTGGATTGAAAGAACTTTCTATCTCTCCCCTTGCAGTAACGTTGAACCATGAGAGGTTTATTGAATGTTTCATTTCAACTTGAATCTTAACTATGGGGTTGGTTGTATGAAAAACACATCTCATGCTCTTGTTCCAAGTTGTTTTGCATAGATACAAGGGCTTTTGAAGTATTTGCTCGTGTTGGGTTTATGGTACTCAAGGGCTTAGCATAGCACAAATGATTTTGGCTCTGCATATTATCTTGGTAGGTCTCTCTATAAGGTTGGTAGGTCTGATTTAAGTTTAATATGACATGCTAGGTTGTGCGTACTGCCTTTCTAAGGCAATCAACACATTACCAAAACTTTTTAGTAAGGTTTTTACCTCATCATGCTTATTGGAAAGAGTGGCAAGAGGAGCTGGTTGGCTGGTGGTTGTAGGAATGGGTCCCAAACTTGGCTGAAATGTTAGAATCTCAAGGAACAAGGGCATTGGAGGCCTAGGATCTATTTTTCCAGCTTCTTTTAGGCTGTTCTCAGCTTTGATGGCTAGGCCATATGCTTTAAGGACTTTCCTCATATAGACTACATCATCGCAACAATATCACTACCTAAAGATCTCAAATGATTATGGAATACAATATTAGCAGAAGGTTTTACAAATGCTGAGATCCTGTCTCAAGTCTTTTGAAAGTGAAATCTAAAGATAGTTGATCGCAAATATCATCAAACTGTTGGCAAATTTCTTCTCCTAGTTCATCCCAATTGTGAATAGAAGTAGATTGTAGTCCCCTGTACAATTGGAGTTCTTTTCCCTCCAAGAAAGTAACAAGTAGTCTTTAGTCCAAATTACCTAGAGTGATATTATGCACTGAACAAATATTCACAATGTTTTTAGTGTGCTCTATGGGAGGTGGTGATCTTTTCACCTGTGAAGTATGGAATAACCTTCAGGGCTGAATCTGGAATCTCGTCATGCTGCTGAAGAATGAGAGGACTCCCCCTATTAAAAGTCACAACAACTCTTTTTCTTGGCTGGGACATGTTGGGAAGCTGAAAGTTTATTCTTGCTTATGTAAATGTACCAAAAGGGCGTGTTAAATGGATTTGGGAGGAATTACAACAGTTTTAGTTCTTCGTAGAGGAGATTCACACAACCTAGATGAATTTTAATTTTGAAATCTCCTTTAGGAAGAACTAAAACTGTTATATATCAACATCATGGGTTATGTGTTATGTATTGTAAGAGGACATAGAGATTGATATTGTAGGTTTTTTAGTATGCCTTACGTAAACTTATGAAGATCCTTCATACAATATATGGGCATATTGTGATACATCTTGTAAGCTACTCAGGACCCAAAGCAGTGTTGAGGAGTATAAAGTCTCTGGATGGAGCGATTTATTGTTAGTTGTCTGATAAGCCCATATGGCATTAGGACTTACTATGAAGAATGGTCCATTGACCACTTATAACCCATATATGCCTATTATGGTTCCTACCTCGTGTTGGACAGTGGTATGGTGCCTTTGACAATTTCTCTGTCCAACGATAGAAGAGCCCATATTCGACAAGTTTTATAATATCCATTGTTGAACAACTCAGCTTGGATTGGCTATTTCAATTTTTGAGTACATGGATCTATCATGAAAAGTTTAGAAGACCTACCCAAGTCTTTTCATGTGGTATAGAGCTTTTGGTTTGGACAATAGGCTTGAAAGCCTATTGCAACTTGTGCATGCTTTGAAGAAAATATTGATGAAAAGGAAATTGTAAGATTTGTATGGAGATTAAATTTTAGGCATAAATTGCTTGGGGGTCCTTGAAAAAGTTTTGTAACTCATGTGTGTTTGGAAAAATGCCATGTGTAATGAACCAGCCTTTTCCCTTATTCATGACAAGAACTGGTCATATTGTACATGTTACTTGTGCTTTTTGGAGTTTGATAATTCTTTTCAATATTGGCGACTTTCTTTCAAATATTTATGAATGACAATATTGATTTGGTATCTTATTTTGAAGTAGTCTTGACACCAATCTATTTTAGTTTGCAACCTTATGGATGCACCTTAATTTATTGTTGAAACTGAGCTCATTTTCTTTGTTGTAATGTTTTTTTTTCTTCCTTAAATATCCAATAAGTAAAGTCAACATCCTTGTATCTGGGGGACATCCCCTTGGTGAAATAAATCTCCAAGACAGATATAGGATAGTCATTGCAAGAATGTAACCCAGGGAGAAATAATGATGATAGCGGCAATGCTATCAAATGCCTTGTGAAGAGTCAAGACAAGGGACAGACTTGGAGATAGAACAATGGGCAAATGCACTTGGCCATGAAACAACCCATGAATCAAAGAGCTAATCATAGAATTTCAAAATTCAAATTAGAGGAATTGTACCCATATAACCATTTAAAAGTGTGATATTGTTAAAGGTAATTCTATAAAACTTTTCCACAATTCACATTTTTTATGTAGCTGAATCATTTTAAATAAAATATCACAAGGGTACATAACTATTGTTTGTAGTCGCTCCCCCTTCTTTTATCACCTGAATCTTTGATTGAGTAATATGATCTTTGTTTTCTAAACATAGTGTTACACGTCAAAGGTTAGAGCATTGGCCAAGATAAGGTGACAAAAAAAATATTTATTATTGTTGAACTAAGGTATGCATTCACCCTTTGTGATATTTTGTTTGAAGACGCTTCTACTACAAAAAAAAGTGAATTGCAGAAAAGTTTTATACAATGACCTAAACAATATCACACTTCTAAATGGTTGTATGGCTACCTTTCCTCTAATTTGAATTTTGAAATTCTATGATTAGCTCTTAGATTCATGGATTGTTTCATGGCTGAGTGCAATTTCCAATTGTTCTATCTCCAACTCCATCCCTTGTCTCGAATCTTCACAACAAGTGTGATGGCATTGCCACTATTATCGTTATTTCTCCCTAGGGTACATTCTTGTAGTGACTGTCCTAGATTTATCTTGGACTGTGTAACTATTTTGAAAATTTTAATGCCTTCATTTGCTTGCTTTTTTTCTTTTGTTGTGGGAAGCTTTTGGCATCTTTGATTCTCCTTGTTGTTGACTCCAAAACCTGTTCACTATTCTTTACCATGTCTTCAGCTATCATGCTTCTTATAAGATCTTCTTATGGTCCCTACCATAAGGTGACAGGCATGGCTGAGACATCTGCTTTTAAAAGATTCGCAATCTATGTTTGATTTCCAATCTTCTATTCTTTGTGGATAACTATCATCTTTAGGCCAGCACATTATGATATCATCGACATTATGTACCTTTGGCCAAATTAGAGAAACTTACCATGCCAAGAATGGCATAACATGTGTTTTTCACTAGAACTAGTAAAGGTATGCTGCGAGTGCCAGTTGGAACTGTGTTGTGTCACAACTCTTGCCAATTGGTACCATGAAAGAAGCAAGGATGTCATGTTTTATTATATACTGTCATTGTGCTCATTGTCCTCTAGGTGTCTCTGAGTTTGTCTTTCAACCTTCACCTTTTAGACTCTTGCAATTCAAGTTGTTGCAGGTCACTGTCTTCTTACTATCTTTGGAACTATTTCAGGAAAAGTTTTACTACACTTATTCATAGTAGCTCTTAACTGGTTATATTTTGCATTCTTTGCGCAAAGTTACAACCTGTAGTACTTTACTCGCTTTGACATTCAGTCAAATAGTTTACGAATCTCCACAAAGTGCTATCTCATTTGTGAAATGGTTGACATGCTTGGATGATGCTAGCTATCATGAAGATTGTCTTTTTTATGCTTGCCACCGTTATTTAGTGTAAAAGATTGTCATTCTGTACCTTTGCCATCTTATCACATTGATTGTAAACATTTCTAATTATGCACTGTCCTCTGCGAAAATGCCTCCAATAGGAGGATTGTCACACATTTTGGACTTGTCATGCTTTTGGGTACCGTATATTTGTCCTTCTTATGTTCTCTTTTTACCATGTCTGGCCTTGTATTCAATGTTAGTCTCGTAACATTAGTCTATCACCTATTTTTCAACAACTTCTGTGTTGGAGTCTATACGTAGTGACATGCCATAACATGCTGGCTTTTGTGTACCTTTGGCCAATCTACATAAACTCACTATGCTGAGCATGGCATAACATCTCTTCTTGACTTGCACTAGTCTTGGTTTTGTGAAACTATTTTAAGTGTATATCTGAGGAAGATTGAATGTATGTTGTGATATCAACGAACTTATTCAAGTTGTGCATGACCTTAATTGTTAAAGCATGCAACATTTCCTTTTGATAGGGGTTGATGAACATTGAATTTGTATACAAGTTGAAAACTGTTAGTCTATTGCTAACCAATTCTATGAATGAGAGTACTGTTAGTCTATTGCTAACCAATTCTATGAATGAGAGTTTATTTAAATGATTTATTGAGATTTATCTTAAAGAGTGAATGCATAGTCTAGTTGATTTATAATAAATATATTTTTTGTAGCTTTATCTTGGCTACTGCTCTAACCTTTGAAGTAGAAGTGTAACACTGTATTCAGAAAGTAGATATCAAATTACTCAGTCAAAGTTTTAGGTGATAAAATAAGGGGGAACGATATAGTCTACGAACAATACGTATGTACTCTTGTGATATTTTATTTGAAGATGTTTGTGCGGCATAAAAAAAGTTAATTGTGGTAAACTTTTACAGAATGATGTCATATCACCCTCTTTGAAACCCTAATTACATCATCCCCTTTTTGGAAATAAAATTTAATAATAAAATAATAAATTAAATATTTAAGTAAATAAATAATAAATTAAATATTATATATTTAATTGTATGTTTGATGCAATTATAATATAAATATTATAAACATATATTTAATATTATCAAAAACTTTCATTTACCATATCAGAATATAGACACTAATAGGTGAGCTCCTAACATGACTTGGTTGATATTAATGATGAAGAGGCTGAGAAGTAATAAATAATGATTAAAGCACAAGGTTAATAGATACCGATCAAAGCATGGAATTGAGCCTTAAGAAAGTGTTCACAGAGTCGTAGATACTAATTTAAGAGTGACGTATCCCTTGAGGAGTTCTTGCAGACAGTATCTATATTTGCGGATTTGCCCATTAACAATTTTTGAACAGTACTAAAGGAACAATATTAATAATTAATACATACATTGGTATGAAGAGAGACAACAGCGACTATGATCATAGCATAAAGAATGTCGAATCTCTCTCGGCAGTCACATTGAATTGAAAACCAACGCTGGAATACTAAAAAGACAATTAACAGAAAATTATATTGAGATGCTTGAGGAAATAGACAGTCTCGACCAATATATAGCTCCCTTGGCCATTAAGTTGACCAACCTGTCAGAAGCCTTTAGCAAAGGCAGGAACTCATATTATTCAATTGATGATTAGTTTCTCAATAATACGAATGTGGGGAAGGTACCAATCTGTATGAAAACAATGAATATTAGACTAGTCATCATCAATACAAAGATACTTAATACCCAGGGAACAAATACTTAATTAATCATCCAATTATAATATGAAGAGGTGCGTTGAAGATGCAGATCCTTCAAACGTGACTTACCAATCAGACAGCGAGATATAAAAGATATTCATATTTTCATCGCCAAGGGAAGGGATTGATATTTTTACTCTCATTGTATCCAGTATGAGATCACTCATTTGAGCATTGATTGGATGGCCACAGTCTGGTGCGCTTAAACTATTTTATAATTGAACAATTAATTAATACAATTTCATTAAGTTAGTCTATGATACATAATATGAGCAGAATTATGATATCTTTCATATTCATATGTTATAAGAATAATATAATAAACTGCATTCATAAATGAATTCATTTTAAATAGGAGGATATATATATACACATACAAAGGGGGATATATAAGGGATATATGAAAATCGACTAAGACAGTAAATTCATATAAATAAATGGGTAGAACGTGTTCATAACATTTACATTCTTAGTACATTAAGAATTGCTATATGGTAGCCTATTAATATAAGTATCAGATAATTACTTAATCTTATATATGTATACTTGAGATATATATATGAACTTACTGAGATATGCACTACATTACATACTACCACCCTAAGTCTGTTACATGAATTGCATGTGATTTATATGCATACTCATCAGTCTGTAATAATTAGACATATGAAATGTAGAGTACTTATTAGATTAGTACATCACAAAGTAGGTAAGGCCTGCGGTGGAATGGACTGTGCTACATCATACAAAGGCACTAGGTAAGGCCTGCGGTGGAATGGGCATAGGCTACATCGTACAAAGGCACTAGATAAGGCCTGCGGTGGAATGGGTATAAGTACATCATACAAAGCACTATTGAGAGGGATAATCCATATGGGAGTTAAATGCTATTAGTAGGATTCCTAAAATCCAAATACGCATTGATTATTGTTGTCCCACTCCTAGGTTAGAATTGTATATCTCTTTGATTTATCAATTTGTAAAGCTTAAGGCAGATTATATTACACTAAAAATATAATTAGTTTATATGTATGTATGCATTTGTCCCTTATTTGGTGATTACAGGACCTAAATCAGGATTTACCTTGTTAAGAGGCATTTTTATTGGTAAGGTTATATCTCTTATTGTCTTACAATTCTTACTGTAATGATGTTTGTGATTCTAGGGCAAAAATTAGGGCAATCCCAAAAAGGGGACATTACAAATGACCTAAACAATATGATTTTTAAATGGTTATTTCGCTAGGAAAAACACCGATCCTATTGAGAATGCTAACTTATGTGAAATAGTTTGGTGTAAAATAAAAAAACATAAGTTATGTGTTATGTATTGTAAGAGGATATAGAGATTTATGTTTGGTTTAAGATTGATGTTGATTACTAACGTGAGGGAATTCTTGTAGCTTAGCATCAATAGAAGGTCAGTTATATGGTGTTTCTATTAGACGAGTAGCTTGAGAAATTATGTTAATGAATACATGGATGAGTGTTTATCAAGATTTATCTTCTTAGTTTTGTGATAAGAATTTCGATTTCAGAAATGATATTATTTTAATTTTAATGAGATACCCTTTGTCATTGGTTATTATGTGCCTCTACGTAGAACCAATAACTGGGTGAGTAAGCAAAACCAAAATTATATTTTAGGTAAACATAGATATATTTTCAATCAAAATAAACATCGAGCACCTTCGTGAGGTGTGTTTGTGAAGTACATTCTTAATTTTGTTTCACCCCCGTTCCACTTGATTTTGTGGAAGGTGACACAAAACAGTTTGGGGAAATTGGACCCTAAAAAGGGTTGCATACCTACTCGTGCAGTTTCATAAAACATAAATTAGAAACTAGAAGTACATATCGTCACACACGGAGAATCCTTTAGTACCTAGATCCAGTTAATACAGGTTATGTAGGTAGTCTAGAAGACGGAGGATGTCTCTAGGACTCAAATATTAAGGATATAGGGTGGTTGCATAGTCTCCTTAGTAATGACATTTACAGATTGCAATGTACTGGGATGATTTTGTTACTAAGAAATGGATTGTACTTGGACGGATGACCCAAAACCTAGGGAGGGTACAAGTTCTTGGAATGTTTTGAAATACCTTGAGAGTCTCTCACTTGGGTGGTTTCTCAAAATCCGAGGGATAGTGTAGGTCAATTAGTATACCTTATGTAAACTTATGAAGATCCTCGATACGATATATGGGCGTATTATGATGTCTTGTAAGCTATTCATGACCTGGATTGGTGTCGATGAGTATAAAGGCTCTAGAGAGAGAGTTTTATTGTTACCTGTCTGATAAGCCTATATGGCATTCTAACTTACTATGCTATAATGGATAGTGGTACGATCCATTGACTACTTACAACCCATATGGCTATTTTGTTTCCTACATTGTGTTGTATATAGGAATGGTTCGTTTGACAATTTATATGCCCAAGGATAGAAGAGCCCATATTGGCTAGATTTATAATATCCATTATTGAACAATTTGGCTCGTATTGTCTATTTCAATTTCTAAGTACATGGATCTATTGTCAAAAATTCGGAAGACCTACGTAAGTCTTTACATGTGGTATAGAGTGGTTTGGACACTAGGCTTGATAGCCTACTGTGACTTGTGCATGCTTTGAACAAAATATTGATGAAAAGGAAACTATAAGATTTGTATGGTGTTTAAATTTTAGGCATCAACTGCTTGGGGATCCTTGAATGTGTTCTATAAGTCACATGGGTTTGGGAAAAAGTTAGGTGTAGTGATGCAGTCTACTCCCTTATTCGTAACAAGAGCTGGTCATATTGTTCATGTCAGGTGTGCTTTTTTGAGTTGGATACTTCTTTGAAATACCGACGACTTTCCTTCAAATATTTATGAATGACAATATTGATTTGGTATTTTATTTTGAAGTGGTCTAGCCAACAATCTATTTTATTTTGCAACATAATGGATGCACGTTAATTATTGTTGAAATTGAGCTCCGTTTCTTTATTGTTGATGAAATTGGATTTTCACTTGATTTGTTGTTGAAAACTGAGCTCATTTTATTTCTTATTGATGGAATTGAATTATCACTTGGTTAATTTGTTGAAATTGAGCTCATTTTATTTCTTATTGTTGGACTTGCTATATTTCTTCTGCTTTAGTGTTTTCTTTATTATTTCATCCTCTCCATTTCTTTTTATTTTATTGGTGGCTTTACTAGTGTGTTGTCTGTCATCATGTATCATGAACTTTTCTTTTATCTAGCATTCTCATAGGAGGCCTTTGATAGGTTGGCTAAGGAAGTAGATTGCGGAGAACCTACTGGATCTTGATATTTGAGGAATCATACAGTCGAAAAAGTTTGAGTTCTCGCTAAATGTATAACATGGATCATTTAGAAATGATGAGTTAGACTGTGCATATATCTATGATTGTTAAAAGCATATGCAAATGATGCATACAACATAATTGATGTCAACATGAGTTAAGAGGGCAATCTCTATCTATTTGACCGTAAGAGTGAATTGTAATAAATTATTAAGTTGATAGAATTCATAAGTGGATGCTGACTTAGTTTACTGACTAAGATTATTTAGATCATATTTCTCTTTCCATAACATCCTGACCTGAAGAGGAAGAGTTATGGTATAATGTTTAGAATGACTGATCACCTCATCAAGGAGCATGAACGCACATTTGAAGTTATTAAGATCGAGATGAAAATTTATAGTAGTTGCACAAAAACTTTGACCACCAGGTATGTTTTAAAGTTATTGTCAACCTAATTAAAGTGTTTAGAAGATAAGTTATGGTAAACTAAAGTTCGTAAAATTAGCTTAGCTTTGCAATTGTTGTGACGTTAAATAAATCCTATATATATTTGGAAGATAAGTGCTTGTTCCTTTTATTCTGAAACAATGTTAAGTGGAATTCTTAGGATTTTTGAATGTATGTTGAGATATGAACAAAATTATGCAAGTTGCACAATACCTTAATCGCTAAAGTATATGGATAGTGGTTGATGAACATTAAATTTGTATACAAGTTGAAAATTGACATTCTCTTGCTAACCAATTCTCTGAATGAGAATTTTTTAAATGATTTATTGAGATATATCTTTATGAGTGAATGCATATCTTAGTTCAACAATAATAAATAATTTTTTTGGTAACCTTATCTTGGCTAATGCTTTATCCTTTGAAGTGGAAGTGTAACACTGTGTTTAAAAAACAAATGTCATATACTACTCAGTCAGATTTTTCTAGGTGATAAAAGAATGGGGAGTGACTACGAGAAATAGGTATGTAACCTTGTGATTTTTTATTTGAAGATGATTTTGCTAGGTAAAAAAAGTGAATTGTGGAAAAGTTTTATAGAATGATCTAAACAATATCACACTTTTAAATGGTTATATAGCTACCATTCCTCTAATTTGAATTTTAAAATTCTATGATTAGCTCTTCAATTCATTGATTGTTTCACAGTTGACTACAATTTCCAATTGTTTTATCTCCAAATCCGTCCCTTATCTCCAATTTCCAATTGTTTTATCTCCAACTCCGTTCCTTATCTTGAACCTGGCCAATTTTCTTTAGCTTGTGAAGAGAAGAGCTTTATGAGCATGGACCATCATGAGTGATGGAACTTTGTCCTTGTTGCAAATCAACCCAATTGTGACCCAAATATTATCTTTTCATTGTGCTTTCTCCCTTAAATGGGCTCGCTTCCTCTGTGATCAAATTTCCCATGAGGACCATCCTCTTTGAGATATGTCAAAATGGGAGGCTTCATGAAGACTTGAAACTCTACTGACTCCTATCCAAAGGATTCGAGTTCAAAACTCAAATTGAGGAAGTATTTTGGAATTAGAACCTTGAAAGGTAGGAGACATAAGTCAACCCTAGACCCAAATAATACCACTACTTCTCATTGAAACAAGAGGAACTTAGGAGAGAAAAACAAGAGCTATTGAGACAATGTAAAACAAAAGGGCCAAGCGAATGAAGAGATAAGGGGTCCCATCATGGATGGGCGATGTATGATTAGGTCACAACACTACTGAGGATCCAAATGGGTGTCAATGAGTATAATGTCTCTGGCTAGAGCGATTTATTGTTAGTTGTCTGATAACCCTATATGGCATTATAACTTACTATGAGGTATGGTCCATTAACAAATTATAACCCATATGTCTATTATGGTTCCTATCTTGTGTTGGATAGTGGTATGGTTTGTATGCCAATTTATATGTCCAAGGAGAGAAGTGCCCATATTGGCTAGAGTTTATAATATCCTTTATTGAACAATTCAGCCCTGATTGTCTATTTCAATTTCTAAGTACATGGATGTATTGTGAAAAATTCAAAAGACCTACTCCGGTCTTTAGATGTGGTATAGAGCTTTTGGCTTGGACACTAGGCCTGAAAGCCTATTGCAACTTGTGCATGCTTTGAAAAAAGTATTGATGAAACAGAAATTGTAAGATTTGTATGGTGATTAAATTTTAGGCATAAATTGCTAGGGGATCCTTGGATGTGTCCTATATGTCGCGTGGGTTTCGGATATGCCATACGTAGTGAAGCAATCTACTCTCTTATTCCTAAGAATAACTTATCATATTGTGCATGTTAGGTGTGCTTTTTGGAGTTTGATACTTCTTCTAAATACTGATAACTTTCTTTCAAATATTTATGAATGACAATATTGATTTGGTATCTTATTTTGAAGTAGTCTAGCCACCAATCTATTTTATTTTGTGACCTTATGGATGCACCTTAATTTATTTTTAACTCTGAGCTCCTTTTCTTTATTGTTGATAAAATTGGATTTTGACTTGAATTATTGTTAAAAGCGGAGCTCATTTTGCTACTTATTGATGGAATTGAATTATCACATGATTAATTTGTTGAAGTTGAGCTCATTTTATTTCTTATTGTTGGAATTGGAATATTTCTTCCGCTTTAGTGTTGTCTTTATGATTTCATCCTCTTCAGTTCTTTTGATTTTATTGGTGGCTTTACTAGCGTGTTATGTTTGTCACCATGTATCTTGAAATTTTCTTTTCTCTACCATGATTAGTAGAGTCCTGTTAATGTGAGTTTTATTCCACTACAACATACAAAATCGAATACTTAGTATCTCAGGATGAAACACCAAATCTCTAACTCTCTCTTGAATAAGGATGCTCATATGCTAAACAATGTATATGGATTGTGTAATCAAATTAGACAACCCCAACGTTCCTTCTTAATGTGGACTTCACTTAGTTTTATGATGTGATATGTTGGTTATCGCAAAGGGACTTACGTTGTTCATTCAATGGAAATCAGCTACTTCAAATCACTTCCAAGCAAATAACTTGCAAAGGAAAGGGTCTAAGAAATCTATCTAACTCTAGGAATGTAAGATAATGTTGATTATGGGGTGAGCCTCTAACCAATCCTTGCTTCTCCAAATCAACTAGGCATAGGAGGGTGCTAGCTTCTATGGATGCAAGAATGATTTTCACATTGTCGATACTCATTATAATACCCTATGAAGGTGCAATCTAAATGAATAGCTCCAATATAAGTTAAACACCTGCAATTTAGGCCCAAAATAACCTTACACCTTTACTTACAATCAGCAAGTAACAAAAGGTATGGACACTAGCTTCACCACTAATCACCATCCAATGATATCTTCCATCCAATCTACTTCTACTTCTACTTCTACTTTAGCATGAAATAAAATCCTAATCTAAGTGAGAGATGCAAACAACCATGCAATACTCCAAAATGATCATGTATATCAACCATGCAAGGCACAACAATGAATAGAGAACAATTTCATTCTCTTGCAACATGTTCTACTTTATGACAATTAAAACAAATATGCTTATATCCTTTCTTACTAGGACTTTTCTTGATCACCTTGGGTGGAGACTTGTCATCTTGATTGGGCTTCTTGGATTCAGATGATTATTCAGTTTCAAAAGTAGTCTGATCGATATAGCCTAGATCGATTGTGTCATTGCTTCTTTGATTTTTCACCTGCTAACCAAGTTTCTCAGAACTCTCATTAAATTTTTTCAACAACTTGTTTACATCATCAAGTTCTTTCTACAATCTTTCATTCTTTTTGCATGGACCTTTATTCTCTATTCCAAATCTTTATTAGTCATCATCAAATTGTTGATCTCACCTCTTAGATCTTGCATTTTATCTATGGCCTCATGAAGATATATCTGCAAAGTACCAACCTCTTGTTCAGATTTATAAAGTTCACTTTTTCTTTAAGGGCATCTTTTGCCTTCTTCTTAGCTTCTTCTGCAACTTTCCTAGCATCCATTTCTTGACTCATCTTAATGGAAAAGGTTCCATTTCCCTCTTGAGATCTTTCTTGTCCTTGTACAGTTTTTTTATTCTCTTGAGACAAGGCTTCTAGGGCTACTTCAGATTCCTCATATCTACTTTGCTGAGACAGTTGCTCAATATAGTCTTGACTTTCATTTAGTTGTTCAACAAGCTCTTTTCTCTTATCCCTTGGCATCTTCAATTGTTCTTTAAGCTTTTCAATCACGTCTTCAGCTTCTTCAAGCTATCTTCCTATCTCAAACCCTCTATATCTGCCTCAAGGATTTTCCCAAGCGGTTAGGCTTCTTCAAGGAAATGCAACTCTGATACCAATTGTTGATACTAGAACACACCGAGAGGGGGGGGAGGAGGTGAATAAGTGTAACCAAAACACTAACAATTTTCACCACCATACACAAGATATAGCACACAATCACTTATCGCAACACAGCATAACATCACCAATTACGGTGCTGACTTATAGTTCCAAGAACTTCCTGTGCCTTCCATTAAGTTATATTCTGCCTACTATAACTCTGTCCACTGATCAATAATCTTGATGCGATTGGACCAGAAATCCAATAACATCATAAAAATCAAACATCTCAAATCACAACACTCGACTCCACACTGATTTATCACAATAATTAAATCAACACTTATCGGTTTCAACTTGTTCTTCCTATTTTTATGACAACCTTCAAACAATCATAACTCACAACAAACATATTATAAACTAGTGCGGCTAGGGGTATCTCATCTTTATACATCACTTGATCTTCCTTTACGATCACACACTCCAACTCATACCATAATGTGAGATTCAAGCTCTGAAACATATCTCATCATAAGAGGAACACTGTCAACCACCAACTACTAAGTTGACATCAATGACAAACTCGTACCTGATCATCCTCTCATCATACCTGCATCAAACACATGTTATAACATACTCATTTGATCTCTGCATTAGTTATATCAGTTTTTCCAACACACACCTCTTCATCATATCTGCCCTTTGCAATCATCTCAACTTTTCACAATTGTCACCATTTGAAAGAGTCACAAACCTACATTATTTTTGTCCTTAGTGAGTATCACAATCTTTTGTAACTTTGCCTTTTAAAAGATTCACTTCGTATTTTATTTCTTATTCCTTTTTCTTTTTCATTAATTCTTAGAGGGCTAGTCTTGCCTCAGCTCACCCCTTCTTGAACCCGAACTTGACAATATGTAACACCAAGGTAAGACAAGTTGGACATTGAGCTGAGTCACGGGGATACCTTTGAGTTAACAAAAAAAACAAATTTAGTCACCAGTTTTCATTGTTGCCTTTGCGAATAATATATTGTATCACGCATTGATTTCACTTAAATATCCTCCTAAAATGAAACATTCTCTCCTTTATATCTTTGAATGTGAGAGAGAGTCACACCTCATCATCATGTCTACTCTTTGCACTCATTACACCTTTTAACAATTGCCACCCTTTCAAAAGAGTCGGAACGCTTCACTAATTTTATCCTTTGCGAATGTTACAAGCTTTCATAACTTTGCCTTTTGAAGGAGTCAATTTCTTATCTTTTTCTTATTCTTTCTTCTCTTCCATTAATTCTTAGATGACTAGTCTTGCCTCAAGTCACCCCTTCTTGAACCCCAACTTGACAATATGCAAGACTAAGGTAAGCTAGGTTGGGCAGTGAGCTGAGCCATGAGGATATCTTTGAGTTAACAAAATAAAAATAAAAATATAGTCACCACTTTTCATTGCTGCCTTTGTGAATAATATATTATACCGCACACTAATTTCACTTAAATGTCTTAAAATGAAACTTTCTCCACTTTATATCTTTCAATGTGGGGGAGAGACACCAATTTATCATGTGTTTCAATTGCAATCATAACAACTTTTCACAATTTTCACCCATCCAAATAGTCACCACCCTTTATGATTTCTATCCTTTGAAAGTGCACAAACTTTCATAACTTTGTTTTTCGAAGTAGTCACATCTTTATTTTCTTCTTAATCCTTTTTCTTTTCAATTATTTCTTAGAGGGTTAGTCTTGCCTTAGCTCACCTCTTCTTGAACACCAACTTGGCAATATGTAAGACCAAGGTAAGGCATGTTGGACATTCGGTTGAGTCAAGAATATATCTCTGAGTTAATAAAAAAATGACTTCTTAAATAATATATTATACCTAACATTCATTTCACTTGAATCTCTTAAATTGAAACCTTCTCCCCTTTGTATTTTTCAATGTAGCGGAGATTCATATCTCTTTATCATGTTTGCCCTTTGGAATCATCATAATGTTTCACAATTGTCTACCCCTACAAAAGAGTCACAACCCTTCATCATTTTTGTCATTTGCTAGTCTTGCCTCAACTCCGCCATTAATGAATCCCAACTTGACAATATGTAAAACCTATGTAGGTAGGTTGGGCTCTAAGTCGATTCACATTTATATATTTGAGGTAACAAAAAAAGAATTGAGTCGCTACTTTTCATTATTACATTTATGAATAATATTTTATACAAAAACACTAACTATTTTCTCCACCAACTTGCACAAGATATAGAATGCAATCACTTATCGCAACACAGTGCAAAATCATCGGTAACAGATCTGATCGATAGTTCCAAGAACTTTCTGTGCCTTTCACTAAGTAATCTTCTGCCTACTGTAACTCTATCCATTGATCCACAATCTTTATGCAATTGTATGAGCAATCCAACATCATTAAGATCACACATCCTGAATCACAACGATCGATTCGACACTGATTTGACACAATAATAAAATCAACACTTCTGAGTTTCAACTTGTTCCTCATGTTTCCCTAACAACCTTCAAACTATCATAACTCTCAACACACATAAGATAAACTAGTGTACTCATCGATATCTCATCTTTAGACATCACTTGATATTCCTTTACGATTGCACACTCCAGCTCATACCATAATGCGAGATTCAACCTCTGGAACATATCTCATCCTAATAGGATTATTGTCAACCAACAACCACTAAGTTGACATCAATGACAAACTCATACCTGATCATCCTATCATCATACTTGCATCAAACACATTCCATAATATACTCATCTGATCTCTAAATCAATTACATCAGTTTTTCCAACACACACCTCCTCATCATATATGCCCTTTACAATCCTCTCAACTTTTCACAATTGTCACCATTCGAAAGAGTCACAAACCTACATTATTTTTGTCCTTAGTGTCACAACCTTTCGTAACTTTTCCTTTTAAATGAGTCACTTCCTTATTTTTTTTCTTATTCCTTGCTCTCTTTCATTCATTCTTAGAGGGCTAGCCTTGCCTCAAATCACCCCTTCTTGAACCCCAACTTGACAATATGTAAGACCAAGGTGAGGCAAGTTGGGCACTGAGCTGAGTCACGGGGATACCTTTGAATTAAAATAAAAAAATTGAGTCACCACTTTTCATTGTTGCTTTTGAGAATAATATATTATCTTACACATTGATTTCACTTGAATTTCCTTTTAAAATGAAACATTCTCCCATTTATATCTTTGAATGGAGTGGAGAGTCGCACCAGATCATCATATCTACTCTTTGCTCTCATCACAACATTTCACAACTCCCGCCCTTTCGAAAGAGTCAAAACCTTTCACTATTTTTGTCTTTTACAAGTGTTACAAGTTTTCATAACTTTGCCTTTTGAAGGGGTCAATTCCTTTTTTTTTCTCAAACTTTTTTCTGTTCCATTAATTCTTAGATGACTCGTCTTGCCTCACTTCACCCCTTTCATAACTTTGCCTTTCGAAGTAGTCTCTTCCTTATTTTCTTTTTAATCCTTTGTCTCTTCGATTATTGCTTAGAGGGCTAGTCTTACCTTAGCTCACCTCTACTTGAACCCCAACTTGGCAATATGTAAGACCAAGGTAAGGCACGTTGGACATTAGGTTGAGTCAAGGAGATACCTCTAAGTTAATAAAAAAATAGCTTTTTAAATAATATATTATAACCCACATTTATTTTATTTGAATCTCCTAAATTGAAACCTTCTCCTCTTTGTATCTTCCAATGTGGGAGAGAGTCACATCTATTTATCATGTCGCCCTTTGCAATTATCATAATGTTTCACAATTACCACTCTTCAAAATAGTCACAACCCTTCATCATTTCTGTCATTTTGCGAGTGTCACAACTTTTCAAAACTTTTTCTTTCAATAGTCATTTATTTTTTGCTTATTTCTTTTTTCTTTTCTATTAATTTATAGAGGGCTAGTCTTGCCTCAACTCACCCATTGATGAACCCCAATTGAACAATATGTAAAATCAAGATAAGGTAGGTTGGGCTTTAAGTCAAGTCACACTTATATCTTTGAGTTAAGAAAAAAAGAATTGAGTCACCACTTTTCATTATTACCTTTATGAATAATATTTTATACAAAAGCACTAACTATTTTCACCACCAACTTCCACAAGATATAGCATGCAATCACTTATCACAACATAGTCCAACATCATTGGTTACGGATTTGACCGATAGTTCCAAGAACTTTGCATGCCTTCCACTAAGTAATCTTCTGCCTACTGTAACTTTGTCCACTGATCAACAATCTTGATGCGATTATACCAGCAATCCAACAATATCATCAAGATCACACATCCTGAATCGCAACGGTCGACTCCACACTGATTTGACACAATAATAAAATCAACACTTCTCGGTTTCAACTTGTTCCTCCTGTTTCCTTGACAACCTTCAAACAATCATAACTCACAACACACATAAGATAAACTAGTGGAGTTATGGATATCTCATCTTTAGACATCACTTGATCTTCCTTTACGATCGCACAGTCCAGCTCATACCATAATGCTAGATTCAACCTCTAGAACATATCTCATCCTAATAGGAACATTGTCAATGAACAACCACTAAGTTGACATCAATGACAAACTCATAACTAATCATCCTATTATCATACCTACATCAAACACATGTCATAACGTACTCATCTGATCTCTACATCAATTATGCCAACACACACTTGCTCATCATATTTGGCATTTGCTATCATCTCAACCTTTCACAATTGTCACCCTTGGAAAGATTAAAACATGTATACTATGTTTGTCCTTAGCGAGTGTGACAACCTTACTTAACTTTTACTTTTAAAAGATTCATTTCCTTATTCATTTTTCTTTTTCATTAATTCTTAGAGGGCTAGCCTTGCCTTAACGCACCCCTTATTGAACCCCAACTTGGGAATATGTCAGACCAAGATAAGGCATGTTTGATATTGAGTTGAGTCACGGTGATGCTTTTGAATTAACAAAAAATAATTGAGTGACCACTTTTTATTGTTGCCTTTGCGAATAATATATTATCTTACACATTGATTTTAGTTGAATTTTCTCTTAAAATGAAACATTCTCCCCTTTATATCTTTGAATGTGAGGGAGATTCGCACTTGATCATCATGTCTACTCTTTGCACTCATCACAACTTTTTACAATTGTCTACCTTTCGAAAGAGTTTGAACCCTTCACTATTTTTGTCCTTTGTGAGTGTTACAAGCTTTCATAACTTTGCCTTTTGAAGGGGTCAATTCTTTATTTTTTTTCTCAATCTTTTTTTTGTTCCATTAATTCTTAGATGACTCATGTTTCCTCATTTCACCCCTTTTTGAACCCCAACTTGGCAATATGTAAGACCAAGGTAAGGTAGGTTGGGCATCGAGCTGAGTTATGAGGATATCTTTGAGTTAACAAAAAAAATAAAAAAATTGAGTGACCACTTTTCATTACTGCCTTTTTTGAATAATATATTATACCGCACCCTAATTTCACTTGAATGCCCTAAAATGGAACTTTCTCCACTTTACAACTTTCAATATAGGGGAAAGTCACAACTTTTTATCATGTGTTTCCTTTACAATCGTCACAACTTATCATAATTGCCACCCATCGAAATAGTCACAACCCTTAACTATTTTCGTCCTATTTGAGTGTCACAACCTTTCATAACTTTCCATTTCGAAGTAGTCACTTCCTTATTTTCTTCTTAATCCTTCGTGTCTTCAATTATTGCTTAGAGGGCTGGTCTTACCTTAGCTCACCTAGTCTACTTGAACCCCAACTTGGCAATATGTAAGACCAAGGTAAGGTAGGTTGGACACTAGGTTGAGTCAAGGAGATACCTCTAAGTTAATAAAAAAATAACTTTTTAAATAATATATTAGACCCCACATTTATTTTATTTGAATCTCCTAAATTGAAACCTTCTCCTCTTTGTATCTTCCAATGTGGGTGAGATTCACATCTATTTATCATGTCGCCCTTGGGAATTATCATAATGTTTCACAATTACCACTCTTCAAAATAGTCACAACCCTTCGCCATTTCTGTCATTTTGTGAGTATCACAACCTTTCATAATTTTGCTTTTGATAATTGCTTATTTCTTATTTATTTTCTATTATCTTGCCTCAACTCACCCATTAATGAACCTCAACTGAACAATATGTAAAATCAAGATAAGCTAGGTTGGGCTTTAAGTCAGGTCACACTTATATCTTTGAGTTCAGAAAAAAAGAATTGAGTCACCACTTTTCATTATTACCTTTATGAATAATATTTTATACAAAAACACTAACTATTTTGTCCACCAACTTCTACAAGATATAGCATGCAATCACTTATCGCAACATCGTGCAACATCATTGGTTACGGATCTTACTGATAGTTCCAAGAACTTCTCATGCCTTCCACTAAGTAATCTTTTGCCTACTGTAACTTTGTCCATCTATCAACAATCTTGATGCGATTGTACCAACAATCCAACAATATCATCAAGATCACACATCCTGAATCGCAACGGTGGACTCCACACAGATTTGACACAATAATAAAATCAACACTTCTCAGTTTCAACTTGTTTCTCATGTTTCCTTGACAACCTTCAAACAATCATAACTCACAACACACATAAGATAAACTAGTGTGGTTATGGATATCTCATTTTTAGAAATCACTGGATCTTTCTTTACGATAGCACATTCCAGCTCATAACATAACGCGGGATTCAACCTCTAGAACATATCTCATTCTAATAGGAACATTGCCAACCAACAACCACTAAGTTGACATCAATGACAAAGTCATAACTAATCATCCTATTATCATACCTGCATCAAACACATGTCATAACATACTCATCTGATCTCTACATCAGTTACATCAATTATGCCAACACACCTGCTCATCATATTTGGCCTTTGCTATCATCTCAACCTTTCACAATTGTCACCATTGGAAAGAGTCACAAACCTACAGGGAGAAAGTAGATGACGATGATAAGGATGATGCATTACACGAGGAGGGTGAAGGCATGATTACAGGGCTGCTCCAGGAGGATCTGCTAAATCTTTCTATTACACCTACATGTGGAGAACACCAAAAAAAATGAAGTTGTTTGCAGGGATCTTGCCAAGACAACCTGGATAGATCAAGGTGACATAAGCTCTTCCACTACTCCATTTCATGAGCCAGGCCTTTAGTTCATTGAGTATGGAGTCCTTCCTTATGTGCAGCAAGCTGTGTCCGTCGCGAAGGCCGTATCCGTTGCCGAGGCCGTATCCGTCACCAAGGCTTTGTACACCGTCTAGGTTTGTACGCCATTGAGTCTCTCTTCGTCATCGTCACTGCCTCCAAGGTTCTCTCTGTTGCCATTGCCGTGGAGGTTGTCTCTGTCGCTGCTGCCGCTGAGGTTCTCTCTTTCACCGTCACCGTCGAGGTTCTCTTTGTCGTCATCAAGAACATTATAGCCCCCTTTGGATCGAGATCCCCTTCGAGCCAAGATTGCTTTCAGATCGATATCCCCTTCAGGCCAAGATCACCTCCGAGTCAAGATTCCCTTCGTGCAGAGATGGTCCTCGGATCAAGATTGCCTTCGGGTCGAGATTGCCTTTGGGTCGAGGTCTCCTTCGGGATGAGATTTCCTTTGGGTCGTGATTCCCTTCGAGCCAAGATTACCTTTGGGTCGAGATCCCCTTTGAGACGAGATTGCCTTCGGGTCGAGATCCCCTTCGAGCAGAGATTGCCTTTGGATCGAGATTCCCTTCAGGCCAAGATTGCCTTCAGGTTGAGATCCCCTTCAGACCAAGATTGCCTTCGTGTTGAGATTCCCTTCAGGTTGAGATTCGCTTCGGGTCGAGATTCCCTTCAGGCCGAGATTGCTTTCGGATTGAGATCCCCTTCAAGCTGAGATTACTTTCGGGTCGAGATTGCCTTCAGATCAAGATTCCCTTTGGGCTGAGATTGCCTTCGGGTCGTTATTTCCTTCGGGCCGAGATTGCTTTTGGATCGAGATCCCCTTCGGGCCGAGATTCCATTCGGTTAAGATTCTCTTCGGGTCTAGATATCTTTCAGATCGAGATTCCCTTCGAGCCAAGATTGCCTTTGGGTTGAGATCCCCTTCGAGCTAAGATTGCCTTCGGATCAAGATTCCCTTTGGGTCGAGATTTCCTTCGGGTCGAGATCCCCTTCGGGTCGAGATTCCCTTCGGGCCGAGATTCCCTTCAGGTCGAGATTCCCTTTGGGCCGAGATTGCCTTTGTGTCAAGGTTCCTTTCGGGACGAGGTTGCCTTCGGGTCGAGATCCCCTTTAGGCCGAGATTGCCTTCGGGTCAAGATTCCCTTCGGGTCGAGATTGCTTTCGGGTCGAGATCTCCTTCGGGTTGAGATTTCTTTTGGGTCAAGATTCCCTTCGGGTCAAGATTGCCTTCGAGTCAAGATCCCCTTCTGGCCGAGATTGCCTTTGGGTCGAGATCCCCTTCAGGTCGAGATTTGCTTCGGATTAAGATTCCCTTCGAGCCCAGATTGCCTTCTGAACCTCTCACAAAATTACCTTCGGACAGAGATTGCCTTCAGAACATTACAGTAGTATTGGCGTCAACATCTGTATCTATGGCCATATTGAAAGAGATTGTTGAACATGAGGGTGTGAAAGGTTTCATGGATTGGCGTTGTTGGGATCTTGGTGAAGGGCATGGAAATGTTTATAGCAGTGTGGCACAACGAAAGCTTGATGATGGTTTACTAGTCCCAACTAAATCCAACTATGTGCATGTGGTCCAATATCAGCATAGAGTTTTCAAGAGATATTGCTACTAGCGTCCGCACTTGGCTTGGGATCCGCGCATCGATGTGTTTGATGTTTGGCTTCACTGCGATCCTGGTGACTCTAGGCATGACAACAATTATATTAGAGTGGAGCAGCAGAAGCTTGATGCAGAGTTACTTTTCTCGCTTACTTCCAGGCACATGCGCATGGTCATGTTGCGGCTTGAGGGTTCCTATGGATATAGTTATCAGTGTCCACGCCTAGTTTGGAATCCTGGAGTATTGATGATGGATTGCTTGAGGGAAAGCAATCTTTGGCCGGTGAGGATTTGTAATGTCCCCATTTTTAATAAATTATTTTTAATTAATTAATGGTCCCATAATTTAAATAATAATATAAATGGACCTTTAATTAATAAACAGGGGCCCATTTTTATTATTGTTCGTAGGTGTTTGTTGTGTCGGCGTTCTTTTGCAAACCCTCAGGATTTTCTCCAAAGAGGTATTTATGACCGGCGTGTAGGATGTATTTTTCATGTTGAGATTTGATATTTTATTTGCATTTGCGAATTCTTGTTGGGATTTTGTTGGCTGCCATTTCGGAGGTGAAAGACCCTCCCTGTTTGGTATTTGCAGTTTCAGTGGGATTCAATCCTCACCCTATTCTGTTTGTTCTACTGTATCAGATCTGGCGAATCCATAGTGTTTTCATTTATATCAATAAAAATTGTTTTGTAAATATATTGGCTTGCATCCTTGTTCTGTGTCAGGCTATTCATACTATTTCGCTAACATTCGGCATCATACTCCAACTGGCGACTGTCATACTTCAAGCGAAGAGTATCAACACCTTCCACTACTGTATGACTCTCCCCCCAGCTAGTATGATCTCCGAACAACTCGTACGGTCTCCCTTGTTGTCATCGTACGATCACTAGCCAAGCAACACTGTACGACCTCTCTGCTGAATTTCGTACGACGTTCATCACCGTACGACCTTCATCTGATTCTGTATGGCCTTCTGTTCATCACCGTACGACACACATACATGATCGTACGACCTTCATCAGATTTCATACGGCCTGCTACTTACCACCGTACGACAACCCCTACTTGACAATACGACCTTCTTGCATCCACTCACTCCTCCGTACAGGCTCAGGAGCTGTGTCAGGGTAGCGAGACAGTTTGTTTCCGGGAGTTGTGGTTGGGAACATTACATTCTCTAACTTGAGGACTGGTTTGTTTGATGTTTGCCAATGATGACAACTAAGCATAATGCCAAAAATCTTCCCTTTTGGCATTGGTGGCAAAACATATCATAACACATCATAACTTGCCTCTCATCAGAATACTTACCCTGTTGGGTATCATCATGTCAACTGATACTTCCCCTATCAATTGGTGTATATACTGCCATTTCTTCCCCTATATCTGGCTTTACTGTCCTGTCTCTTCTCTTCTGTCCATATCTTCCAGTATCTTCTCCTTTCTCTTCCAATCTCTTTCCCTTTTTGCCTCCAAGAGACAAAGGGTGTGAAAAACTTATAATTGAAGCCAGTTGAAGATATCCTTGTAAATTTTCTTGGTGGAAACGAGGAATGGATTCTAGGAAGCTATTACTTGGTCAAGGTTATACTTCATCGCTTGGAGAGAGACAATTAGGTTCTCCTTGTCCTCAATTGTCTTGTAGTCTAGCTCATTGAGAAGTGTGTCAACATTATTTGTTGCTATGTGCATCATATCAAAAGTTGGAGCTATGTGATTGAAACCCAATGAGATCTTGGATTCTTTTTGTATTCTCCTCAGATGCTTTCCTCAGTGTGAGAGCTAGACTAGTTAGCTCACGACTGTACTCTATTGTTGAAGAGGTCTTAGGATTGAACCGTGATGTTGTCTGTTTCAGCTCTTGTATTGTCCTAGCAGTTCTCTCTATGATATCCTTCACAAAATCTTCAAAATTTGAAGTTTTTGTTATAAGCTTCCCAACATCTTGAACCCATTTCTTTAGTTCCTCGGTGTTAGTAGCCACAGTTTCTTTGAGTGCTTTAATCTGGTCATGAAGGATATTTATTCCCTTTTGCTCATAATGATCGATAGCTATAGTTTCTAGATCTGCTATGTCTTCTCCAATTGTTTGTGCTGGAATTTCTAGCTGATCAATTATAAGGTCTTCTTCGTCAATATCTGCATCAAGAGAAAAATTATACAGAATATTCTTTACACTGATGAGAACCATGTCTTGTTTTCTCTTTGTGAGCTTCTTGAGTTGTCTTGTTGACATCTTGTTGATGTCAATCAATGTCCCCTATTGGATTTTTTATTTTCCCTTTCTTGGAATCAGGGTATGCTGCAAACGATAACTTCCTTTTCAATGAAGATGAGCTTGGTATATCTACTAGTTTTTGTTTAGTGACCTTTTCTGGCTCTTCTTCTAGTAGCTTCTCTGCTTCCACCATTTCTTCTTGTTGTTACTCTTCTTCTTCCTCTACCTTTTCTTGTTGTTGTTTCTCTTGTTGTTTTTCTTCTTCCTCTTCAGCAACCTATTGGGCAACTTTGGCTGTCTCTGCTTTATCAGTCTCTTTTTCTTCATCCATCCTTGCTGATAATTCCCCTATTTCTTGTTCTATCGGTCTGATTGGTGTAGTTTGTACACCAGTTGGGGTCTTCTCACCGGTTTTTTCCTATTCATTGGTTGTGAACTGTTCACCGATTGTGTCCTAGTCTCCAATTTTGTCCTTCTCACCGGTTGCGACTTGTTCACCAATTGTGAACTATTCAGGTAGGACCATGTCCTTTGTCTGATGACCTTGAGATGTATCCTGAGAACTTGTTGATTAAGATGTCTTTGTAGATACCTGTTCTGATGCCAATTTCTTTTTCCTCTTTGTTGGAGTGTTGAAGTCATGATTTTTCCATAATTGCACTATTTCTTCATACACTTCTTGTTCTTGGCCATTTATGATTTTGGCCACTCTATCTCTAGTGTCCAGGTTCAATATTTCTGCTTCGATGAGAATCTTGATTGCTTCTTCATCTAAACCTGGTTCTACCTGTTCTAGAACTTCCCTTATTATTTTAGCATCCTTTTCTACTCCTCTCCATTTTGTTAGTAGCCTTTTATTGAGTTAAGCTGGGAAGATGGACCTGTAGTAATTTGGTCCCCAGTTGAAATCAAGAAAACTCTCTAATAGGACTAGTTCTATCTTATCTTTATCATCAGTGCGTAAGGCACTGAACCATTTAGCAGCATTGCTAACTTTACCAAAATCTAATATTTCATCAACTATGTCATCAACAGTAAGGGTTTTAGCCTTACCTTTTTCTGGAGATGCTAGAATAGTTGGTGGAGTTAGATCACCACCGGTCTCTTCAGTGATGTCTACAATGACTGGTTCTGTTGCTGGCTTTTGTTGGATTGGTGTATCATTGCCCAAAATGCCTTTGCCTCTACCGATGTCTTTTTCTAGTTTTAGCGAGAGCTTCATACATTCATCTTCATCCTGGTGTTGCTACTCTAGAATGGTTGTCCAGATTGAAACTTCTTCGTCATGAACCGCGTCAACTTTTCCAATTATTACTTGACCAATCCTCTTTCTGATCTGAAAACTTTATTTATGTGCTTCTGCTTGATTAGTTACCTCTTGTAGGCTTAAGTGGCTTTGCACTTCCAGTAGTGCCTTGATTCTGAGCTCTTTCTCCTTTGCTATTGAAGATTTCCATCTTCCTTCAATAAGCTCTTGTAGCTCTGCAAGAACTAATCCATGAATCCCAGTAGGCGTTCTCTTGAACTTATGTAGGTTGTATACTACAACATCTTCTATTTTCCTTCTGTTTTCATCACTTGCCAGAGTGTATCTTCTCTCAACAGTTCCCAATCTACCTGTTGTCATTATGCCTTCAACCATTTCATTAATGGTTGGTTTTCTATTCTTTGGTTCCTCCTTTACCGGTTTCCCAGTCTTCTTTCTTTTTATTTAGGTGGTGGCCTGCTCAGTCTCAATTTCTTCTAAGTCTCCTCCTTTTGATTGCTCGATTGTTACCAATTGTCCCTTCTTCTTTTGAACTTTGGGTTCTAGCATGGTTACCTTCCTTTTCTTCGGTGTAGGAGACCATTTGGCAGTTACCTTCTTTGCTGACTTTGAAGGTGTACTCTTCTTCAAATTCACACTTATCTCATCATAAGTGTTGAACCGGTTGGCTAAGAGATCTAAGTTACTCTCCTGAAGTGCCTCAGCATATGCTTTGGCAGTCTTTGATGAAATTTCATAGCCAAATTCCAGTGCAAATTTAGTTCTTGGCTCAACAACATGTGTTAGCTTGTGGTGACTGATCAGGAAAGTATTGTAGACTTTTCCTCCTGCCCTCACCGGGGTTCGAGGCCGACATGTTGTAACTCATTCTAACCCTAAAGTGGGAAAATATTGTATAGTATAGCCTAGGGTTAGGGTTTTCATAATGTATGGTTTTAGTACTTGCGGCGGAATTGAGTTGTAAGTGATTACGGATTGTAATCAGGTTGTAATCACTGGATAATAATAATATTAGAGTCACTGTTGGTGGACGTAGCCCAGGGATTGGGTGAACCATGTTAAATGTTTGTGTCTTGTGTGGTTTATTGTTTTTTCTGATATTGGTTATATTTGCATGTAATTGTTATTTCTGTCTTGTTAATCCTAACAGCCTGGATTATGCAATGATCGGTGCTAACAAGGAAACAAACATCATCCCTATATTCATCTACAATTGCAAATGGAATCCTTTCCTTTGATGCATTCTTGTTTGAGAATCTTGGAAATAATCAGACATCACCTTATTAAACCGATTTCCCAGAGAATTAACCATTTCTCCTATTTGGACCATAATTGGTCTATTTGTTACCCAAGTAACATTACCCACCCCTAGAAAGAATTTTTGGTAGTAGAAGAAAAGACATACCATCAATGTCCCATACTTTAGGAATTTCATCTTGACCATTTTGAGCTTCTTCGGGTTCTCAAATATTTGACTTCTCAACATAGCGCATATGTCGTATTGGGCGTTGTCAGGCATGATTCTGTGAGCTGCATGAATAGGTCCACCGAGTATGTTGTTGAGACTGCTAGACTGATAAACTTTGTAACCGATCACCGCAGCGGCGAACCGGACACCTTCATCTTCAATGTCTGTTAAAGTCATCATACGACTGTCATACTTTGACTTAGTAAGTCGAGTGACTTCACTGTTGGCAATTGTTCTTAGGGTAAGGGCTTCCCTTGTGGCATTGAACCCAATTACTCTCCTTAGGTCTTCTTTTGTAATTGGAGTAACAACACCTTTTGCTAACCACATTCCTGGATCATGTACTTGATTGAGTATCAATTGATTCCAGTTAGGATGAAACAGTGTAGGTATTTGACCCCATTGGTCAATCCAACTGCTTTCAGTCGAGCGTATTTTGCCTTAAGCTTTTCATCCTTGCAGAGCCCTATAAATTCGCTCTGTATGAATGTTTCTCCCAACTCCTCTTGTTTGTTGTGAATGAAGCGGTTACGTCTTCAGTCATCAGCATGCTATCTGGAATGGATGATAGGGCTCCAGCCATATCATTAGACCTGTTTTGGACTGGCATTATATCATATTTTAGTCGCTCATGTTGGTCGATGTCGATAAGGGTTGCAACAGATGATGATGATGTCATTTTGTTAGAAAGAGAATACACATAAAGCTTTGTAAAATTCACAGAATATGAAAAGAAAAGATCACGAATCACAGATAGAATGATTACTCAAGCTTAAAGAAAATTATCACAAAAAAAAAAGTAAAGTGAAATGAGTAATCAATTTTCCCTTTTATATCCTCTGCTCGCAAGGGTAATTAGCAAACAGTAACTTTTGTTAATGGTTACCGTATTAATTAGCCTTACCTAACTTTACCTTTATTGACCGGCTCACCAATGCTTTACCTGTCTACCGCAACATGCTCAGTTGAAACATCAACCCTATAATATTAGTTCATCACCAAGAAGGTAATTATCCAGACCACACGGCTTACTCCTTTGATCGGTTCTTTGGTCTTACACCAGTGAGTGCTTTCATGTATCCACTTAGTGAGAATAAATCTCACCAATTACTCTGGGGACAATAGTATTTCTACCTGTTCCCCTTAAGCCCCGTTGGCTTAATTTGATGAAGAGATATCACCATCGGTAGATGATGACTTTGTCTCTGATTTCTCTCTTTCAGAGCTCTTTGTCCCCTTTTTGGACCATATCTTCTTCACTTCCTTTTTGGTCTCTTCACTCCATATGATTGGGAGTCTTGTTCTTCTTAACCGGTTAACTGGGCCTTTTCCTTTGTTAATTGGTCGATTCCTACAGTCTTTGGCCAAATGCCCAATCTTGTTACAATTGTAACAAGTCATCCTGGTTCCTCTCCATGGATTTACTCTCTTCCCTTTGTCCATGGGCCAGTGGCATTCAGCAGCTCTATGCCCTGACGGTCCACACATAACACACATAGATGTGCCCCGGTTTGCATTCTTGTTATGGAATAGCGGTCTCGGTGGAGATTTGAATGCCATGGTCGTAAACCTGCATTCTTCAACCGTATGTCCAAATTTTTTGCTGGCATAGCAATAGCCTTTGAAGCTTCCTCTGCTTCCACTGGACACATTGTTTGTTTGTGATTTGCATTCAAAGGTCCTGTGTCCATACTTATAATAGTTATTGCAGTAATTGTTAGCGTTGAAGGGTTTCACTAGTGCATTCCTCCAATCATTAGACTTGTGACTTGGTTTGCCACAATGTTTGCAAGAAGGTTTGGAGATTCTTTTACCTTTGTCTCCGGTTGGTTTCTTCTTGTCCTCCTTGATTCCCTTGTGTTTTGAGGACTCATTGGTTTCCTTGTTGACTTGGCCGATGTACCCAAGTCCCGTGGGATCCTTGTGCCTTCTCTGAGCTTTCAATTGCTCATCCAGCTTCTCAGAACTCTCATTGTATTTTCTAAGTTTTTCATTTCTTTCTTCAAGAGTTTTCAGTTGTGCTTTAATTTTTTCTTCAGCAGTCATTTCTTTACTTGCTTCATCTTTATCATGCAAGTGTTCATGCATGATGGCATTTTCCTAAGTTATGCCCTGCATGTCTACATTTAGTTGTAGTATGAGAGCATCGCTCTGTCTTAGAGCATCTTCAGCTAGGTTTCTTTCTCTCTCAATAGCCTGTAGTGCTTCTTTAGCACTATATTTCTCATCCTCAGCTTTTTTGCTTGCTTTGATGAGTTCAGTCATCCTCAGAGCATGACCTTCCTGTTCTCTTTTCAAATTGGAGATTTGATCAGTCAAGTTCATGTTTCTCTTCATGACTTTAGAAACTGCTTCCTCTACTTCACTGAACTACTCTCTCTAGATAGTTCATCTATTATGTCCTGACTTTCACTCTATTGTAAAGCCAGTTCTTTTCTCTTGGCAAGAGATATTCTCAATCTATTTTCAAGAGAAGCAATCCTTTCATTTGCTTCCTCTAACTGCTTCTGATACCGGTAATCCTCCATGATCTTTTATCAAGCGGTTAAGCTTCTTTACCTAAGAACTTGGCTCTAATACTGATTGCTAATCCTAACCGGTTACTGAGAGGGGGGGTGAATCAGTAAATTCAACTTATTTAACCTTTTTCTCTTTCTTAGCTTGTTAAACTGAATTCAACAACTATGTGATACTAGAAATATAATGTATGCTTAAATAACATGAACATAAATCACAAACACAAGCTAACACAAGATATATACGTGAAAACTCTTGATTAGAAGGAGAAAACCATGGTGGGACAAAACCCACAAACTTCACTATTGCAGTAATAAAGCTGCCCGGTTAAAGGCTTACAAAAGCACTGGTTAGAATGCTACCCTGTCAAGGTATTTGATATAGACCGGTTAAGATCTTCACCCTGTAAGGATTTGTCTCACCAGTGGACTTAAGAACATCAATTAAGATGTCACCGGTGAAGGGATTTTTACAATAGAACGTATTAGGGTTCACCCTGATAAAGGGATTTAAATGTGCTTCACACAATAAAAGAAATGATCTTCTTTAGACACTCAATCTGTCAATCAGATCATACATGTTCTCTTCTCTCTCTGCTTGTTTGTTCAATCTCTATCTTTCACGCTTGGTGACTGTAACCCTTCTCAGAAGACTTGGCTCTTCTGCTCTGCTCTCTCTCTTTTTGAGCTCTTGATTTTCAACAACACCTCTTCTAATGTACGATGAATCATATAAAGATTTGATTATCTTATCAGCTTTGTTCTATCTACAAAGATCAGTTTTGACATTTTGTGATATCTAATTCTTTAACAAACTATAGAATTTTGAAACTAGCAGCTTACAACGTACATTTTAAGAGTCTATTTTTTTTTTATTACTTTTGATCTAGGAAGACTTTGTATTTTATTTCATTTATTCGTATAATTATCAGTCAAAATTTATTTGAATACCCTTTATCTAACATGACTAGGAACTACTTGATTCATTTTTAAGAATTTGTTGTATGTATTTATCATTTCCAAGAATGTAAACCTCTCTTGAATTGCAATATGGTTTGACTTTGAATCATTATTTATAGAGGCTGGCTACAAATTTTCTCTCAAATTATATTTTCTGGTTATTGGAAGGGGCCAACATCAATTTTTCCTTTCATTATTTTTCAATCTTTCTTTTCTTTCATTGCTATGCATGGAAAAATGATCTTTATATGAGCATCGACAGTTGTTTGAATAGTTGGCAATCAGATTTATGGCATGAAGGCACATAAGAGCTCATTGCTTTAAGGAGAAGATCACACTTTTCTGCAGATTTGTGACTCGTCTCATTTACGGTTTGACAAATGGCAAAAGGTAGTGCAATAATGACATGTATGTTTAATGGTGTTATGCAGGATAAGCACAGAGGCCACGACAAGATCCAAGTGATGCTTCCTAGCAAACCAGAAACTTGTAACCAAGCTCTTAATTAATGGAAATCACCGTCCTAGCCTTCAATCTCTCAAACTTTAGCACATTCAAAATATAATTGAAGTGGATGTAATAAGCATAAAAACATTGACTTGTTTGAAGGTTGAAAATTGTAAACATTTGAATAGAGTCTCAGGATCATGTACAAATCCGATAGTATTTGAGATTAGTCAATGTCCTGAGCTTGAGGATTTAAGTCTTCACCATCTGAGGTGCGTGGAAAGGATTTCTATTGTGAATTTTTTTTTTCATTTTGTTTTCTTTATTCTTGAGGTTGTTTTCATGGCATAATTATTTAGTATTGAATGGATAGCATCTACTGTTGATGTTGTAATTGCAAATTTCAAATGGTTGCCAGAGCTATTTTTCTATTTTCACATAAAGTGAATGGTGGAGTTTGGACAATATTCATATTTGAAACTTATCACATTCTTCTTTACAAATTTCATATATTGCACAATATATTTCTTTGCAGTTTTGTGTCATTATACTGGCTTTTGTACTTTAAAACCAATAGTCACAAGGCGAGGGATTGGTGAGAAACGAAACGACTAAAAAATTAAATGATTGTTTTCAGTAAGGGACAATTAGCTTAACTTTCCAAATGGGTAAATCTTCTCACATGATTAGTTACATGGTTAGCACTCAACGATACAATTAGGTATCGATGTTCTTTTGATATGATTACATTTGATTTTGAGGTCACCTGTCTATGTTACTTAACAAAACCAAGGATGCTACATTTGAGAGTTCATCTTCACAGACAAATAGAGCTAGCATCCCTGCTATTGCATCAATTTAGATGAGTTCATTCTTTTTGAAGAAATTCTAGACATAATAGTGTTTACTAGGGCTATCCTTAGAGAACCTCGTTTCTATGAAAAAGTGATTCTAGTTGCACAGTTTGACATTTGTTTGTTCTGGTCTCCAATCATCCATAAGGCGGTAGGAGGATGATCAAAAAATGGATTGAGCATTGTGCAATGAGTGTTATTTTAATTAGGTAGAGGCAGAGGCAAAAAGCGGTGAGAATATAGAGGGCAAGAAAAGAATAAAAAATGTGCTTATCATCATAAAGTTATTTTTCTCTATGCACCAACTATGCAATCTAAGCATGATTTTGAATTGTTTCTGGGGATAGCAGATGTTGAGATGAGCCCAACTGGCTTTCTAAAACCAAGTGACATTTTTTGCTAATTAAATTGCAATTGTTTGTGTATTTATTTTTTCAAAACATATATGGATTTTATAAATCTTCTCAACATAAACAATCATAACAACAACAATTTCTAATTTCCAAATGCTCACAAGATTTAATTCAAATTTGTAATAACTAATAAACAAGCATTTAATTATAACAACACCTTGATTCAAATGGCTGATTGTCAACACAAGGAAATTCCTTGACGGAGAAAAAAAACCTCAAGTCAATCACAGCCTTCTGGACCATTGACGCAGCCTTCCACAACTGTATCAACCTCACCAAATTTGCAAAACGTAACACTCTCTTGAATGATGAGCAGCACCAACAATATTATCAAAGGCCTCTATAAATTTATGCCGCCACTAACACAGTACAATCTCCAGCAAATTTCCGTACGGCAGCCAATCAAGCATCACCAATTTCGTACGACAGTCTTTAATGAGCACAAAAAACAATGTAATCTGCAACAATTCGCTGGCATATGCTATCCAGCTCAAAGTGCATCCACAATTTGAAGAAGTCTACATTTCTTCAAGGAGGTAATGTCAAGCCCTCAAAACACCATTTTCGGATCTATTCAGCTCACCAAATAATGTAATAATTTCCAACCAGCAGCACATTAAATTCTGAACATTCTCCATTCATTGCACATAAGAATCATATGAGTTCTCTCCAAAATCTAAAGACCAAACTCATAGCAAACCCTAGCTTCTTTGAAGAATTTTGATTTCTTCCTTGGATAAATTCTTGTTGTCCTCAATTTTGACATCACAAAATTGAGACAACCCTACGCAATTTTTCTCATAGATTCGTAGGTGTATCCTCTATGTTTTAAAATGTATTAATAACATATCATAAAAGCGGTTCGTCATCCTTGAATTGCATCTTATGTATTGTTTATTATATGTTCTTTTTAGAAAAAGAAAAATAAAAAATAAAAATAAAAAGTTAAAAAAAAAAAGAAATTTTTTTAAAAAAAATTATAAAAAAAAAAATCCACAAATTTTGGGATTTTCCATATCCATTGCATATGTTACTACATGTCATTCCACATGTAATGCAAAATGTAATCACCTCAAAAATCCCCGATTTGCCTAAATCCTTCTTTGTTTCAAAATCGAGATTTTTAGCACCTATTACATGTTTTGTTGCATGTAATCAAATATGCAGTCACCTCAAAAATTCCCGTCAAAAGTTTCTTCCAAATTTACTATAATTCCAAAATCGGGATTTTTGAGACCCATTACATGTACTGTTACATGTAATCAAAAGTGAAACTACCCCGAAAATCTCCACTCTAAGTTTACCCAAATCGAAGATTTTTACACCAACTGCATGTACTGTTACATGCAGTCAAATGCGCAATCGCATCAAAAATCTCCTCCAATACCCAAGTTGAAAAAGCAATTCTAAGTGCAAATCGGGGATTTTTGACCCGATTGCAAAATGAACTACATATGCAACTACACATGCAATCTTAAGTGTAGTTGGGTCCAAAAACCCCGATTTCACTTAAAAGTCCTATGTTTTTCCCTTGTAGTAGGAACTTTTTGGACCAACTACATAAAATGTTACAAGTTGAACTACATGCAGTCAAATCTGCAATGCACCCCAAAATCGCCGAATTGCATCCATGGATCACTAATGCAACATTTATCAGCATTGATTGAAGCATAGCTTGCAGACATGAGCCGCCAACATCTTGGTGCTACAAGCATTCATCTAAAGTCAGAAAGGCCAACCATCACGGATGAGAAAAAGATGAAACTCAAAGTTTCATAAATATTAGAATGCTTTCAAGACTGATTCCAAGCATGTGGTAGCAGGATCAATAAGAGGGATCATGAACAGTTTTCCACTTATGGGTGATAACGAAAATCAGTGATTTGTTGATACCACCAAATGTAGAGGTCAAAGTGTTATTTTCTGCAGATGTTCCCATCCATGTACAGATTTGAAGATTTTCAGCACTTTGTATTTTGGTGATAGCAAAACCTCTTTGATAGAGGTTAATGTAATAGGAGTCGTGTTTTGTCAGACACTTAGTTTATTTTTCATCATGCATTTTGACAAGTTACATGTAAAGCATAAAATTGCAATTACATATGTAATGAAACATGTAAAGTAAAAATTTGCAATTACATATCTTACTACATGTAATCACATTACAAAGGATTGTAATGTTGAATAAGTCAACTTAGGTAGTTAGTTTTCCTTATTTTTCTCATAGCCTCTCTCTTATAAATACAAGAGGGCTCATTGTAAATAATCATCTTTATTTTATGCAAGAGAGAGCTTTGCCAAACTTGTGCAAGCATAACTGTGATTGTGTAGTACTATTTTAGAGAAATATAAATAAAAAGAAACAATTGGAGCTAAAGCTGTGACTGCAATTTGGTTTCACTATCTTTTTGTTTATGTGATTCTTGTGTTTTGTTAAGAGCAATTTGAAGATTAGAAACAATTGGAGCCGAAGCTGTGACTAGGAGCAATTGTGGTAATATAAGACTAGAAGCTGTGACTATAGATTATATTACCATCTCATTTTCATATAATTTGTTAGAATAGTTAGAAAAATCTCTACTTCTGGAAGTCTGTGTGCCCCAATGGTAGAGGTGTTTCTTATAGATCAGATAAATAGGTCATAGAACCAAGCTGGTACGCATTTCAATCAACCTGTGAGTTGGTGTTGGTTTATCAGTATCACTGTTTCCAGCTTTTAGATAGAAGTGTAGTTTAGAGATTAAAGCTTTGCCCATTACTTGTTCTTCGAGTAAGTGGATTCCTTCTTGAAAGATAAGAAGAAGGAATATTTGTAACACCCTATTTTGATAATCTCTTAGCTTCTTGCTTACCTTGAGTTGATCCAAGGAACGGTGAGAAGGGGGAGCCTTCCCTTTAAGGTAGGAGAGACATTGTCTCACATGCTGTGGCTGGTATCAAGATTTTGTAAACTGGATTTTTTCCTCAAAACTGTCAGTTGCAAAATATCCAACCAACAATTCTCACACTTTTCAATTTTTGACAAAAGACATAAGGTGTGTAAAATGGCTTTTTCATGTTGTATTTATAAACTTTATGAAAAATCTTCTCCTTTACACCTTTCACTAACGTGGCTTCCTCAACACACCATTGTTTTATACCACTAAAGTCATAAAGTTATTAAATTAAAATAACTTAATTTAATAACCACAATTAAAATATGAAGCCATTGAATCGCTCTAACAAAAATATTCTAACTTCTGACAACAGAGCCCCGAGCTCATATTGCCCTGCTAGAAATAGCCATCTGACCAAAATAGACTTACTATAAATAGTAAGTCCCTCAAACTGGAGATTCCACAAAATCAATCCCGAAACATTTGAGACCACTGCGCAGAAACCTTGCTAAACATAGCCATACCCAAAATACCACATACTATAAATAGTAAGTCATCCAATCTGACCCCAACAAAGAGCAGACCTGGCAACTAGAACCTTCAGAAAGGAATCCAACCACTAGTTCTGCCAACTGACCCCCTCTGACAACCTGATTAGCTTACGAGGGTCCCCAAACTAAGATAATCCCAAGAGTTTGAAAAATGGGGACATTACAGTCCTCTCTTCCCAAGATTGCTTGTCCTTAAGCAATCAAGAAAAACAAGGAACATCACTGTCCACCCGGATCCCAAGGATGGTCATCGGTAATGTCCCTATCATCACCATACTCCTGTGACGAAATCATCAACATCAATAATACAAACAACAGCATCTGAAAAACTGCACTCAACACCCAAACCGAAGATGCTACAACAAGATTGCCACGTAGGAGAAATTCAATCGAGAGTAACTCAACCAACAGATTGGTCGTACCCCTAGTCTTCATGCTAACCAAACCATCATACCAATCATCAAATGGATGCACTAAAGAACTTTTCAACTGGTAGATGTCCTAAACGTGAGGATTGAAAGTGAAACTGTAAGCACTCCTGACTGTGTACACCCTTGTAAACTGCTCAACTAGGCCTGACTGGCCTCCTGTAAAAATTGCCTGATGACCAGGTGTACAAATAGGATCCCAAACATCATCATCATCAGACAACACCTGAAAGGGATCATCACTGAGCTCAAAAAATGGATTATCATAAGTCATAACAACATCCACATCAAATAAGGGATTGTTCACAAAGTGAACTGATCCCATCTGCTGATCTAAGCTAAAAAACTGTGAACTATGAGAGATGTGATGTGTAATCTGCTCTACCTAAATGGGCTCGTGTCTTTGAGAATCCTCACTATTTGCAATAAGTCCCTATAAACTATGATCCTGGGACCTATCATCATCCAATAACCACTCTGAGTCATCATCCAATATTTGATATGATATACTAGACTCGCTGCAGCATGAATCATCCTCATAGATAACATCAATAGTGTCCACTTCATCAATGCCAGTATCACCAACCTGTAAAACCTTTGATATCACATGCCATTGCCAACATGACTCACCGCTGTCATAGAAATCAGAATTAGAAGAACTGGCATTTAGCATGCAATCTTGAAAAACTAACACTCTCATCATGTGAGTCAAAACCCATAGTAATATCCACAACATCCTCTACACTTGCCCTGTCATCAATGACATCAATAAACTCAAACATAGGACTGCTATGATAAAAATTAGAACCTGTATTGTTAGTAATTTCATTGCTACCAGTTGATGTAGGGCTGCCATTAATGGTGGCTATCATGTCATCAACATTCTCATGATCACGAGCTCCTGTCTCATGGAGATGATGAGACTCAATGCAACTGTCTTCAAGCAAGTATGTCGTAGCCTCATGCTCCTGAGAAGAGCCTCTAGAATGCTCTCTCTTCTGTGTCAAGTACCTGTCAAAATTCAAATTCCTCTTAATTTCTTCTAGAAGAGCATCCCACTCTACAAAGTGTGCCACCATGTCATCAACGAATGGTGTCGGCTCTATTCCTACACTAACTGTATCCAGCTTAGGCCTCAAGAAAGTAGGACGAAGAGGCCTATCATAAGTACCTGTATGGTCAGCTCTATAATCACGCATGTTATTTGTGTGTGACCTATGTGATCTGACTGAAACACTCCGCGCATCTCTGTCCCTAGTACGATCACCTGGTAATGTGATATGTTGAAGATTGTTTGAAAGCTGTTGCAATACATTTGCAACATGATGTTGACCATCTGCAATATTCCTGAAGGCGTATCTGGCCTCCCTATCAATATCATTCCCAATATTATAACTGTTCATGTCTTCTGCATGTTCAATCTGTGGGCCTTGTTCATTACCTTCGGGAGGTGGTGAATTTCTACCCCTACAGGTATAGTGCACTCCCAGTACAAATCTATCTACCATTGCTAAATCCTCATACCCTTCAGGGTGGCAAGATCAATGCTCTAATACCACTGAAATGAGCCCAACTGGCTCTCTAAAACCAACTGACTTTTTTTGCTAATTAAATTGCAATTGTTTGTGTATTTTTTTTTTCAAAACATATATGGATTTTATAAATCTTCTCAACATAAACAATCATAACAACATCAATTTCTAGTTTCCAAATGCTCATAAGATTTAATTCAGATTTGTAATAACTAATAAACAAGCATTTAATTATAACAACACCTTGATTCAAATGGCTGATTGTCAACAAAAGATAATTCCTTGACGGAGAAAAACAACAACCTCAAGTCAAATTGCAGCCTTCTAGACCATTGATGCAGCCTTCCACAACTGTATCAACCTCACCAAATTTGCAAAACGTAACACTCTCTTGAATGATGAGCAGCACCAACAATATTATCAAAGGCCTCTATAAATTTATGCCGCCACTAACACAGTACATTCTCCAACAAATTTCTGTACGGCAGCCAATCAATCATCACCAATTCCGTACGGTAGTCTTTAATGAGCACAAAAAACAATGTAATCTGCAACAATTCACTGGCATATGCTATCCAACTCAAAGTGCATCCACAACTTGAAGAAGTCTACGTTTCTTCAAGGAGGTAATGTCAAACCCTCAAAACATCATTTTCGGATCTATTCAGCTCACCAAATAATGTAATAATTTCCAACCAGCAGCACATTAAATTATGAACATTCTCCATTCATTGCACATAAGAATTAGATGAGTTCTCTCCAAAATCTAAAGACCAAACTCATAGCAAACCCTAGCTTCTTTGAAGAATTTTGATTTCTTCCTTGGACAAATTCTTTCTCACTTTTCAATTTTTGACAAAAGACATAAGGTGTGTAAAATGGCTTTTTTCGTGTTGTATTTATAAGCTTTATGAAAAAGCTTCTCCTTTACACCTTTCACTAACATGGCTTCCTCAACACACCATTGTTTTATACCATTAAAGTCATAAAGTTATTAAATTAAAATAACTTAATTTAATAACCACAATTAAAATATGAAGCCATTGAATCGCTCTGACAAAAATACTCTAACTTCTGACAACAGAGCCCCAAGCTCATACTGCCTTGCTAGAAATAGTCATCTGACCAAAATAGACTCACTATAAATAGTAAGTCCCTCAAACTAGAGATTCCAGAAAATCAATTCTGAAACATTTGAGACCATTGCGCAGGCGCCTTGCTAAACATAGCGATGCCCAAAATACCACTTACTATAAATAGTAAGTCATCCAATCAGACCCCAACAAAGAGCATACCTGGCAACTAGAACCTCCAGAAAGGAATCCAACCACCGGTTCTGCCAACTGATCACCTCTGACAACCTGATTAGCTTACGAGGGTGACCAAACTAAGATAATCCCAAGAGTCTAAAAAACGGGGACATTACAGATGTTGAAGAGTGACTGTGTTAAAGTATCAGAAGATGCCAATTCTTATGTTTCATGATTTTCTGAATGAGTGCAATGACTTCTTCTGTGCAAGCTCTACATAAGCTTTAAAATGTTTGAACTCTTTTTAACTTTTCATCTGAAACCTACAAGGAACTGCTATTGTTGATGTCAGTTTTGTACCACTACATAACATATAGCAATTGAAATACTTGATACAGCGTACCAAACACTCAACCCTCTCTTGAAAATTATATAAGATACTCCAAGGTTCCTTACACCTGTGGATACTAACTCAGTTATAAAAATGTGATTTGCTGGTAATCACTTTGGCGGGCTTACATTGTCCATTTAAAGATGTTTTAACTCTCACTATGATGATGATGAGAATTCTAGCTTTGCAACTCTTTCAAATGATCTCTCAATTTATATCACTTTCAGTTTTGCTTTTCAAACTTTCGAACTTCAACTTCTCAACTTCAAATTTATGCATGTTTCTGCAAACAACACTTCATTTGGTTGCCCATGTTCAATAACTGTCAATCTTAACCTTGGGGTGCTATCAATCTTAATTTGGTTGGCTAGCCCTCTCCATGGGAGCCACATGTGGGAAAAGTCAGTTGCCATGTATCCATTTAATCTTCTGGACCAATCCCTTCCTAGAATCAAACAATAAGAATCGGCGACATCCACCACTGAAATATCCACCATGTGTTCCATCCTTGGATCAGATGCCAACTGCATATGTATATTGTGTAATTCATCCACCACTGGGACCTCAGTCTTGTCCAATTGAGTAACCTTCTTGTTTGATCCTAAGGGTGTGATTCCCAATCTTCTACAAATAGCCAATGGCATGACATTACTCGAAGCTCCTGAATCTATCAAACAATTATAGAGGAGCTTTCCAAATATTCTAACTGACAGTAGAAATGGGGCTGGCTCATCCTTCCCTTGATAAAATACCACTTGTCTCTTATGTACTTTCTTAGGCTTTGTCCCGAAATCTGTTGGTTGGACAGCCTCTTCTACTTTCACTGTTTCATTATTCTTCACTGGATCTTGACTCTCGAGTCTGTTGTATCACTGGCGTTGATCCTTGAGCCACATAAACCAGCTGAGGCTCTGGTTGTCTGTTGAAATTACTAATGTCTCCATAAGCAACCTCTTGTGTAGAGTTTATCATTTCGTCATACGAAATCCCCTGAGGTGAATTTGTTGTGCTCCCACATGGAACATCTTGTATTACATGCATTGGATTAGGAGGAGGCCTTCCTGCTGCATGAGTTGTTTGGGTGGGTGCTGCTGCACTTTGAGTGTGAGGTCCTTGTGACTTGCTATCCTTCAAGCTATTAAGGAAAGTATCCCTAATCTTTGTCACCTTCAATAATTCGAACAAAGGGAGACTAATCTTAATCTTCTTCATCTCCTTTGTCACACTCTGTCCAAGTCTCTTCAACTCATCGCTATTCACTGAATTATTTACCATCCTTCCTCTATCAATTTCTTGTGATGTCACACCTTGTGGCCCTTGAGCACTTTGCTTACTCTGTTGTATACTCTGCTGAGGACTCTGTTGTCCATTACTATGATTGTGATTGCCTTGTCTGTATTCAGGCGCATCCCTTGGAGGATTTGGTACATTACTCGCGTTGGGATGTGGAGGTGTATTGAAATTGTTCGGAGGCACTGAGGATGTGAAAGGTCCATCATTCCTCTTGTTATGATTCCTTTGATAAAACCTTGCATTCCTTGCTGGTTATTGAAATGTTTGATTCCCACCTGTTCCTTGAACTAGAACAGAATCACCCAATGGTGGGAAAGAAAAATCTGTCCCATTAATATATCCATTTTCATCCATTACTTCACTTATTGGCCCATTAGCTGACTCAGGAGGGAATCTTCCTTGATGTTCTTCATACGCCTCAAATTCTGGTGGAAATGCAACCTCTTCAAAAGTTAGGCACTCTGGATAACTTGGGGATGGAACAATCTCATACCTTGTAACTTTAATCTCTTCTTGATTCATAGATTCATCTACCACCTTTTGAGATAAATTAGATGCCCTTTTAAACTCAGCACATCCTAACTCTGAATGCTGATTAGTCTCGTGGAACCTGCAATATTGGGACAAGGAAGACTCAGCCAAAAATATTCTCTCCACTAGCCTACTATCTGTTGGAGCTTGACTATCAAGTGGCGACACCACATTTCCATTATTTGGGCCAGTGTTCCATGTTCTCTTCTAACTAGATTGGTTATTGTATCCTTGGTCTTGTGACTGATTACCACCTTGATGGTTGTTGTTTTGATTGTTCCTTTGATAACCACCACCTTGATTATTTCTTTAGTAATCTCCACCTTGGTTGCTTCTCTGATAATCTCGGTCTTGATAGTTTCTTTGGTATCCTCCATCATAGTTATTTCTTTGATATCCTCCTTGATAATTTCCACTCTGATAGTTATTCCCTTGATAACCTCCTTGATTGTTCCTTTGAGTGGACTGGAGTTGATTATTTTGATTCCTCAAATAAGTCACCTCTGTGGACAACTTCTTCACTTGCTCAATCAGATCCTTTATTTCATCCTTCTCCTCTTGTGTTCTTGTAGATGAGCTTGCACCTTGCAGATAAACTGGCGTTGATGGTGGTGCTTGAGACAATGGTGGTCCTGGATGTACCACGAGCTGACTTGTAGGTGTTTGATATGGAAGTTGTGGGATTGGATTGTTGGGATATCTATTGCCTTGGGGTTCCAATCCTTGTTGGCCTAACTGCTTCCCTATTTCAATCGCTTTAGCATAAGCTTCATTCAGTGTTGTAGGGTGAGGATTTGCCATCCTTGTGAACATAGCAGTTTGACTGTCTAAGGCACTATAGTAAGCTTCCAAAGCACCAGCCTCTGGAATTGTGTAAGGAGTTTGCAATCTTGTGTACGCCTTATGGAAACGATTGTTGAAGGAACTAATTGACTCTTTATCTTGTCTCCTGATATCCACAAACAACCTATGCAACTCCAATGATGTGGTGGGCATGCCAAATTTTCCTATAAAAGCATCTCTAAGTTGAATCCATCCCGTTATGGATGACACTGGTAAATTGACAAACCAATAGTAGGGCTCTTCTGTCAATGAGTAAGGAAAAAGCCTACATGCTACATCTTCATGTTGAATCCTTCTGTTGCACAATGCATCTTCAAATACTTTAATATGCTCTTCAGCTGTACGGTTGGGGTCATTGACAAAGAACTTGGAGCAAAATCTAGCAGGATTCTTTGGTAGGTCATGGTACTGTTGAAACGAGATGGGTGAAGCGTTGTTTTGGATCCATGGAGGTTGTTGTTGTGGTGGTGGCGGTTGATGAGCCATCGTAACTTGACTAGCTTGACCTTGAGCTGGCTGACCTACTGCGGTTGGTGTACTTAAAGCTTTTGGAACTTGAGTTGGACTACTTGAGGAACTTGCTAGACTTGCAGTATTAGCTACCCAATGATTTCTTCCTTTTTATGAAATTGCAATTCAACTAAGTCTTCCTCTTGGTGTGGTGTAGACCTCAGTACCCTTTGCTTCCTATCTGATTGTAATTTCTCAAACCTTTCAGGAAAGAAAGATCCAATTCTTCTATCCAGCTTTATGTTCACTGTTGATCCTCTTGCAGTGTGGATTGGACCAACCTTTGTGCTTTTCTTTCTCTTTCAAGCTTCCTCTCTAGCTCTCTCTGGCATTCCAACCTTCTCTGAATTCTCCTTTCAATGGCTCACTTTTTTTTCCTCTTGGTTCAATATGTTAGCGGTATGTAGATATTCTCTAGTATCCTCACTTTCTGCCCACGAGACTGAACGTAATGTAATTAGGATATTATCTTGAAGCGTTCCCCAATTTGCTTTAGGTTGATTCAATCTAGGAAGCACCATCCTTCATCATAGTTGAACGTTAACAATTCCTCAAAGAAACACTCTTAATAATTAGGCCCTCCTAGCGCCAAATAATGTTGATGTGAGTTTTGTACCACTACATAACATATAGCAATTGAATACTTGATACAACATACCAAACACTCAACCCTCTCTTGAAAAGTATACGAGGATACTCCAAGGTTCCTTACACCTGTGGATACTAAGTTATAAAAATGTGATTTGCTGGTAATCACTTCGGCGGGCTTACGTTGTCCATTTAAAGATGTTTTAACTCTCACTATGATGATGATGAGAATTCTAGCTTTGCAACTCTTTCAAATGATCTCTCAATTTATATCACTTTCAGTTTTGCTTTTCAAACTTTCGAACTTCAACTTCTCAACTTCAAATTTATGTCACTTCTAACTTTGCTTCTCCAAACTCTCACTACTAAACTACTTGGTTACTTTACTTCTACTCCTACTGAATGGAAAGATTGGCAAATGGACGGGGATCAAACCAAATGAAAGCTTGCTTGCGGTGTTACCTCCATTGGTGCAATGATTCAAGGGGAATGAGACTAGATTACCACACAAGGCTCGTTAACAAGTCGCTAAGATGCTAGTGGCCTAGTATATAGATCCCTATCAAACATCTACCAATATCACCATACAACTAGCCATCTATCTCTACTCTTACTTTAACACTTGCTCGAAAATGAAATTACTTTAACAACTCAACTCAATGAAATCTATCTCTAACAATTGGAAGTAGAAACCATGCAATAACACCAAGTGTTCTTAATCACCATGCAAGACACAACAATGATAAGAGAAGCAATTTTGGTATTATATTAGCAACAATTTTCTTCAACCCTTTACAACTGATATCAAATGGCCTTATATAGAGGCTCAAAATTACAATGAATGGCCAAGATTAAGAGGCAAAATCAACGATCTAGATCGAATCCCAGAAACCCTAATTAGGGTTACCACCCCATCGGCCAATGAAAAGATGCCACCTCATCAATGGACTAATGAGAAAAAAAGAATAGTGGTAACCAACGAGAAGGCACCAAAGATGGTAGCCAATCAGAAACTGACACCTACCGTACCCAAGAAGAAAGGAGAAAATGCCACATGGGCTTACATCAAATGGTCTTCTAATATAACTCTACCCTTTTCTTTTATTCTTTGAGCATAAGTAATGAACTTAGCCAACATATTATCTACTTCTTCCATAGGAGGGCAAGGTGAATGCCTCATCTTGAGCTCAACACTGATGACCATGTCCTTTGCTGCTTGTAGTATCTTCTCATTCTCTTTCTCATCATCTTTTGCAAATTGAACTAAGGCTTTGAGAGAGGCAAGGATGTCCAATGTTTTCTTCAAAGGGATAATCTTTCCCAAATCATCCAAGCTCGATCCAAACTCTGTCTCATTGAAGTCTTCCTCTGTTATTCCTTCAAAATCAAGTGCAACTCTAGCATCATTCATTGTGTTCGAAATGAAAACCTCGATGCCCGAACTATGCTGTGCCATCTTGTCCTGTATTTCTTCTAGTGTTCCCAACCTAACTGTCAAGGCCATGAACCAAGACTCAACTGTTCTCTTCTCTCCTTCATTTATCACCTTGGCCTTCACCAATGATCTTTCTGATATTTTTGTAACTGCCTCCAGCCTAGGAATGGTGTACTCATGAATTGGAAGGAAATCCCTCCATCTTGTCTCAAACGTTCTGAATTTGTTCCTGACAGTTATGAAAGTCCTGAAAGTAGCAATGAAAGGAAGCAAGAAATTTCTCCCTTCCTGGATGGTGTCATTGACCCACTCTCTAACCTCTAGGTCAGTGTTGCTCTCATTAGCTTGGAGGAGAGCTGCCCTTGGCACTTGTTGGATTGGCTGACTGCTTCCATCATAAATACTCTTCCAATATTCATTTTCTCTTTTCAACTTAGCTTTCATAGCATTTTCTTTTGCTAACCTTTCAACTACTGAAGTTACGCTCTCTTGAAGCTCTTCACATTCTATCTCATCTGTTGCTGCTCCCAAGTCATGCTCTTGAAACTCATAGTCTTGAATCGAAATTTCCTCCATTGTCTTGTTGACCTTCGATATGGCAATTTGAACCTTTCTGTGTCCATCATCTTTGATTACCCTTGCCACTGTTTCTGCTTGCTTCTGCCTAGCATCACCTTCTCTTTATACATCCCTTTGAATTTCCTCAATTGTCTGGATAGGTGGATCTAGGATAATGGGCTGAAGCATCTTCAACATCCAAGCGGGCCTGGTGAACACTCCAACTGCAGGATTTGGCTGAACTAGCCTTGTATACTCATCATTGGGTGCTTGATTTTCATCTTGTGCTGCTTCACCCTCAATATCAACTTGTATATCTTCTTGATCACTTGAGATTGCCACATCTTCATTTACTTGATTTTCTGAAAGAGGAGAATATCCACTACTGCTATCCTCACTACTTGACTCTGAACTTGAGCTTACTTCAACTGTTGCACCTTGTTCACTGGCCTCGTGCTCTTGGCCTCTAGTCTCAAATATAATTTCTCTTGATGGTACTTTATTTTTCTTCTTTGCTGGAGGCCTTTGATCTTCCTTATCCCTTTCAGCCTCTAAGTTTCTCTTCTTGCCCTTACTAGCTTGTTGTTGCTGCTGTGGTTGCTATCGGCTACCGTCCTCACCTTGCTGACTAACTGATTCTGCTTGGACCTTTACCAGCTTCATCTTCTCATAAGTGAGGCGTACCCTTGATCTTTGCAACTGACTTAACTTCTTGTTATACCACCACTTAGTGTGCAGTTCAACCGACTTATTGATTGCCTCCATGGATGGATCCTGGTGATCATCCCAGTTGACTGGATCTAACTCCATTCCTTCTACTCTGTTGTAGTCTTCTCTTAGCACATCTTCATCTTCTTCCAGTTGGTCTGGGATCATAAGATTTTTCCATTTTATGGCTCTCATCAGGCTTAGTGATAATCTTGAGAAAGCTAGCTTCCTCACATGAAAGTCATCTTGTGCATTAGCCCAAAAATCTTCTATTGTAGGCACATGCTTGAATGTTCCTCCTTGAGCTGACTTGATTATACCATGAGGATTGAATCCTTGTCTTGCTCTATACCAAGTTAAGTGATATTGTTCTAACTCCTTTTCAGCAGATGCAAAGGCAACATGGTTGGGACAACTGTCATTGCCTATCACAAGTGAGAGGGTAACCCCTGCTTCACCTTTCTGTTTCATCATTTTATCATATTGCTCAAGTTGTCTGGCCAACTCCATCAAAACTAATCGATCAGGTGGGTACCTTGGAAGCCTCTTGGGACAAGTTGTACATCCAACCACTCTTAAGTATGTGAATTGTGCAAATTGGATGAACCAACTCCCATACTTCTTAACTTTAGCTTCGGCTTCCGGAGAAAGTCTCTGAGCAGGAGTTCCTTGCAACATCCTTACTAACTTCATGGCAAAGGCATCATAAAATATCTTGTAATACTTGGTGTTGCGCAAATGAAGCTGTGGATAGCACTCATACACCAAGTATTGCCCAGGCCCATGACCAACTTCTCCCCTAGCCTTAAGTCCGGGTTGTCTAAATAACCTTGCTATTAAGTAAAAAAAGATATGACCCCATATAAAACTGCTTTTGAGACAACACTGTTCTAAGCTGTAACTCTAGATTTGCACTAATTATTGCAGCCCAATCAAATTTCCTCTTTCCACTTTCTATGCCATCAATGAAATAGTACATCCAAGTTTTGAATTGCATACCTTGTGCTAAACCCATGATTCTGTTGAGGACGATGAGGTCGCCATATTCCAATTTGAAGTTGGACCTGGTGAGTTTTGAGGTCTTTGTGACTCCCTTCTTGCCTTCATGTAACCAATTCTGTTTCAACTAAGCAAAGTATGTGTCCTGGTTGTCATGGTAGAATCTGGTGGCCTGATCAATAGATAGTTCCTCCGTGCTATTCTCCTTAGGTATGTTGAATGTGTTTTCAATCAATGGACTGCTGATGTTTGCCAAAACTTTCTCTCCGTCCATCATGACTGACTTGCGCTGGATGTTAAGTCTAGATGCACACTCCATGATCAATTCTGGACAAGGCAAGGTAGGAGGGAAGGCAATTGCATGCACAACTCCGGACTTGTAGATTTTCTTTGCAATAGGGGACTTGCTGTCTCTCAACCTATCTCTCAATTGAATCATATCAAGGGTACCAATGTTGGTGTCTCCAACGTATTTCAATTTTGAGCGGAAGTTGGAATTGGGTATCATGACTTCCTTGTCTCCTATTTTAGCATTAGTTCCTTTGGGTTGCTTGCTTGCATTGGCATCACCCATCCTAAATAGTTATCACTCCCCGCCTTTTCTACAATGATGGTGAAACTACACTTATCACTCCAAACCTCCTCTTAATGGGATGCAATACTACACTTATCACTCCCCGCCGTTACCTTAAGAGATGAGCTACACTTATCACTCCAATCTTCTTCCTAATGATGAAATGATGAAGATTACACTTATCACTCCCCGCCTTTGCCTTAAGATGGACTACACTTATCACTCCAATCTTCTCCCTAGGGGTGGGACTACCACTTATCACTCCCCACCATTTCCTATGAGATGGACTACACTTATCACTCCAATCTTCCTCCTATGATGATGAAATGAAATGATAGAATGCAAGCAAGAACTTGAGGGAAAAAAGCTAATCAAGACAATCGAGTAATCAACCTACTAACCAAAATCCTAACTCTACTCTTGAAACTGGTCTTCAACACTTAACAATAACACCAATGAAGTGAAAACAACTAAGAAGAAAAGGATAAGATAGGCCACTCACCGGTTATGCAAGCACTCCGTTCTTGCAAAGAAATCTGAATGTGGATGCCTTTTGCTTGATGGATCGTATTTTCAATCTTACGGATTTTGCACAATTAATGGGAAAATCTGAACTTTATCTTGATGCAATTGCCCTCAATCCTCAAACTTGATGCCCTTAGCTTGTCAAAATCTGAAACTCAACACCCCAAATCTGAACCTTCCACCTTGCCAATTGAAATTTCTGAATGCAGAAGCCTTGTCGAGTGACAAAATCCGAATATGAAGCCCTCAAAATCAGAACTCCTTGCTTTCAAATCAGAATTTTGGCTTGATAAAATTCTGGAAATGTTATGTTGAAGCTGGGATCTCTGTTCTTCTAGTTTGAAAATCTGAAAATGATGCTCTGAATTTGCTAGATCTTCCCTCCAACACCTTCCTTGAAATTGCAACTCAATTCTGGAAATGAATGTGTAAGAATGAGGCCTTGATGTCCCAAATCTGAAAGAAGAATATGCAGCCCTCATACAATTTTTAGATCTGGTTAAATATGCTAATATTTTGCCCTCAAAAATCCAAATTTGGAGGTCTGAACATGTGGAAAGAGGCCACCAATAGATCTGAGATGAAATCGTTGCCTTCTTCCAATTGAAACCCTACCCTAGGGCCCTTTGATTGCCCCTCCAAACTGCCTTCTAAACTCAAACTGGACTGCTAATGCCAAGTCGCTGCCCTTTCAACTCAAATCGCTGCCAAAAATGGAGATATTCTGGTGTATAATGTTGCCAAAGTGAAGCTCCTGTCGCTACTAATGATGTAACAGAATGCTGCTCATATCCTCTGATTTTCATCAAGGAATAGCAGAGGGAAATATCGAAATTGTTGTGTGTTGAAATGAAGGGAGAAGCTCCCTTCTTATACCCTACACGCTGCCCCCAAGCCAGGGCCTGCTACCAAATCTCGCTGCCACCTCAGGATTTCGCACCCCCTCTGCTCCCTACTGCCTGCTACCAAATTTGGGAGTCTCCCTACTAATTTCAGACCCTCTATTGACTTCCAAACTGCTGTCTTCACACTTGCTCTGCTCCCTACTCCAGTTCGCTGCTCCTAGAAGGAACCCGCACCTGATTTGTGTGGAGAGATGGAGTGACACCCTCCTCTCTTATAGCCGCCTGGATGCCGCCAATACGAGGGCCGACCCTCTACAAGACATGCACTGAAAATCAAAAATCAATAAAATAAATTAATAAGAGGGACGACTTCCATTTAGGAGATAAAATGCAATAAAAAAAACAATTAATCATCCATTGTAATTTTGAAATCCATCAAAATTAAATTATTTTATTCAATTTTTTCAATGGCACATGATTCTATTTATTTTATAAATTAAATTCGAGCCCAAGATATATAATTAATGTTCAAAAATCGATTTCTATAACCAAGGTTATTTTTTCTTTTTATTTTCTAAATAAAATCGATATATTTAGGCTTAGAATTTAATTCCTTTAATCTCCAAATTTTATTTTCAATGCCAATTGATGAATTATCCAAATTAATCCTTTTGATGATCGAAATTAAGATGATTTTAGCCCAAATTAAATGTTTTCAAAGCAAATTTCCAAATTGACAGGCCCAGATTTTCGAAGATCAAGTAACAACAAAATGCCAAGAAATGACGAAATTGAATTGCACAAAATGAAATTGTTAGCCCAAAATCGAAATTGAGGGTTAGAGATAAGTTCCATTTAACATCAAATCATCGTTTAGCAAGTGAACTGCATTTCAAACAATTCAATCCATCGACATCGTTCATCATAAAACCCTACAAAAATCGCCAAGGCTCGAGCAATCGAAAACAAGAAGGCCAAGTCCAAAGTCGAAAATGGGGGTCCCCAAAATTTGGGGTGATGATGTGAAAACCTCACAACAGCTATTTATATAATATTATATTTTGTAGTTGATCAGCATTAAGAGCTGAAATTTCAGTTTGTCAAACTAAAAGAAAAGCTTGTAGAAGAATGTAAGGAACACAAACAACTCTATAACAAATTGTTGGAGCTCAAAGGCATGTAAACAATTTCATGTTTCTTGTTATCTACATGAAAACAATTAGGTCCTTGGGGCAAATACAGCTTTCAATCATGCTTGGTAAATTCATTGTTTGATGAGCTTACTACTAAAATCTATGCAGGTTGAAAAGGTCAGACATGAAGGGAAATCAAAAGATGCTTCAGTAAAGAAGATGGAAGAGACCGTACAAAGTTTGGAGACAAAATTGAAGGGAAGAGACCAGGCATATAACAGCCTTTGAGACAAGGTTCATATAATGATGGCTTACCTTGGTTGATAATAAGAATAAGCTGAAATGTTTAACCTACATTAAAAATTTTGTTGGTATGTGACAGGTGAAAGAATTAGGACAACTTGTTGTTGAGAGAAAGGGTCGAATAACTTTGGAAGCTACACTTACAGAGCAACAACAACAATATGCAAAAAATTATCTTAAAAGCCACTTGTAATGCATATAAAGAATATCAATGAAGCTATTGTATTAGGATTAGGATTAGTAGTGGGAAAACAAGCCCAAGTTTTGACAGTCCTAAATGGTGCTAAGAGGGGAGGGGTGAATCAGCACCTATAAAACTTATTTTAAATAAATCTGATGAAGTATACTTATAACTGTAAGCTTAAACAGATTCAAGCATAAAATAACATCAAGCAATCAATCACACAATGACACTAGATTTATCATGTGGAAACCCAATTTGGGTGAAAACCACGATGTGAGGAGACCTCAAAAATTCTGCACTCTTCTGAAGTGCGCCCTGTTAGGAGCCTTCCATGTTAAAAGATTACAACGCACTATTAGATGCGACCCGGTTAAGGGATTTGTACAATAAGGCGGGTTAGTGCCTGCCTTGTTAGAGGACTTAGAACACCTTACAATAAGTCACCTGGTTAAGGGATTTGATACAAGGGACCTGTTAAAGTTCACCCAAAATACTGGGATTTAACTATTGTAATTGTTAGAAAACAATAGATGGATTGACCTTTCACAAATGACTTTGCATAGCTTGATAAGATCTCTGATATGCTCAACTAAGAAACATCACCGGTCGCCACAGGTGTGTTCTCCTTCACTGCTGTGCTTCTCTGCACACTCTTCTCTCAATTCTTCTCTTTTCTATTCACCCTAGCTTCTTTAGCGTATAGGTTCACTCTTTTCTTTGGCAGAATGAAGGCAAACTATATTCTCAACATGCAGAAGAATATATAGAGTTCTTGCCCTAATTGCGCCTTTCATGCATGACCTAATTATAGATCCCCTTCGGATACATCACTTGGTGGAGTATTAGTTCACTGAGGATACATCCGATGCATGCTCTTGCTTTATCTGCTTTATGAAGAAAACAATAGATGTGTGCCAAGCATCTTTCCTTCACATGAGATAACTCCTTGTTTTAAAGCCACAGATTTTGGCTTTAAAACCTTTAAACACGCCTCAAACCGATCACCATGTTAACTCAAAGTCTTCCAGATTAAACAGATATTTGACTATGACTTCCCTGGTTCTTATCATACTGAAGTCTTCACTTGATCGGTTGAGATCCTCATGTTGTGAACAGGTAAGAACTTTGACCTCTCACTATTCCTTCCTTTGCTTACCGGTTGCACTTTTTCGTCGGTTGCCTAGTTGACACCGGTTGTATCCATTCCTCGGTTGTTGATGCACTTTGCTTAGTGACCAGTTTCTCTTGGTGAGCAGATATAGTCTTTTCTTTCTTGCATAGTGTCACCGGTTGCCAAACTAGTCTCTTTACATCCCGATCCACCACTAGTGTTTTCCTTAGATCTTTAGACCTTAGATTGAGATGTCAAACACCTCTTTCCTCTTTTCTTTTTTACCAATCAATGACAATACTTAATTGCCATATACGGGTAGCAGGCTTACCGGTTACCATCTCTTAATGCCAACAAGTTTTCCTTACATATTTGATCCAGACCACGATGCGTAAAGATTTGGGCCATGGGGTTACAGTTAAACAATAGAAGTAATCATTTGTACATATTTGTTTAATTCCATATATAAACAATGCTTCCACTTCAAGCATTTTTACTTTGTAGTCTTCAATATTTTGGCATCTACAGGTCCTGGTTAATCCTTGATCTACAGTCTATAGTTCCTGGTCTTGTTCTTCCCCTTGGATGGGAGAGATAGCCGTTCTCGATATGGCCCATTCTCATCCCCCGATTGGTTGGGCTAGATCCCTTGTTCAGTATGTGATGGGGCAAAAACATTGGTTATTCTATTGGTTGGGATAGATAGCCAACCGGAGAGAGAGCCAGAGAAGGTTGGGTGAACTCTCCTTCCTTATCTTAAGGACAATGCTAACTGGTCAAGAAGAGTTATTTCCCCAAAGGGATAGACAACTCCTTCCTCCCTGGGCAAGTCAAGGTTAAGGCCAAGAGACAGACTCACTAGTCAAGGCTAGATATAAAGCCTTGCGAAAGCCATAAAGGTATTAAGGGCATCATCCGGTCTATACCCTAGGTCTTAAGATCACCAGAAAGCATGTACAGAGGAACGAAGAATCAACCTGGCCAAGGGTTTTAAAAATTGGCTCTACGACCACGTTTCAGGCAATGGAATCAACCTTTACGACCCCAAAGGTATTATATCCAGGGTCATCAAGATCCTTTTTTTTCACATTTTTTCCTAAATCACTTTCCTCTACCGCTTCCCTCTCTTCAGGCTGGAAGACCAGAAACCAGAAATTTTTTTACAATGTCTTAGTAACAAAATGGTAGCAGACAAGAACTTGCAAACCTATATGTTGTTTTAGAGACACAAACATAAATCTATAAATCTCCCAACCTCAATGGTCCTATTAGTCCAAATTCTGGATGTAGAAGAAAACTGAATGATTTTGACATTGCTTCTCGCGTGGCTTCTGCTAAATACTTTGCAAAAAAGGGAAACCCCTCTTAATTTGGAGAAACGAACATTCTAGCGGAAGTTTCTTGAATTGGGAAGCAAAAAGTAGAGATATTCCTGGGAAGCTTCCAGAATTTTGTGTATTAAGCTTTTAAAATTTTTGGATTGTTATAATGTTAGGAAATTTGTATTTTGTTTTGGAAAATATTTTTCAGCTTGCTCAAACCAATGAAAAATCAGAAAATGTATGTTTTTAAATTATTAAAAATAAATATTAATAATTAACTATTATCTTTCTATCTAAGAAAATTTAATTCTTTGTGCTTATTAGCTAATTGATTAAGTCAAATAAAAAAAGTTGACCTAAACAAATGCGATAGCATTCCTGCTGTAGGCAGGAACTAATAAAAGAGCAAATATTTTCAATCTTTGAGTTGGAGGGACTTGTTATATCATTGTTGTTTTCTTACATCACAAAAGTACTATTATTTTGGGTTTATTGAGAAAGTTGTGAGTTATTTGAAGTGATTATAAGAAAATCTTTAAATCTGATTTCATACAGACTTTATATTAGTTGTTTTCAATTAGAGTTACTTAGAAGTGAATGCATAGTCTTTGAGCTGTGATTTGTAGTCATACTAGAAGTAGAAAGGAAGTTTTTTGTTAAAGTCTTTGTGCTTAGCATATTGTTGCCTCATAGTTTAAATCATTTTGGGACAGTTTATGAGTCTGTGAGCTTATATATATTCCTTAGTTTATAGTTAACCAATACATTTACAATTAATCTTTCGGTTAAATTTTGAGATTATTGGCATTATTTCTCCAACTAGTGCTTAGAACTGAAATTCTAAAAGGTCTCAAGTTTGTAGAGAGCGTATTTATGAAAGCGAAATCCTTCCTAAAAAAAGAGAAAGTGATACGTGAAATACCAAATCTTAGATTAGTTTGAAGTTCTTATTAAGTGTTAGTTGATTCAACAACAATAAGAAGGGTGCCTCCTCTAAGTTGAGAGGAGATTTTATTTCTCGCGTATTGTGTATAAATACCCCATTTTGTAAGTATTGTGTCTAAGACTACTTACAAGATATTTGTCCAACAATATGAAGTGTAATATACTTCGAAACCTCCAATGACTTAAAAATGTAAAGCGTTATAGTGAGCCTTGTATATTATTTTGCATTTAAATGCAATGTAATGTGTAAGTTTTATAAAAACTCCTGATGATTTCAAGTTTTTGGGCCTTTATTATAACGTTGCAAAAGGAAATACCAAGCTGTCGGGCCTCGAGACCATGAGTTCATATGAATGTCAAGCTCAGTGAACTCTTAGTTCACAGAGCCTTGAATGCAGAGTCTTTCGATTGCATAGTCTTCTTTCTATGGTTGTTTTTATTAAAAAATGTGATTACATCTGCATTTTTATGGTCGTTTTTGCTTGATTTCTCCAATTATTAGCCGCGTTAAGGATTTTTATATGTTGTTTGGTTAAAAATGATTTGTGTATGTACTTATGCTAGTTGTTTTGCTAAAAATATGAATATCTCTGCAATTTCAATGGACATTTTTGCTCTATTTCCTCATTTTTTCTCTGCGGTAGGGTTTTATATTTATTGTTTGGATAGAAACTGGATTTGCAATGCATTATTTGTGCATTTTAAAATTGTATTTGAGGGTTTATTAGTTTATTTTCAGAATATTTGTAGCAGGTCATTACAATTTTCAGATTTCACATATGTAGAAAAATATATTTTGAAAATGAAAATTTGGATTTTCCCTAGTCCTCTCATTCATTAGTGGGGTTCAAACCCTCATTTTCTTCCATCAATATCAAAGCATTGAGTTATATGATTGTTGCGAATTTCTTTGGAATTACACAATGCAATCAGAAGTTCAAAATCTTGAGCCATGATTGGGCATGAATTTACAAGGCAAAAGAATTTTCATTGACGATGTTTTCCTTCCCCTCAAAATTCCAATTACATACCCACACACTTTGAATTTCGGGAATTCCTATTATCATTACATGTAATGTTATATGCAATGTAATATGTAATCATAGCCAAAACCTCCAATTGCATTTCATTTCTAGTTCTACCATATTCACAAAATAGAGATTTTTTAGATCCATTACATGTAAACTTCAGTGCAATCACCTCCAAAATATCCATGCCTATCATTTGCAAATTGGAGATTTTCACACCAACTACATGTTTTGTTATATGTAGTCAAATGCACAATTGCATCAAAAAATCCCAACAATACCCAAGTTTACCCTTTTGAAAATTCTTAATACAAGTGCAATCGGGGATTTTTGACCTAATCGCAAGTTGAACAACATATGCAACTACACATGCAATCCCAAGCACAGTTGAGTCCAAAAACTCCAATTTTACTTAAAACTTATGTTTTTCCCTTGTAGTAGGAAATTTTTTCTCCAACTACATAAACTATTACAACTTGAACTACACTCGCACCTTCACTTGCAATGCACTCCAAAATCCCTAAATTACAACTATGGCCCACAACAAACCAATTATTTCACTTCAGCCTTGTTTGCAACATGATCTATCAAGTTTCAAAATCAATGTATGATCTAAATGGAGAATGATATGAAACTAACATCAATAATTTCTAGCATAGAAAATAAAATCATATCGTTTGACTACAACTGTACATAGATAACTATAGTCAGAACACCCAGTAACCATTATGTCAAATCTAAAACCAAACAGACTTCCAAATACAAAAGAAATTTGAAGGATAGCTAAGCCATAACTTTAGCAAATAGGCATACACGAAGCTATTATATCAAAATACACTAGTACAACAATTTTGTAGAAACATATAAAACATAATTTTTGACATCAATTGCAAAAATAGTATTTTCATCTCAGTGCTACAGGTGCTCGAACAATGCCAAAAGAGCCAACCACCATGCTTGAGAAAATGATGAAATTCAAGTTTCACAAATATCAAACTGTCGTCATTCCTACATCAATGGTCTCAAAAAAACGATGAGATCAAAGATACAGAGGTTGGGCATGTGGATATGCCTGAATTCATAAGCACATGCTCTAAACCTTTCCTGTAGCAGTACTGGAACTTGAGTTCATGATGGCATGCACACCACACTTTTACAAAGAGGCCCAAACAGTCGAGGATGCAAATGGTAAAATAATCATAAGGTTGGATGTAGAAGCTATCGACAAAAACTTTCATGTTCCCTCTGCTCTTGTCTATGTAGTTATTTATCACAAAAAGGCTTAAGATTATTGAAACAAGAGGGGAGATGATTACAAAAGGGAAATCAATACTGTTTGGTTTGTCAAATCAAGGCAATCAATTTCAACCCAGTGGCCTACAACACTGTACCTAACCCATGAACGCATCATAACAAGTGCAACCTCACTCAAGAAGATAGTCTTTGTCAGCTAATAAATGTAAGTAATTATGTTTCATTATCCCAAAAACTTCTCAAAGTGAATGGATCTCTACAAGGGAAAGACCACTATCACCTTGCTCATCTGACACAGGAGTACCCCAACCATATATAACTAACATCTAATGAGCAGCGTCAAAGTGCTCAATGGTTGTGGCAATCCGACTATCACTCACCTTCAGTTGCCCAACCAAATGATGTCTCTGTAATTTGTGAGTCCCATACAAGCTCTCTGACCTACAATCCGCACTGTGATATGAAGTTGTATCAACGTCGCTCACCTCATGACAAGTAGCTTCATGTGTGCTATCATCTCCACACATAGCAACAACCAAGGTACTGCTGCTAAGCACCTCAACAAATGGATCATCCGATAAAGTGGAAGTTTTTGCTACAACAATCTCCCCACACACTCTCACTTCCCATGTAACTGTAACTCCTTGCAAGTCAGAATCCTGAGACCCATTAGCCATAAATGAATTTTCAGATTCATTTTCTAAGGTCTGATATGAAAATCATACTCACTACAACATGAGTCTTCATCATTAATTACTTCATTAGCACCCAAATCTCGAGTATCAACATCATCCACATGTGGAAACTGTGTGGTCTCCTACTGATGCAAACACAACTCTCTAATGTCATAAAAATCAGAATTGTTATAGCTCATATTTTCTAGGCAATCCTCATATTTGACACTCTAATCTTGCGAGTCAAGACTCAAAGTGACACCCACAACATCTTCTGCACTTGCCTTGACATCAACACCACCATTATGCTCAAGCAAGGGATTGTTGTCATAAAAATCAGAACCATTATTATTATTTGAAGAAGTGGTTGCCTCTTTCTTCTTTGCAAACAAAAGATCCAAGATTTCTAGATGTTGTAGAAGCCTGGATAAATTCTTATTGTAATCCTAAAAGGCATTATTATAATCCTGTAAGGCATGCATGAGCTTTGGCATAAGATCTTATATAGACTTTGTTTTACCCATGATTCACACAAACCCTCTATCTTGAATGTAAGAGGCCTCCGCCATAGGATGAGAGGAAACCGCTCTGATACCACTATAAGAACCCCCTGTGGTTCTAACTCTGACAAACACCGAATTTCTTTACATATAAATAAAATGCAATTATATATCACTTGGAGTTGTATAATGAAGATTGTGTCATTGATTTTATTAAGAAAATGAATTCTACACCACAAACTTGCAGCTCGAACCCTTAGGAAATTGTGTAGTGCCATGTAGGATTGCATCTACATGTGGTTGCTTGGCACCTCCTAATGTGATCTCTAAATGACATATTTGATCCAACCCAAAACACCACAAAGTAACTGTGATTTCTTCCTACTAAAAACCGATATCATTACTCATCAAACATATGATTTGAATGCACACTCGGCAACAGATAATAGACGCAGAGAAAACACAATTGACTAGCATGTATCATTGATTCAAAGTGTTTACAATCATGCAAGAATCACACAATTCCTGCATATGAAATTTTCTCAAACGCTTGCAAGTCAATTTCCAAAAACCAAGACAAAAATGCATACCGATAATCCCCCAGTTCAAACTCCATCCTTGGCTTTAATAATTTCCTCTTACCAAATCGGTCATCAATCTTCATCCTCACATCTTCAACTGCAAGCTTCTGCGATACCCTTCACATGAAATTCATAGCAAAATATCCAAGTTCGAATGTTTTGGAACTATAATGTTTTAATTATAAATCCTTTTTTCAACATTAGCTCCAAAATACACTTAATAAAATGTCCCCTTAAGCACTTAGCCATAATATGTATTGAGCCTCCAACTTCCAAAATACGATTCCTCTATTCACCACGACAATGGACAATAGAATTAAATATTTGAATATATAATATTCCATAAGTTCTCCCATTCAAAAGTGCCACCAAGAATTAATTAAATATTTACTCATTGACTTAGGCTTGCTAAGACATAAGCCACCCCTCTTTACTAAAGTGAACATAATGATAAATGTCATTCACTTAATTGATAAGTAATAAATTAAACCATTGGCCAATTCTGAAATAAGTTCAACATTATTATTAATTAAGTAAAACTTAATTAATAATCGTAAATTTCACCAATAGCTTATTAAATCCCGCATGAGTGAAAATTGGGGACATTATAGTCCGCCCTCCCTGGAATTGTTTGTCCCCAAGCAATCTCGCATCTAGCTTCTCACCAAAGTCCAAATCCCAAGGGAGTCACACCTCCACTAGGATCCCATGGATAAATATGTGTAATGTCCTTGTCAATACCAAATAATTCTTGTAAATACAACACCATCTGTATGATCAACATAGTCTGTGAAATTGAACTCAATGCTTGAATTAGTAAAACTAAAGCAAGAACATCACATGGAAGCAACCGTACAGGAAGGCTAGACTTGTCCCCTTTCTCTATGCCAACTAAGCTATCATACCAATCATCAAACTCATGCATTGATGAACTCTACGCACTAAAACTGTGCATGTACATGAGGATTGAAAGTGAAACTGCAATTAATCCAAATCATGTACCCACTGCAATACTCCCTTATGAACCCAACTTGGAATCCCGATGCACACGAAGGATCCTACAGCACACTGAAAAGTATCCAAAAAAATGTCTGGATCCCAAATTTTGAATAGAAGCATGCTAAGAAGAATAATCTCAGACCTCTTTTGTGCTAATCTGATCACACTATCACCATGCTGACAATGATGAAGCTATCCAATGGGACCCATCCAGCTTGCAATGCTAACCTTGTCACCAACTGGATCCCTATATAAATGAAACTCATATCCATCCATCGTAAGGAGGTAAGGATATCTAAAAGCATCTGCTAGACCATATCTCCCTCTACACTCTACCAATCACCCATGGGTGTGAATTCCAACTGAACTATGAAAATAACGACTCCCAAGGGTGCCTGAGTCACAACGACGATATCCATCATCTGCTAGACTGCCATGGATGTACTGACTTTGCACATAGTGTCCCACCAATTTGCAGCTACTAACTCCATCAATTGAAGATGGAGAATACCCATCCCATAAAGGATGGTATAATCTTGGAGTCAATCCACATTGATGCATAACCAAGTCCTCTACATGCGGATCAAAATAAAAATGATGAGAACTCCTCACTGTGTAGTTACAGTAAAGGGCTCCAATCTCGGTCAATGGATCCTCACTAACAACTCTAGAATCAGGCGGTGGCTCCAATCTTTGACCCTGAACAATTGATTGGGCGGGGTCTTTAGTAACCCTCTCTACAAAACCAGCCATGAAATCTTTGTAAGGAAGCATTGTAGTCAAAGTTTCTATAATTTCTCCGACTAAATGTTGAATTCCGCAAGAACCTCAAATGAGAGTACCCTCGGTGACTCCAAAGGGTGCCTCTTGAAACTCTGAACTCTCAAGTAGGTACTCAATAAACGTATCTATGCAGTAGAAATTATATGAGGCGGAATCGAGTTGTCCCCTTGCAACCTTCAACTGATCACTCCGATTCTGTCACACAACCAATTGTCTACCACCATCAGTTGTACGAGATGAAGTAATTGATTTTCTTCTGGGAGAGGGAAACAAATCAACATGAGAGACACACTCCCAACTAGATGAAACTGTGCAAGTCCCCACAGAAGATGATGGAGTAGTGTCGACTACTATCACACAACTCTCGGGAGAATCCACCAATGCCACACAAGAACTATCAATAATCTGGCCCACATCATATTAAAAATAGTGACCTCGAGAGAACCTGATACAACAAGTGGTTTTTTATTGCTCTCAACTAAAGTATTCATCCCATCTGAAACTATTGCACCAATATCAATAATGGATGTAGCCACATCCTCACTACAAGCCATGAATATCAAATCATCACCAACTGCCACTGTAGGAAGATGAACTGTATCTGTAGCTGGTGAAGTTTGTGCTTGGCTCAACTCAACGGTAACCTCCTCTAACCGTGACTGCGACTTCTGAAGAGCCAACTAGGTGCTCTCTAATAACTCTGTAGTCACCTCAAGCTCATAAGTGAGCTCATCTGCCTCCTCTTCATTTCCCATAAATGCATCGTAAAAAGTGCAACGCCACTTGAGAAGATAGTCTCTGTCAACTAATAATTGTAAGTAATTATATTTCAATATCCAACAGCTTCTCGAAGTGAATGGATTTCTACAAGGGAAAGGTCACTATCACCCTGATCATCTAACACAAGAGTACCCCAACCATATATAGCTAACATCAGATGAGTAGCCTCAAAGTGCTCAATGGTTGTGAGAATCCGACTATCACTCACCTTCAGTTGTCTAGCCAAATTATGTCTCTACAATTAATGACTCCCATACAAGCTCTCTGACCCACAATCAGAATTGTGACATGAAGTTGTATCAACATCACTCACCTCATGACAAGTAACTTCATGTGTTCTATCATCTCCGCACACATCAACAAGCAAGGTACTACTGCTAAGCACCCCAACAAATGGCTCATCTGATAAAGTGGAAGCTGCTGCTACAACAATCTTCCCACACACTCCCACTTCCCATGTAACTATAAGTCCCTGCAAGTCACGATCTTGAGACCCATTACCATTAAATAAATTTTTGGATACATTTTCTAAGGTCTGAATTGAAAATCATACTCACTGCAACATGAGTCTTCATTGTAAATTACTTCATTAGCACCCAAATCTCGAGTAACAACATCATCCACATGTGAAAACTCTGTTGTCTCTTGCTGATGCAAACACAACTCTCTGCTGTCATGAAAATCAGAATTGTTATAGCTCATATTTTCTAGGCAATCCTCATATTTAACACTCTCATCTTGCAAGTCAAGATTCAAGGTGACACCCACAACATCCTTCGCACTTGGCTTGACATCAACACCACCATTATGCTCAAGCAAGGGACTGTTGTCAGAAAAAACAGAACCATTATTGTTATTTGAATAAGTGGTTACCTCTTTCTTCTTTGCAAATAAAGGATCCAAGATTTTCAGATGTTGTAGAAGCCCTAATAAATTCTTATTGTAATCCTAAAAGGTATTATTATAATCTTGTAAGCATGCATGAGCTTTGGCATAAAATCCTATATAGAATTTGTTTTACCCATGATTCATACAAACCCTTTGTCTTGAATGTAAGAGGCCTCCCGCATAGGATGGCAGGAATCTGTAATGTCCCCATTCTGAGCTTGCATTGGAGTTAGTGGATTTAGCCTATCATTCGGTCCTTGTAGGCTAATACTTGTGATTAGAGGACCCTGTTGTGGATTTTGGCCCCTTTTTGAGGGACTTACTATTTATAGTAAGTCAACTTATGGTTCTACTGAGCCCAGAGGATTTAGAGGAGAAATATGATGCTTTCAGATTTTATTTTTGGCTTCCGATTTGGACTCCAAGATTCTTGGGGAGCATCTATTTTTAGTAAGTCACCCCGTCAGGTTCATTCATCATCTTTCATCATTAGGATCACTCTTGTGCTGTCAGATTTTGATTCTGATGCTTCCTTAGTTGTTTTCACAAGATGGGTGAATTATGATTATTATTTAATTAAATCGGCTAAGGTTGTCATTTTTATTGGGAATGTATTCTGGGCATCTTAGTGTTATAGCTCGTTGGAACCGGGGTGAAAAGTTTTAAATCCTAAGCTCATAAAATAGGGACCCTATGTGTCAGAATAGTATTATTTTAATAAAAGGGTCATTTTCAACATTAAAGTGGAGAAATAGAATAGTTTATTATATTTCAAATGTGCACACAAAGCAAAGTCTTTTGTAAGTGAAAAGTGTGTGAGAGAAGATATCTTTTATTATAAGAGCAATGCTTTGGGCAAAAAACAATTCATTCTTGACTTATAAATTTTATAAAATTTGGTTGTGACGAAGATGGCTAGGGTTGAGGACTGATTCCTCTCTTTTGGCAATTTGAATCATCACTGATTGATGGTGAATTTTGCAAACTGAATTCTGGAAATTCATGTTGAATCTGTGAATGTAAATTTTGGTGTTGAGGTATACCAAGTTTGTAAAGATTTGAACAACTACAACAAAGATTGAGAGTTTATTAATCTGATTTGAAATCCTCCAAGTGTTCAATTTAATTGGAGAGCTGCGTTAACTTCCTAGAGGCTTGCGTCTCCATTCTAGAGGCCCACATTCGTTTCCTAGCAGCCTGCATAGCATTTCATGAGACCTGTGTTTCATTATAGGTGGCTGCGATTTATATTTGGGAGGTTGCTAATTATTTTTTGAGGATTGCATGGCTTGATAGTGACTACGTACCATTTCTCATTGGCTGAGAAACATTTCCAGCTTGCCACATTTCATGATAAGGTGCCAATTTGTATTTATTTATTGAAAAGTTTATTAGACAATTTGCAAATTAATAAATTTGGTCTTTTCTGGTGAAGTTCTGAAGTTAGAATAAATTGTTATTTATTATCATTCAATTCTGGAGAAATTCAAAAGGTCAAATATTATCAAAACAAAACAAATTTGCAAGCAAATCCAGAAATAAATATTATTTTCAGCAAAGAACTAGAAAGGCTCTTTACAGTGGTATCAGAGCTTGCATCCTTCCATCCTGTGGGGTTTGGAAATCTTGAGTTCCCACGTTTGATTTGTTAGTGATCAACACTCTGGTTTTATTTCATGGTTTCCTTCTTCAGGAAGTCTTCCCCACGAAGACTGCAGGAAGTGAAACGGGATGTTCTTGCAAGTGAGACATCTAGAAATTTTCATGATGAATTTTCAGCAACTACTCATCATTGCGAAGATGATCATGTTCTTAGTAGGACAGCCAGTAGTCTTGTTTGCACACATGATGTTGGAGACTTCTTTCAGGGACATGTGGATGTGCCTATCTTGTTGACAGAGAGTGGTACTGAGTTTTAGCATCCTAAGCTTGTTGTTGATGTTGTGGATAGGGTGAGATTAGAGGATGTTGTAGATACCACTAGGGATTATGACACCATAGATGATGGTGTTATCTTTGAGGACTGTGAAGATTATATGAGCTCTAACAGCTCCGATGTTTATGACAGCAGTCGCAGTGTGGAGTCAGTGTAGGAGACAGTAGTCTTTTCTTGTATTGAGGATGTGAGCATGGAGCTTTACAGTGATAACACTCATGATGTGAGTGTTTCTGTTGAGTTAGGTGACATAGATTCATGCCACAATGTAGATGATTTACATGATGACATAGAGTCATGTATGCAGCTAGAGTTAGCAGAGGGGTCCTAGATAGACAATGTGGACACTAGCATCGTGGATATCTCTGATGTTGAGAGTGAGGATGATGAGTGCTGCAGTGTTTCTGGTTTTTTATATCAGACCTTGGGTGTGGACTCAGTATTTTCATTCGGTGTTGATGGGTCCCAGGATTTGGATTGTCATGTGGTTGCAGATGATGAGGTAGTTGAGGATTGTGATGAGACAGTTTCACCAGCAGCTTCCTCGGAGGTAGATGAGGACGAGTCCGATGTCAGTACTCAGCTTGTAGATGTGTGCTTGAATGAAAGAACACAAAGATACAGTGATCTTGAAGGGAGTTTTTTGGATGCAACTTCCTTCCATAGTGTGGACAGTGCAGTTGAGATTGTACATAGGAGGCTTGTTGTGCAGTCATCATGTGACTAGCTAGTTGAGAGTTGGTGAGAGAGATATTACTTCTAGTCTCGAGCATTTTGATGCCATTCATTAGCTGTTGGTTGTTTATGCTTCGGGTGCTCCTATCACGGATGAGCACAGTGGTGGTTACCTTTCATTGATAGAGATTCATTCTTTGCGTGAGGCTGTCAGGATTTTGAGACAAGATTATTTACAGTTGGTCGTCGACTGAGATCACCTAGTTGAGTGGGGGAGTACGGCATACGAGGCATTGATGGATAGAGAGGAGGAGGTGAGTGAGCTTACTCAGGAGCTCACAACGACTTCTAATACTTTAAAGGGTACTCAATGGGCTCTTCAGGAGTCGCAGTTGCAGTTGGGAGAGGTGACTATGGAGTTGGAGGGGATACAGTCTTTACTAGCCATAGATCCAGTTCAGTTGCATATAGTAGTGGTTCGTGGTGAGTCAGCTTCCATAGTTAGCAATGATGGATATGTTGGGGACATGATTACATTCATCCTTGATACAGTTGCATTAGTTACAAATGGGATGAGTACATCAGTGGAGGACAGTAGAGAGCTTGTTGTATCAGGTCCTCTAGTAGTTAGCACACTGACAGATGATGTGGAACAAGTTATTAAGATTCTTGATGTGATAGTAGTAGATTCTTCAGAGAGTTGTGTGTTAGTTTTTTACACTACTCCCTCTTCTTCATAGGACTTGGGCAGGGTATCATTTGATTTGGAGACGAGCTTTCATGGGGATTTGTTTCCTTTTGTCGGAAGCAAATCTATTACTTCATCTCATACAACTGATAGCGATAGACAGTTGGTAGTGCCACAGTTTCAGAGGGATCAACTGTGGGTTGCAGGGGAGTAGGTTGATGCTTCTTCATATAATTTCTACTGTACAGAGTCATCTATGGAGTATCTGCTTGAGAGTCTGGAATTGCAGGAGGGACCATTTGGAGCTTCTGAGGGTACTCTTATCTGTGGTTTTCACAGTATTCAACTGTTAGTGGGAAAGATTGTAGATACCTTGACTACAATGCTTCCCCACAGGGATTTTGTGGTTGGGTTTGCTGAGAGGGTTTCCCAGGATCCTACCCAATTAGTTGTTCAGAGTCAGAGATTGGAGTCATCTTGTGATTCTCAAATTGTTGTTGATGGGCCTCTATCAGAGATTGGAACATTTCACCGTGATTACATAGTGAGGAGCGTTCATCATTTCTCTTTTGACCCACCGATTGAGGACTTGTTTGTGCATCGGTGTGGGTTGGCTTCAGGGTTATATCATCCTTTTTGGGATGGGTTTTCTCCATCTGTAGTTTATGGGGTTGGTCACTGCAAGTTAGCAGGAGGTGACTTGCAGGGTCAGTACATCCAAGATGGTTTTAGAGTGGATGGATATTCAAATTACATGAGTATACAAAGCAGATTGACAGGGTGTCCAAAGACCTTTGATTTGTTAGATGGTTTTGGATATCCATTCTTACTTGTTTTGGATGGTTGTGAGTTTCATCTCTATTGGGATCCTGGTAGTGACAGGTTTGGCACTACAGGTTGTGTGGGTCACTATGGTTGGCATGATGATGGTGTGTTCGGGTTTGCTTAGTGGATGATGATTTCTCCATAGGAGTTTGTAGGTGATTACAGGGACATTACTCCATTCTATCCTTGGGATCTAGGTGGACTTCTGTGTTTTGTTTTTTTGAGATTGCTTGGGGATAAGCAATTTCAGGGAGGGAGGACTGTAATGTCCCCATTTTGAGCATGCATTGGAGTTAGTGGATTTAGCCTATCATTGGGTCCTTGTAGGCTAATACTGGTGATTAGAGGATCTTGTTGTGGGTTTTGGCCCCTTTTTGAGGGACTTACTATTTATAGCAGAGTTACAAGACTTGGCGAGTCCTGGCAGGACTCGCCGAGTCCCGAGCCGAGCTAGGCTCGCTGAGGCAAATTGACCCGGCACCAGGACTCGGCCGAGTCCTAGGTGAGTCTGCAGGACTCGCCGAGTCCTATGGCCTAGACTCGGTGCGTCCAGCCACATCCAACAAGCAAAAAATAAATTTTTTTATTCAGACGTGGTCATTTTTTTAGCTCCGGGGCAAAAGGATTTATACAAATATAACATTTAAGTATAAGTGACATTTATTTATTTCTTATACTTTAAGTTATATTTGTATAAATACATTCCAGGATGTTTGAGATAGGTTTCAACTTCATAGGAGTTAAAATGCAGATTCTAGATTTTGGGGGTTTTCAAAAAATTCCAGACTTAGCCAAATTTTAGGATTCGGGATGCCTTTAGCAGTGTTATCTCCCACAACCTGTCCTGGCTTTTTTAGGGAAAATTGAAGCTAGAACAAGGATTTTCTAATGATTCTAAGACCTAAAAAGGTCATTCCATCATTTGCAAAGACTTAGAAGAGAGGAAAAAGGCTTGGGAGAAGAATATAGGGGTTTTAGAAAATAGATTAGTAGATGGATTGGCTAGAGTGCGAGGACACCCAGTGGAGGACCTTGAGGCTGAGAGTGGGGTCTGAGGATGATGATGATTATGAGGACGATGAGGATGCCACTGAGGTTGAGCCTCAGACACAGTGACAAAAGATGGCTAAAAAATATTCCATGACCTATCTTAAGCGTACACGTAGGAAGACATAGGGCCTTAGTCTTCTAGGCTCTAGCTTTTAGTTTAATATATGTTTTGAACTTTTCATTCCATGGATATCATATTCCATGAATATTGTAGACTTTTGACAATGACACTATTTATATTTCAGATTTCTAATGTGTTATTTAGTAACTAGTTTAACAGTTAACTTATTTCCTTCAGAAATTCGCATTTATACTTATGTGATCAATGTAAACTTGTTTATGTGTGCAAAGTAGCTTCTATTTATCTCAATTATTGTGTCTTTGATGTTAATTGACTGAATGATGCATAAAAAAGTTTTAAATCCTTAAAAATCTTTGAATTTCTTGGGTTTTTCAATTTGCCGAGTCCTTGCCGAGTCCAGGCGCCGAGTCCGAGTCGCTTCCCGAATCCAGTTTGCCAAGTCCGAGGCAAGTCCGAGTCTTGTAACACTGATTTATAGTAAGTCAACTTATGGTTCTACTGAGCTTAGAGGATTTAGAGGAGTCATATGATGCTTTCAGATTTTATTTCTGACTTCCGATTTGGACTCCAAGATTCTTGGAGGGAGCATCTATTTTTAGTAAGTCACCCCGTCAGGTTCATTCATCATCTTTCATCATCAGGATCACTCTTGTGCTGTCAGATTTTGATTCTAATGCTTCCTCATTTGTTTTCGCAAGATGGGTGAATTATGATTATTATTTAATTAAATCGGCCAAGGTTGCCATTTTTATTGGGAATGTATTCTGGGCATCTTAGTGTTATAGCTCGTTGGAATCAGGTTGAGAAGTTTTAAGTCTTGAGCTTATAAAACAAGGACCCTATGTGTCAGAATAGCATTATTTTAATAAAAGGGTCATTTTCAGCATTAAAGTGAAGAGAAATATAATAGTCTATTATATTTCAAATGTGCACATAAAGCAAAGTCTTTTGTAAGTGCAAAGTGTGTGAGAGAAGATATCTTTTATTATAAAAGCAATGGTTTGGGCAATTAGCAATTCGTTCTTGACTTATAAATTTTATAAAATTTGGTTGTGAAGAAGATGGCTAGGGTTTGAGGACTGATTCCTCTCTTTTGGCAATTTGAATCGTCATTGATTGATGGTGAATTTTGCAAACTAAATTCTGTAAATTCATACTGAATCTGTGAATGTAAATCTTGGTGCTGAGGTATACCGAATTTGTGAAGATTTGAACAACTACAACAAAGATTGAGAGTTTATTAATCTGATTCGAAATTCTCGAAGTGTTCAATTGAATTGGAGAGCTGCGTTATCTTCCTAGAGGCTTGCGTCTCCATTTTAGAGGCCCACATTCCTTTCCTAGAGGCCTGCATAGCATTTCATGAGACCTGTGTTTCATTACAGGCAGCTGTAATTTATATTTGTGAGACTGCTAATTATTTTCTAAGGATTGCAAGGCTTCATAGTGGCTGCATACCATTTCTCATTGGCTGAGAAATATTTCCAGGTTGCCACATTTCATGATAAGGTGCCAATTTGTATTTATTTATTGAAATATTTATTAGACAATTTGCAAATTAATAAATTTGGTCTTTCCAGGTGAAGTTTTGACGTTAGAATAAATTGTTATTTATTATTATTCAATTCTGGAGAAATTCAGAAGGTCAAATATTATCAAAACAAAACAAACTTGTAAGAAAATCCAGAAATAAATATTATCTTCAGCAAAGAGCCAGGCAGGTTCTTTACAGAAACCGCTCTGATACCACTGTAAGAACCCCCTTTGGTTCTAACTCTGACAAACACCGAATTGCTTGATATATAAATAAAATTTAATTATATAGAAGAACCCAAAGTTGTATAATGCAGATCGTATCATTGAATTTATTCAACGAATGAAATCTACACCCCAAACTTGTAGCTTGAATCCTTAGGAAATTGTGGAGTGTCGTGTGGGATTGCAATTACATGTGGTTGCTTAGAACCTCCTAACATGGTCTTGTTAGGAATGAATGCTGAATATATCTTATGGGGGAGTATTAGCAACCATTCTGTAGCAGTTGTTGTTGCATTCATGACTGTGATTGTCATTGATGTCAACATAGTGATCTACTGAAGATTAGCAGAGAAGCAGACAATGTTTGAGTTAGCTCACTTGGGATATTGAAGATAAAGCTATGCGTAGTTGAGGATGTGTTATTAGATCGTGGTTAGGAGCGTAGACAGTAATTCATTTATTCATGGAAGTTATGAGGAAATTAGTGGAAGCAGTATTCAGGCAGTGTTCCTAAGTAGCGATTTGTGGAAATTGGATAATATCTCCTAATCGGCATGGAATCTGATTATGCATAGTTAGAGAGCAGTTGGAGACATGTTGATAGTGACGTGGTTGATAGCGCAAGATACGAGGTCACACGAGTGAAGAATTATATTGATTGGAAGCTGACAGTTTTGTATAATTTTGATGTAACGTGTGGAAAGTTTTATTTTGTAATTTGTATGCCGACTCATTTGTAATTACTTGAGTGTGGTATAAAGGAAGGAATGTTTTCCTTGTTGTAATGTGTAATGTAATGAGAAAGTGTATGAAGGTATTGTGAAAGCGAAATTGTTGAAAGAGGACATGCGAAGTACTGAGATCTGAAGAAGCAGTTGGTGCAGTTTGGCACAGTCAGAGGAGTATTGAATTGTTGAGATAAGTAATCTTTTGGTATTATTCCATTGAGTAATACTAAGATCAGTTGGACAGTGAGTTCAGTGATTTTACCCTGAAGCTGTTTGGGTAGTGGGTCCTTCTATCTTCCATAACTCCTAACAGAGTTAGAATCTTTTAACAGGGATTCATATGTACCGAATGTATTTCATAAGACTCCTAACAAAGTCCATCCTTTCACAAGGAATATTCATATTAGTGCATCTTTTGTGGGCATCATTCCTACCGGGGTTTACTCTTTGATCAAGAGGTTCCCTAGTCAACATATCTTGTGTCATTGTGTTATTGTGCATGTATATTTTTCTGTGGTTGTTGATTACATTGCTTACATGGTTAAAATCTATTGAAGTTGATAAAAGTTGTATTTATCTGATAACTGATTCACCCCCCCCTCTCAGTTATCTTGGTGGACTTTACTTGCTAACAGGTCTCTAAATGACATATTTGATCCACCCCCAAATACCACAAAGGAACTGCAGTTTCTACTAGCTAAAAATTGATATCATTACTCATCAAACCTATGCTTTGAATGCAGACTCGGCTACAAATAATAGCCGCAGAGAAAACACAATTCACCAGCATGTATCACTGATTCAAAGTGTTTATAATCATGCAAGAATCACACAATTCCTGCGGATGAAATTTGCTCAAACCCTTGCAAGTCAATTTCCCAGAACCAAGACAAAAATGCATACCGATAATCCACGGGTTCGAACTCCATCCTTGGCTTTAATAATTTCCTCTTACCAAATCGGTCATCAATCTTAATCCTCACACCTTCAACTGCAAGGTTCTGCGATACCCTTCACATGAAATTCACAGCAAAATAGTCAAGTTCGAATGTTTTGGAACTATAATGTTTTAATTAAAAATCCTTCTTTCAACATTAGCTCCAAAATACACTTCATTAAATGTCCCCTTAAGCACTTAGCCATAATACATAATGAGCCTCCAACTTCCAAAATGCGATTCCTCTATTCACCATGGCAATGAACAATGGAATTAAATATTTGAAGATACGAGAAGGCTCATTGTAAATAATCATCTTTATGTAAAAACTGTTAGCATACAGTTTTTCCCTTTTCTCTAAATTAATCTCAGACTCCTTTAAAGAATGAAAAGAAGAGAAAAATCTTAATACTAACAAATGAGTTGCTAAAAGCAAACTCTCTGCAGATTACAAGGTGCAGCTACCTTTTAGAAAGATTTCCAATATGATCTTATTGAACATAGAAAAGTAACATCATGTGTGCTTTTCACCAGAAAACACTTAAGGAAAACATTCAGTCCATCAACACGAAAGGAATGTGTAGATTTTAGAGAAAAAATATCTACTTCTATCCCAATCTCGAACTTTGAATTTCTTGAATCTAAACTTCAATAACAATTCTCTCTATCACTTCTAAGCATAGAATCCATCTATATCACAGTTAAGCTTTATTCAACATAACTTATCTCCACAAGAAAATAAATCACATAAGATAAACAATAGTATTTATCATTTAAAAGCTTAAACATATGTGCAACACCATAGGATATTTCATATATTTTGTAATATTAGTCTTCAGAAAACTTGAAGTTAAGTTTTTAGAAAATAGTTTCTTTGAAACTCAGAGAGCCGAACCCATAAACAGTTAAAAGATTTTCAATAAATAGCCATGCAGGGCTTCAACAACTAACTTAGTAAAATTGTCTTTTTTGAAAGTAAATCTTACTAGATCTAATAAATGTCCTAAGCATTAAGCATAAAAAACCGAACTGGGAGCAAAAATGCCTTCCAAAAGTTGCCAAGTGTCTCAGATGGTTAAGGAGTTGAGGTCGATGCAAGTCGCACTGCCTTCCAATCTTCAAATGCTACTGTAAACGCGGATATTACTAGTTGATGTGGCAAACCGATAAAATCAATCCTCTTTTTCCAGACTTCTTTCTCCCTTTTAATCTCATCTATCTTTTCTGTGTGCATAACCAAATGATTTTGCTGAATGATCATCATTGATTCCATCCATGCAATCTTCGTGAAATGATCGTCTGTAGGTGTCTTCATCCTTTTGAGCTCATCGAACCAGGTATTTACCTCTTTGATTACCTGTTCAACCGGTTTATCTAACACCTCTTGAGCTTTCTGGCACCGCTCATCAATCCATTTTATATCATTGGAAATTATTTCTTTAATCGTTCTTAGCCCCTTCATGAGATCCTTTACCTCAGAAATTCCCATGGCCACAGCCTCATTCCTCCAGTCTATACATTCTTTTATAACATAAAGAACTGTGTCATCCAATCCTGGTACTGACCTCTCCATGAGGAACTTCTGCAAGCCATACTCTTCAACTTCTTTAATCCAATGGAGCTCTTTGGTCCAAGTAGTCTTTTCTAGCTCCCATTCTTCAATGCTGGCTTCTACTTTCTTTACTAGGTCATCTCCTTCATTGTGGGTTTGATCCAGATGACTTAGTTGCTTGACAACCTCTGCTTTTACACGCTCCACCCAATCATCAAATGCTTTGCTCACCGCCTTGCTTCTTTGAACTTGGTCAAGAAACCGTTGATTATCAGGGGATTTCATGTCAATGGAGGCTGACATTTCGCTCAGAGGGAAAGGTTTAGGATGTTGAATGGCATTGATATATTGGGCCATACTCTTCATAGCCTCCTTCATTTCTTGTTTTTCCTTGGCATCCTTCCAGACTCTACTAGCAATTTTCTTATTTGATACCTCGAAAAATCTCATATTGGCGGCTCTAGTGTCTCTCCCTAAATCCACCTTGGATATTTGAAAATCTTGGATAGACACCTCTCGCTCAGCTTTGTCCTCTTTAGGCTTTGCAATCTCTGCCATCCAGTGACCACTGCTTTCATCAAAACCGATTCTGGATTCCATCTTCATTTTCTTAACCTTAGAAGATTTTCCCAGATATCTGCTTACTACATCATCAATGGGTACTGATAAAGGGACAATATTTCATTTCTTGGCTACTGGGGTCTCCAACCATGGTGGGGCAGCAGAGGATTTCGTTTGAGTATCATAGTTACTCAAAAGAGCTAGTGAGTCTTTCGGAGTATTTTCTGTTTCCTCTTGCATCTGTTGATCATCCGCCATCTTAGGTACCCTATGGTCTTCAACTGAAACTGCCTTTGGATCAGGGTCTGATGAGTCTAAATCCACGATGACACTGGGAGTAACTTTCTGCCTCTGAACCTTTTCTTTTACCCTTAGACTTGATCTGGTCACTCGGACTTCGGGTTCAACCCAGTGTTGAACTTGAACTTGAACTTGAACTTGTGAAGAAATTGGTTCAAGTTCAGGTTCGACTTCAAGTTTAGCTTTTCCTACACAAGATTGATCAATACTTAAGTTAGTTAAAATAGAAGTTCTCTTCGTTGAACTCCTCTTCTTGGTTTTTATTTGTTTCTTGGCTGACTGTAAAGGAACAATAGGAGCTCTTTTCTTCAACAACCATGCTTTTGTTATTTCAATCACCCTTTTCATTCTTTTATGCAAATCATCTTCTTCCGGCTCCTTCCAATCTAACTCAGGAATAGGGAGGGCTTCGACCTTCTCCAAGTATTGAGAATCTACAACATCAATCTCACTATCTTCCCCTCCCCGTCTATATCCATATCCAGCTTGAAGGTGATGATTTGTTTCAGAGTTAGCCGGGACCATAGTCTTTTCCTTACCTCCAGTTCATTAGAACAGTTGGCCCAAAAATCTTCTAACTCAGGGATGTGCATGAATGTCTCTGGGACATTGAGATTTGCGCCTGCAAAGCCTCTATAGTCAAAATTAACCCTGGGAGTATAAGTTTGTAAATAGAAGGCATCTAATTCTTCTTTGATAGCCATAGCATCTTGGAAGCTTTTTCATGTGTAGTACCCTAACTCAATAGGGAAAAGAACACCTGAGGACTTCTTTGGGGTCCCAACCTTTTGTTCAACTAGAACGAGCTGCTTGCATAGCTCCATTAAGACTACATCGTCTAAACAAAATCTAGGGAGCCGTAGGGGTTCCTCATCAAATGCTCCAACCCTAAGATAAGTAAATCTTGGAAACTATATAAAATGACAGCCATAAACATTGATCACCTGCTTAGCTTCCTCAGAAAGCTCGCAATTTTCTTTCCCTCGCAACTCAAAAACTAACTCTCCTGAAAATCTGTCATTTACAGTTTTGAACACACTAGAAAACTTCTCCTTTTGTAAGCATGTGAAGTAATCATATATCCTCATATCGTTTGTCCACAATTCGTGAGGTAACCCTTCCCAAGCTCGGTAGCATGCTAAGACATAAACAAGGTAGGAAGACATAAAATGTAGTCAAATTTGTCACGTTTAAGAGTTCTCTGTGGAGGTTTTCTGCTATCAGGTCAGCCCAATCAATAAACTTATCTCCTTCTATAATCTTCTGGATGAAACAATACATCCAGTTTTCCCAATGAAATGCATGGGGATTTCCTTTCACCCTATTCAGAAGAAGCACCATATCGGCTATGTCTTTACGGAGGTGTTCAATTGTCAGAGGTTTTGGCAACTTGGATCCTCCTTTCTTTGGTTTCGCAAGCCATACTTGGGCTATTGAGGAGCTATATTTTTTCTTATCTGCCTCATACACATGATCTGCTTCTCCATAGGTCCATGGTTCATACGGTTCCTTGTTTGGAATTCGTAGGGCCGTCATTAATGTCTCTTCACTAATTTTGAGCAAGATTTCTCCTGACGCATCCTTAATGCATCTATTCTTAGCGGCGTACTTGTTAGCACACTCCAATACCAATTCAGGGCAAATCAGAGCCGGAGGAAATGCAGTAGCTTCTAAAAGACCACTTCCTGCTAACTTCCTAGAAAAAGAACCCTCGGAAGAATTTTGGGCTCTATCACAAAGCTCCCCTAGGTTTGTATTCAACAAGAAAGTATCCCCTATGTCTGGAAGAGAAACTAACAGGTGGGTTCTACTCTCCTCTTTCAGAAGTTTTGGATGGAACAATGACATCTTACCAATATGAAGAGAAAAAACTTACAACAGAAAGAGCGTCTGAAAACTAAAATTGCAAAGGGGAAAGATAACTCACCAATGTCATGTGCACCAGATTTCTGCAAATTTCTCAATTCCAATTCCGTCGCTCCTCCTCCACAAAATAACTAACAGAAAAGCCATCAATCATTCTTCCATTAAAACATTTATTATAGACATGCTTTGAAGATTTATTAAGGATCCTACAAGGCATTTGTGAATAATTGAAATGCAAGTAAACTCTACTGGAATTGTGCAAAATACAAACTTTGTTTTTATTTGTGCAAACTGATTTCAAAGTAAATAAAAGAGCAAGTGTTTTCAATCTTTGAGCTGGAGGAACTTGTTATATCATTGTGTTGTGTTCTTACATCACAATAGTTGTATTATCCTAGTTTTATTGAGAAAGTGTATTAAATTATTTATGCTGTTATAAATAAGACTTTGAATCTGATTTCATACAGACTGTGTGTTGTAGTTTTCAACTTGAGTTATGTAGAAGTGAATAGATAGTCTGTGATCTGTGATTCTTTGTGATAGAAGTAGAAAGAAAGTTTTATGTGTTAAAGTCTTTGTTGTTAGCATATTTTTGTCTTATCGTTTAAATCATTTTAGGATAGTGCATTAGTCTTTGAGCTTATGTATATTCCTTAGTTTATAGTTTAATGGTACACTTAAGGATAATATTTTGGTTAGTCTTAAGATGATTGGCATTATTGCTCCAATTAGTGCTCAGAAGTGAAGTTGTAAGAAGTCTCAATTTTGTCGAGTACATATTTATGAAAGTGGAAATCTTTCCCGAAGAAAGAGGAAGTGATACAAGCAACACCCAATCTTAAATTAGTTTGAATTTCTTGTTAAGTTTTAGTTGATTTGGCAGCAATAAGAAGGGCACCTCCCCTAAGTTGAGAAGAGAGATTATATCTCACATACTGTGTATAAAATTAACTACTCCATTTTGTAAGTAGTGTGTCTATGACCACTTACAAAATATTTAGCCAACAATTGGAAGGTACTGGAACCAAACCTCTTGATGAGCGGTTCCTTCAATTTCTATAGATGGGAGGGTCAATCATGTGTATGGGGGTCCAGGGCCACTGCACCCACTACAAAGGCATCTAATAGCTTGTACTCACCACAGTCTGTGTTTTTAAACTTGACTTGGGAGAGGGTGGATGGGAGGATACTGTTGGGATTCACATAGGAGCTGGAAGTGCTAAGGATTGTTGTTGCAACATCGACCATTGTGAGGAAATTTGATGCATTGATGGAAGGCAAAAGGGATGGCCAGCATGGTGTCAATCCATGCGTAACCAAGGAGAATGCTACAAGGAAGGTATAGATCAACAACATGACATACTGTATTTTGTACAGCTGGGCTAACTTGAATGGGCAAAGCCTTTAGAAGTGCGTTCTAGGATGTATGCCTGAATGGTGATGATTTGTTTTGTGATATTTGCCTCAATGTACCCCACTTGTGTAACAAACTTTAAGATACATAGATTGATGTAGGGGCATCCACATGGAGGGGGCAAGTATTGAAATAAAAATAAATGAGGGCAATTGTGGCTGATATGGACTATTAAATTCTCACCCTAAAAGAAGATAGTAGGAATATTTAAAATATATCAAAAGATGGATTGTTTTGATGGTGTTTATTTCTTTTAAAGGAGAGGATTATTTTGTCTCTATAAAGTTTGTAACCGTTGTTATCTTTTTGAAGTAAAAGACTGCAAATTGAAAGAGCTAAAAAGGAGGTGCACTACATAACTTGTGGAGAGTGTAATGCACAAGGAGTGGTGGGCGTGTGGCTGCTTGGGAGTGGTGGTAGCCAAAGTGAGCAGAGCTTAGAAATTCATTGGTTGATGTTACCCAAAAATTCCCTGTCATTCTTTTTTGGCCGCGGTCCTTTTTCCAAAGAAATGCTCAAGTGTCGAAAACCCAGTGTGTTTTCGACCTCCTCTCTGCAGGCTCAGGATGTTTCTGCCTTTTGGTCCGAAAGCTCGGTGTGTTTTCGACCCCCCCGCTCTGAAAGTTTAGTGTGTTTTTGACCTTCGCTCGAAAACCCTCTGTGTTTTCGACATCGTCTGTGTTTTCGACCCTAAGTGCGCAACTCCGACAGGTGGGTCCCGGTTCCTCAAGACCGTGCCAATGTAGTAAAAGATCCAACGACTGTCGCATGATCGCATGGGATCTTCCGATCCCATGAGATCATACGACAACCATTGATGCGGTATCAGTAGGGTTGGCGGTCAAGATCTACGATAGCGGTCATCGGTTACCATCATGCAGTTGGTCGCATGATCGCATAGGCCTTCCTGGCCGCATGCGATCATGCAACAAGCGGTAAGTAGTCAAGCAAACAGCGCGGTGGCAGTTGGCAAGCATCTCATGGTTGGTCGCATGATCGCATCGGCTCTTCTGAGCCCATGCGACCATGCGACAAACCGTCAACGGTTTCGTTGGCGATCGACAAAGGTAACATGGGCCCCGTAGATTCGAAATCTACGGTGGTCGCATGTTCGCATGGGATCTTCTGATCCCATGCGATCATGCAACCACCGTTGGATTCTCTGCTATTTTTGATGGGCTTTTCGTGTGTCCAACCGTGTGGTCGGCTCCTATTGGGCCACGTGGAAAAGTTTGACAGGTGGCGGATCTTGTGGGTCGGGTGTCTATGTGGAAAGCGGAAGCAGATTTTCTAAGGGTTGTTGCATGATCGCATGAAGCCTTTCGGGCTCATGCGATCATGCGACTATTGACTTTTTCAAAGCGGTGCAACTACTCAGTGTGGGCCTGGGGTTGGTAGGCTTTGCGCGGTTGCACAGTTGGAGGATCTCTCGCAGTCGCTAGATAGACCTAGAGGTAAGGAAAGTTATTCAGCGACTTGGAGATTGCTTTAGTCGCGGGTTCTCAGGGTTTAACACTAGTTAATAAAAGGATTACGAGATTTAGCGAATCCCTTTGTTGCTAAGTCTCTAGATATGATTGGGTTAAGTTAAAAGGTTAACGTCATGCTTGGGCTTGGCGGTTAATTTTATTCAGCGATCTTGCGACTGTGTGTTCGCGCAATCTCTCATTTCTGGTGGTTAAGTCCTTAGCATCCTGCGACCTGGCGGGCGATTATCTTTCCTTTAGTCGCTAAGTCTCCAGATGTTTGGCGGTCTCGGCTATGCGGTTAAAGATAAAGTAAGATCTATGGCTGGCGCATGATCTGATGGAATATTCTTGTGCCTCGCGATCATGCGACAACCGTCGATCTTGCTTTATTATTGAGGCTCTGACGGTGGGTCCTTTCTTGTTGATATGCTCATCTTCTATTGGTTGTCGTATGCTGATGGGGATTTGTGAGTAGACACGTGTGTTTGGTGGGGTCCCAGTTCTAATAGGATATACGGCTGGCGCATGATCGGAAAGAATATTTGAAGGGTATGAGATCTTGTGCCCGCCGTCCGATTGGAATCTCAGTTTGCAGATGCGTGGTTGCGCAGTTTGAGTTTTCGTGTGGTCGCTGGATCTGGCTGGTGTTAAGAAAAGTTCACGTGACTTGGCGACTAGGAAGAAAATGAACCTGGGGTTAACTTAATGTTAAGTTTGCATGGATGCTGACATGTCGGTATGCTCGCTTCCAATTGGCTCTTGACTGGCGATGTGGACTTTGACATTTCATACGGGCTTGCGACTATTTTGGGGATGATCCAGATCGTCCGATTTGCCGGGAGAAATGTGATCAACAGCCGAGTTTTAAAAGAAAAAATGGTAACCGTTGGGGCCCAATTTTGAAGTCTTCTGCAGGGGTTTTCACCAGCGTTGGATCCGGTTGACGTGTGCAAAGTAGAGACAGGTTTTAAGAGGATGGTGACATGATCGCATGAGGCTTTTTGAGTTCATGCGATCATGCGACCAGTACTTTTTCAAGGCGGTGCAACCATTTTTCGCAGGGTTTCTTCCAAGATGAATGTTGCAGGCGCGGGTAGCTCAAGAAATTGATGTTGCCAGGGCGGTTGCAGGTTGCGGAGTTGATGAAGGAGGTCTGGGCGCCGTTTTGAGTCCTTTCCAGTATCTGATCGGATTTGGAGCCTTTATGGCTGAGTGGGCTTGCAGGGGGTTGTCAGGTCAAGGCTTTTGTCTGCAGGCATGATCAGTTCAAGCATGGGCACGCAAAGAAGATATGTCTGATCTGTTGAGATATTTTCAGAGAAGCATTTATGATCAGACACGACTGGTTTTAGGGTTGATTATTTTATGCATATTTTTTATGTAACCCTAAGGAGATATTTTTGATTCCTGCTTGTGTGCAGGGGATGTATATATTCTTTTTTGGAGCCTGTAGTGCTCAGAATTCACATTTTGTAAAAAAGAAAGGCTTTTCTTGAAAAACTATCTGTAGCATTTCTTCCTGCTCTCTGTTTTTCCACATCCTGTAAGTTCTCATTGATAATACAAATATTGCAAAGTATTCTGTGACATGTTTTCCTGTCCTTATGCTTTGCTGTTTGGCTTATCTCTTATTGGATTGAAGTTTATGAATGCTTTCAGTGATTCTTAGTTTCCCTGATTCCTCTTACTTTCAGCTTATATGTGCACTACTGTGTTTGATCTGATCTGAGTGAGTTTGTGGGTATTCTTCAGCCCCTGTCATTCTGTCTCATTCTTGTCTCCTTTTGCTGAAGAGAATGTCTGCTTGCAGGTCATAGATTGTGTCTAATTTTTAGGCCCTCTTATGAAATACTGATGCAAGCCTATTCAGTAAGCTGTGATCCCCCAGACCTAAGCCTCTCACTGGTTTCATTCCTCTATACTAAGATCCAAACCCTAGTTTCGGTGCATCACCTAGTAGGTAGATTTGCTTCATGTCATTTCCCTTTCATGCACTCCTTCTAACCCTTTCCCCTCAAAGTTTACTTTCCTGTTAAGAGCAAATCAGGGTGATTATCCAAGAGGAACCAGCCTAAAATCTGGAGGTCTCATCTCGGTTAGCAAAAGGTCCCACAACCTTGAGATGATTCCCATGTTATACTGGATTATCAAGACTACGAGAGCTTGAGATTAGAGGCGCAAATTCAGTGTATAACAGTTGAATAGGAGGAAAGGGGACCCAATAGGGGTGAGGGAATAGAGAGGTGTGGAAAAGAAACATATGAGAGGGGCATCATGGTTAATGTTGGGCAAGATTTATGAGGTGTGGGGAATGCAGTGTGGGTAATGAAATGAAGATAAGCATAATGTTCCAGACCCATGCGATTCATGGAAACAACAAAAACTACCCAACCATCACCTCTGTTGCGGAAAGATCAACGTCACCCAACCCTTTGGTTCTTCTCTTCAAGTACGGGTGATGTCTTCTCCTGTATGACAAAATTTCGTAGGGCAGCAATCTCCTGTCTGTACTCTAGCGAAGTTTTCTACTCCTTCGAACAAGTTAATTGTCTTTTGTCTTCCAGCCGTACATTTTGTCATACGGCCCTTTGGCTTCTTGGACGGCCCACCAACCTACCGTGTCGAGGATTTGATGTATAGCAATGTCGTACGACCTTCTTGATAGGTTCATACAGTGCCTTCCTAGTCATACAACCAATAGGGCCACCAACCTACCATGTCGAGGATCTTATGTACGACAATGTCGTACGACCTTCTTGACAGGTTCGTGCGGTGCCTTCCTGTCATATGGCCAATAGGCCCTGCTTGTCAATCACCCACCCCTCTGCATATGGTCTATAATTTGGTGTACGTGTGTAAGTAATCTCCTCCCGCTTGGGAACCTTGTCACAGGACAATTTGGATATGTCGATGCAATGATATTGAGATCATAGCAAGATGCGATGCAAGTTTAATTGCTAGGAATAGAAGAGAACTATATTCTTTGAATATGAAGAAATGATATCAAATAGCTCTTCAATGAATGCAAGAGGAAATTCGGATTCAATAATGATAGCACTATAGATTACATCAAATAGATCTTCAACAATTCAAACCAACGATAGAATAGGGTGAGGAGTTACTCCCACGGAAACAATGGATGCCAAATAGGGAGCATCTTTCACCTCCAAAATGGCAAACAAGCTAAACCTTCAGCTAGAGTTCGCACATATAAATAAAAATATAAATCACATACCTATGACAACTACCAACTTAGCGTTAAATATGGCTCCGAGAAACTTCCCAAAGGAGTACAAATGTGTCGAGACGACCGAAAACATTACAACTATTAAATTAAAAATGGGCCCGAGATATATTATTATTAATTTTGGGTCCATACACTAATAATCTTTAATTGAATTATTTAATTATATCGTGGACATTACAATCCCTCCCACCCATAGATTGCTTTCCCTCAAGCGATTGCAAATTTGATCCTGGGAATCCTTTCAGTTTTGAGTCAAGTACCCAATAGATTTTTTCATTGTAGTAAAGAAGCACGGTTACCAATATCTACTGAGCTGCCAACATTGGATCTTGCTAGCCAACTAACCTATTTGAAGAAAGTGATCCTATTGTAGTAAGGTATGCCCAACTGTTGGAGTTGGAAGAAATCATAAATAAACCTATGCAAACTATGGAATAGACCCAATTGCAAACCAAGGTCTTTGATAAGAAGGCAAGGTCAAGAGTTTTCAATGTTGGAGATATGGTGCTCAAATGGGATGAGTTGAAGAGCAGACCAAGTAAACACTCCAAATTCGATGCTTTCTGGAGTGGTCCCTTCATAATCATAGTGCAAGGAGCGCAATGTGTTTCAGCTATCAACAATGGATGGAGATGTCCTTCATATCCAATCCAATGGGCTACAGCCCAAGCCCTTCTTTGAGGTTTGATCTACCTTTTATTAGCCTTAGTTGGCTATTTCTGTTTTAATAAGGTGTTGTTGTACCGTAGTTTAAGTGTTTTTTGGTTTTCCCTAAGTGTTGTCCAGCACAATTAGAGTAGTTCAGTGTAGGTTTTCTTGCTTTAAATAGGTGTCGTGGTTTTCTAATCTCTCTAAATGAGTTATGGTCAAGTGCAAGGCTTCTTTGAGTCTGTTTCAGAGTGTGCCATCTAACTCTATGCCCAATGAATAACCAGGCAACTGGTCTTGATGTTTAGCAGGAAAACATACTATAGATGTCACCAAAATGTTATCAGTTTTTTCCCATGGCTCATTTTAGATACATATGTCTATCATGTACCACGTTGGGTAAAATCCGGCTCCCACAAGGGTAGAGCCTAGCGTGCTACAGGATAGTAAGTAGGAAATAGTCTATCAAATGGAGTGAAATGTCACAAGAGGGTTACATACAATCGAAGAAATGCAAGAGCTCAACATGCTACAGAAACCCGAATGAGTTGTAAGATGTAATGTTCTTAGCTATTTTCTTTGCTTAAAAATCCTTCATTGGTTTAAAATAGGTCTTCTGTGTATTCAAGTAAGTTTTTGAACATTAACCTCTCAAACAATTGTTCAAATATTTGTTCTCGGAGGAGAGATGATAGTTTTCAAATGACAAACTAAATTCTATCAATTAGATAGTGGATAACAAACTCATAGCCTGAGTATAGTAATTGTTATGAATACAGAATGACTATAGTGATTTCAACTTCATATTTCATCATATAATAATTAGATACAGTATGCGCAAATGAGGAAGGTTACAATAGCCGACCTGGCATTTAAGTTGAATGGCTGGTGTTATCTGGACCGCGTGGGATGTTCACAGTCGCCAATGTTGTTGCTACTCGAGCCAGTCCACAAACAGTGACTGGTAACAAATGAGCTCCCACTCTGCGCACCAGTACACATAGGCTTCCTGGCTGTGGTTGCCGAGAGGCTAGCAAATCCTATGTAAGGTTGCAGCAACCACTGGTTGGTCATGTCCTTCGGGTGCTCAATGTCATACGTGCTCAACCCAAGGTTAGCACTTCCTAGCGAGATCGGTTATCCTTCTTGCTGTTGCGGAAGCTAGCATGAGTGTTCATGTGCTTGTTTGGAGATACTGCAACAGTAAATAACTCACTCCTCTGCTTCTATATCTCAATCAGACGTAACTCCCAGTCCGCACACCAATAATCACTAGTAGCCGTATTTAGGAAGCTGCATGCGCATGACTGTTCTTCCTGTGATCAGCAGCCACCACACGCGTATGAGGAGAATCAATTCATATAACCAGTCTCCCCTTATTCTCTGCATCTAACTGTGTCTTCCTTGGATATTTCGAGGAACTCGTATGTATGTGAGCAGTGCGGATAGAATACCTTGTTGAAGTCCACGTGCAAGGTCCCACACAGGCAAATGATTCGGTTCTTCCCTTTGCTAGATCTCAAACACCAATACTATGCTTATGTCGAAAACCAGTCCCATATATTAGTATCCAATAATAGTGCTTACATTAACTTTCACAAGATGGTCCTCATTTCCGTAAAGATAAATTTATTTCCAATGAACCTTACACCTGCAAGTAATCCTTCATTTGATAAAACAATGTTGAATGTGAGTGTTTTCTTTCTTACCAAAACATTGAAGCATAGATGTGAAATCTGTGTGACCCCACCAAGTTAAAGATGTTGGGTTTGCATCCAATGTCTCGAGATTTTCTCCAAGGGTTTCCATTCTTGAGAAAACAACCAGTCACAAATGTAACTTGAATTCTTTTCCTTTGTTTTATATTATCTTCTGGTGCTTTTTCTAAGATGTACTTTTCTCTTTTATAACCTCGAAGTGAGTGCAAGCACACCAAACTAAGCCATGTGGGATAAAAGCTCACTTTAAAACATAAAGTGACTTTATAATAAGACATAAAGTGACTTTATAACAATACTTTATAAAATAAAGTGATTTTGACTATAGAAATAGAGCCCAAATGATAAATTTTTGCCCACAGAAACCTGTGACTGGCTGGTATCCTGCAAAATGAATCCATTAGCCTATTTGGATGGATAAATAGACTAATCAAGCATCTAAATGGCCTACTGCTGGGAAGGGGACATTACAGTACTCCCTTCCCGGGATTGCTTGCCCTCAAGCAATCTTAATGCCGGGTGCTGCAGAATCGACTCACCCTCCCAAGTGGCATCCTCATAAGTTAAGTCCCTCCATCGAATCAAGTACTCACAGACATCCTTGTTCCGCAATTTCCTCTCCCTGACCTCAATGACCTCAGCTAGAACTAAAACCAGTTTACCGTCCTCATCCAGTGGGGGTAATCCATCTGAAACCACTATCTGCTATCTGAGTTCCTTCTTGAGGCAAGAGACGTGAAAAACATTGTGGTTCCTATTGTCTAATGGAAGCTCTAGCTCATAAGCCACCTCGCCAACTCTCCTCGAGATGAAAAAAGGACCATAGAATCTAGGTTTGAGCTTCTCTGACCCACTCCGCTTCAGTGAGCTCTGTCTGTAGGGCTGTAGGTGAAGGTAAACCATGTCTCCTGTCTCAAAGCTCCGCTCTATCCTATGTCGATCAGCGTACATCTGCTAATTATGTGCCCTCTGAATGTTCTCTCTTAGAGATCTGAGTATATCCTAGTGATCCTGTAACCAATCTCTTGCGATCGGGGCCCTGCTGTCTTGTAGAGCCAATTCTATGAAAGAAAGTGGCTCGCTGCCATAGAGGGCTCGAAATGGCAACATGCCAATAGTCATGTGGTATGTGGAGTTGTAGCAAAACTCCCCCAAGTATAACCATCGGACCCATGCTCTCTACTGCCCCACTACATAACTCGAGAGGTAGCCTTCCACCCATCTGTTTACAATCTCTGTTTGGCCATCTGTCTGCAGGTGGTAATTGGTACTAGGAGTCAACTCAGTGCTTTCCAACCTGAAAAACTCCTGCCAAAAGGTGCTAAGGAACTTGTTGTCCCTATCGCTCACAATGGTCTTAGGGAGATCATGCAATCTAAAGACCTCGCGAAAAAACAACTCTGCTACCTGAGAAGCTGACCAATACACGGTGATAGAAAAGAAGTGAGTGAACTTGGTGAGTCTGTTGACCACCACATAAATGTTGTCCTTTCCCTACATTCTTGGAAAACCAGTGATGACATCCATCGATATACCTTCCCACTTCTAAGCCGGAATGGGAAGGGGTTGCAATAACCTTGCCGGATGCTCGTGCTCTGACTTGTTCTACTGACAAGTCTGGCACTCTCTAACATGCTGAAGTACGTCATCCTTGAGGCCCTTCCAAGAGAACCTCTCTCTGACCTGCCTTTAAGTCTTGAAGAATCGCAGATGTCCTGATCTGGGTGCATCATGAACAACCCTCAATATCTTAGCCTTAAGCTTCGAGCCTGGCACTAGGTAGATCCTGTCCTTATAAATGATAATGTCATCAACCACCCTGTACCTGCTATCCGGAAATTGACCGTCCAAAACTTGACAAGCTTTAGTATTCTTAGAATACTCAACCAGCAAAAGAGATTTCCAATCAATGGAAATCTCTGACAATACACAACAAATTGCTTCTGAAGGTCTCCTGGAGAGTGCGTCAGCCATGACATTATTCTTCCCCTTTACATACTCGATGTCAAAATCATATGCCTGAATCTTACTGACCCACTTCTGTTGTCTCTCATTCAACTCCTTTTGCTCCAGAAAGTAGCGTAAACTATTGTGGTATGTTTTGACTGTGAACTTGCCACCCACTAGATACTGTTTGAATTTAGACAAGGCATGCATAATGGCAAGCATCTGCTTGTCATAAGTGGAATAAAGCCTCTCACTATCCTTGAGCTTCCTGCTCTCAAATGCTATGGGGTGCCTGTCCTGCATCAATACTGCACCAATCCCATTCCCTAAGGCATCACACTCTAAGACAAAGGAGCGGGAGAAGTCTGGTAGAGCCGAAATTGGACAAGTGCTCATGACGGTCTTGAGATTGTCGAAGACTACCTCAGCCTCATTTGTCCACCTGAAGGTCCTGAGAAAATCCCTTAACAAACCTCTTGTAGTAAGAACATAGCTCAAGGAATCCTCTCAAATCTAATGCATTTCGCGGTGGTGGCAAATCCTGAATTGCTTGGATTTTCTCTTGGTGCACCATAACTCCATCCGCCCCTATCACATGCCCCAGATAGAGAATCTCAGTCAATCTGAATTCGCACTTGGATTCTTTAGCAAATAGAGACTGACTTTCCATGATGCTCAGAATCTCATCCAAGTGCTGTAAGTGCTCTACCCATGTCCTGCTGAAGACCAAGATATCATCGAACAACACCAGGACGCTCTTGCGCAACTGCATTTTAAAATATGATTCATGTAAGACTGAAATGTGGCAGGTGCATTAGTGATCCCAAAAGGCATCACTAGAAACTTGTAGTGTCCGTAGTGGCATCTGAAAGTTGTCTTATGGACATCCTCATCTCGAACACGTATTTGATGGTACACAGATCGAAGATCAATCTTCGAGAAATAGACTGCCCCTTGCAACTCATCTAGAAGCTCATCAATCATGGGGATGGGGTACCTGTTCTTGATTGTTCTCTTATTCAGTGCACAGTAATCAATACACATGCAAAGAGTGCCATCCTTCTTTACCAAAACTACAGAAGAAGCAAAAGGGCTAGAACTAGGTCTGATGTGCCTCATGTTTAAAAGCTCCTTACTCGTCTTCTCAATCTCCTCCTTGTAGTGCCTAGGATGACGATAAGGAGTGGTGATTGCGGGCTTGGCCCCCTCCTCTAGCTCAATGATGTGCTCGAAGCCCCTATCTAGAGGTATACCTAGAGAGATGTCCTCGAAAATCCGCTTGTGCCTATCAAGCACATCTTGTATGTCAGTGTGAATCTGCTGCCTTGAATCCGATGAGGGTTTGGAGGATATGAAACACTGGGCTGCCCACTCCATGTTACTGTGTCTGATGATGGCCTCCATCCTATGAGCTAAAACCACTCGTGATCCACTATCTATCATGGCTTTAAGTGTAACCAACTGATCAGCCTGCATAAACTCTAACTGTTTCAGCTGATGATCGATGGTATATCGCCCTAGGGTCTGTAGCCACTATATGCCTAGGATGGCGTCAAGACTATCCAAGTCTATGATGTAGAAATCTGCCTCTAGGAGATAATCTGCAAAGTGAATTTGGAGTCCTGAAATCCTCCCTGTGCAACACAACAAGTCTCCCTCGGCCACCTTTACTTCAAACTCTAAAATGCTATCTATCGGGAGTCCTCTCCTAGAAACCAAACCGGCATTGATGAAATTATGTGTTGCACCTATGTCTAGAAGACAAATGATCCGCTGTCCTCTAACTACTCCCTTGAGGTGAAAGGAGTGACATGCACGAATACCCGAGAGGGATGCTAAGGTAATAGGGGGTTGCCGATGGTGACCCTCCCTTTTCTTCCCCTCTACTGAATGCTCATCCTTAGCCTCCTCATCGCTGCCCTCATCATCGCTGCCCTCTGGCTGCTCAGAATCATCATCGGATACTACCTCAATATAGTGTACCTTGCCTTTCCCAAGGCACCAGTGATCTCGAGGCCAAGGCTCTCTACATGTGAAGGACAATTTCTTTCTTCTCAACTCATTCTAAGTCTCGAAGTCAAGTCTAGGAGGCGTACTCTTATTCTGATTTTTATTTTTTTGAAAGGAAGAAGACCCCTTAAAGGTTTTCTTCAGTGGCTGAAGAATCGAAGATGGCGAATCCAAGGCATGTGCTAACTTTATAGCGTCATCCAGTGTGTTCGGCTTGAGGACTCTAACCAATCCTCCGAATCTGTCCTGCAGGCTCTCAATAAACAGCATTACCTTCCTCTTCTCTGCCATATCCGGAACGATGATGGATATCCTCTAAAACTCATCTATGTAGTGGTCCAATGACCCACTCTGTCTCAGCTGGGCTAACTCTCTATAGTAGACCTTAATGTCCTTCCTGTCAAAACGAGTGATCAATTTAGTGCTGAAAATCTCATATACTGCAATCAACCCGTGATTCTGGGTGACGATGCCATGATGCCACCAATCATAAGCTGCATCCTCTAAATGCATAGTTGTGAACTTAATCGCCTTTGTCTCTAACATGGGTTTCAAGGTCAGGAAGGTATCTAGCTTGTGAATCCAAGCTCTAGCGGGAGTCTTACCACTACCATCAAAAGTAGGGAGGGTCAATTTATTCATAGCATGTTTAAGATCCCTGTTCGGACCCTTGGGCCTCCTATCCTACTGTGCTTTGCAAAAATCCCTCTTCTGTGTCATGTACTGAACAAAGGTCAAGTCAGCCTTGACTCTGTCAGGTAACATATCTCACTTGTCATGTGCGGCTACAACATTATCTGGAAGTCCAGTTGCTGCCTCGAGCTGGGCTACCTCTTCCTCAGTATTATTCCCTGTGAACATAGGCATAAGGGGCCTATCAATAGTGCGAGTGGCTACTCTAGCAGCTCTGGGTGACCCTGCTACAGTACTACCACCACTATGATGGCTTTGGGGCCTCCTGGCTGTCACTGTCAGTTGCTGCATAACCCCTGTGAGTTGGTGTAACACATCAATGATGAGCCCTCATTGTTTCTCTGACCTCTCTATCCTCATCTGCCATGCCTGTACCTCAAGTGCCCTGTTCGAAAATAATATGCTCATCCTCCTCTGTATGCCTGTCCTTAATATCTACCTGTACTGATGGTTCAGACTGTCCATGTTCAGCCCTGTTATGTCTGAAATTATATTCCTTGTGTCTATTATGCATGCCTGGACAGCATTACCCAAGCTATAATTCAATGCCCACTAGGTTGGCAAGACCGTTGGCTCTGATACCATTGTAATGTTCTTTAGCTCTTTTCTTTGCTTAAAAATCCTTCACTGGTTTAAAATGGGTCTGTTGTGTATTCAGGTACATTTTGGAACATTGACATCTCAAACAATTGTTTAGATATTATTCCTAGAGGAGAGATGATAGTTTTCAAATAACAAACTAACTTCTATCAATCAGATAGTGGATAACAAACTCATAGCCTGAGTATACTAATTGTTATGAATATAGAATGATTGCAGTGATTTCAACTTCATATTTCATCATATAATAATCAGATACAATATGCGCAAATGAAGAAGGTTCCAATAGCCGACTTGGCATTTAAGCTGAATGGTTGGTGTTATCTGGACCGCGTGGGATGTTCATAGTCGCCAATGTTGTTGCTACCCGAGCCAGTCCACAAACAATGACTGGTAACAAACAAACTCCCACTCTGCGCACCAGTACACAGGCTTCCAAGCTATGGTTGCTGAGAGGCTAGCCAACCTTGTGTAAGGTTGCATCGACCACTGGTTGGTCACGTCCTCTGGGTGCTCAATGTCTTACGTGCTAAACCCAAGGTTAGCACTTCCCAGCGAGCTCGGTTATCCTTCTTGCTATTGCGGAAGCTAGCACGAGTGGTCACGTGCTTGTCTAGAGATACTGCAATAGTAAATAACTCACTCCTCCGCTTCTATATCTCAATCGGATGTAACTCCCATTCTGCACACCAATAATCACTAGCAACCATGTTTAGGAAGCTGGACGTGCATGACTGTTCTTCCTGTGATCACCAGTCACCACACGTGTATGAGGAGAATCAATTCATATAACCAGTCTCCCCTGATTCTTTGCATCTAACTGTGTCTTCCTTGGATATTTCGAGGAAGGGATATGTATGTGAGCAGTGTGGATAGAATACCTTACTGAAGTCCATGTGCGAGGTCCGACACAAGCAAATGATTCGGTTCTTCCCTTTTTCTAGATCTCAAACACCAATACTATGCTTATGTCAAAAACCAGTCCCATATATTAGTATCCAATAATAGTGCTTACATTAACTTTCACAAGCTGGTCCTCCTCATTTCCATACAGATAAATTTATTTCCAATGAACCTTACACTTGCAAGTAATCCTTCATCTAATAAAACAATGTTGAATGTGAGTGTTTTCTTTCTTACCAAAACATTGAAGCTTAGATGCGAAATCTGTGTGATCCCACCAAGTTAGAGATGTTGGGTTTGCGTCCAACATCTCGAGATTTTCTCCAATGGTTTCCATCCTTGAGAAGACAACCAGTCACAAACGTAACCAAAATTATTTTCATTTGTTTTATATTATCTCCTGGTGCTTTTTCTAAGATGTACTTTTCTCCTTTATAACCTCGAAGTGAGTGCAAGCACACCAAACTAAGCGATGTGGGATAAAAGCTCACTTAAGTCACTTTTATAACATAAAGTAACTTTAAAACATAAAGTGACTTTATAACAACACTTTATAAAATAAAGTGATTTTGACTATAGAAATAGAGCCCAAATAATAAATATTTACCCTCACAAACCTGTGACTGGCTGGCGTCCTCTGAAACGAAGCCATTAGCCTATTCGGATGGATATATAGACTAATCAGGCATCTAAATGGCCTACTGCTGGGAAGGGGACATTACATAAGATGATGCCATTATAGTCAGAGGTACAAGGTTTCAAAGTTGGTCATTTGCAAGAGTCCCCCGATGAAGGCACTTACGCAAAAAAGACAAATGTGATCAGGATAACATACCCCGATTGAGGAGAAGAACATTAGGCTGACGATCCATATCAGTGTAGGTTATGCCAATAGCATCAGATGAGAAAAAGGCGGAGCAACTTATCAGCATGACTTGTGCCGATATGCTCTATTGGCATAACAAACACCAGCGACAAAGGAATTTTTTAGTTTTTTCGATGCCCGATGAGATTGTCGGTAGGTCTTATACCGATGGACACCAAAGGGAGTTGATGAATCGATGGGAGCTTCACCAATGGATGTCATCGACGGGACTAACGTTGTCGAGGTGAGTGCTTCCAAGTTTCTTTGATACCTAATGACCTCATCGGAACAACATACAGTGATGGGGTTATTGGGTCAACTTACACCGATGTGCTCCATCAGTGAAACGTAAGTTGGTGGCAAAGGGTTTTTTCTATCTTGCCAATAGCCGATGAGGTTATCGATGGGACTTATGCCGATAAGTATCTAACATGTGGCAATGTATCGGCTGGAGTTTTACCAATGTGTTCCATCGGTATAACTAGTGCCATTGAGGTATGTTTTTTTCAATTCTGCTGACGCCCGATGGACTCATCAGAATATCCTAGGCCGATGCAAGGTTTGGGCCGCTTGGTTAAGGCTATCGGCACAAGTTATAGCGATGGTAGGATGATGCATCGGTGGAGGTTTGGCCAAACTGGGCCATCGGAGTCGCCAAGGTCGTCGGCATACCCTTTTTCTTATTTTTCCAACACCCAATTAGTGATAGTCCCAACCGGTGCTGAGAGGGGAGCGGTGAATCAACACTTGTAAAAACTTTTTCCCACTAAATCTAGTAAAGTAAAATTATAGCACAAAAGGCAAATAGATTTAAGCAGATAATAACAGTAAGCAGACAATCACAAAGTGACACCAGATTTATCACGTGGAAACCCGGTTAGGGTAAAAACCACAGTGTGAGGAGATCTCACAAATTTTGTACTCCCCTGGAGTACACCCTGTTAAGAGCTTTCTTAGTTAAAGGATAAAAGTGCACTTGCTAGATGCGACCCGGTCAAGGGATTTATTGCAATAATTTGTGCTAGGAACTACTTGGTTAAAGGACTTTAAACACCTTGAAAGATGTCACCCGGTTAAAGGATTTTGATACAAGGGACCTATTAGAGTCCACCCAAATATTGGGATTTGTCTATTGTACTTTGCTAGAAAATAATAGAAATGTGATCTTTACAGATGGCTTTCCTTAGCCTGATAAGATCTCTATTTACACTCAACTGAGAATCAACACCGGTTGCCGCAAGTGTATTCTCATCTACTGTTGTGCTGTTTTGCACAATTAGTAATCTCTCTTTCTCTACTTTCTTTTACCTCTGCTTTGTAGCATATAGGTTCACTCTTTTTCTTGGCAGAATGAAGACAACTCTTCTTCACAACAGGCATATGAATATATATAGTTTTGTTGCCCTAATTGCGCCTCAAATGCATGACCTAATCCTGAGATACTCAAAAGTACTCTTTGGTAATGGCTTTGTAAATATATCAACAATCTGTTTTTTGGTGGGGACATACTCCAATCTTACTTCTTTATCCTGTACAAGTTCCCTTAAGTAGTGATACTTGATGGCAATGTGCTTGGTCTTGCAGTGCATAATAGGATTTTTGGATAAGTTGATGGCACTTGTACTGTTACAGTGAATTGCGATTAGTTTAGGTACCTGTTCTTGAATACCTTCCAACAGTTGTTTGATCCAAATCACCTGTGTGCAGTTGATGACAGCAACATATTCAGTTTCAGCAGTGGACTGTGAAATGCAGTTCTGCTTCTTACCTGTCCACGATACAATCCTCCCACCTAGAAAGAATGCACCACCGCTTGTGCTCTTTCTGTCATCAATGTTGCCAGCCCAGTCTGCATCAGTGTAGACTTTTATTTGGAATCCTCCCTTGTGTGGAAACCACAAGCCATATTCCTCAGTTCCTTTTAAATATCTGAAGATTCTCTTTACTGCCACCAGATGTGTTTCTTTGGGATTAGCTGAGAATCTTGCCACTATGCCAACTGCATGAGCAATATCCTGTCGGCTGTGAACAACATACTGCAATTTTCCTATCATGGACTGATACATTGTGTTGTTTACTTCTTTGGCATCATTCTCTTTTGATAACTTGAGATTAGTTATCATTGGAGTTCCAACCGGTTTGGATTCTTCTAGTCCAAAAGTCTTAAGAATTTCTTTTATGTACTTGGACTGAGAGATGAAGATACCTTCTTTCAGCTGATGGACCTGTAGTCCAATAAAGAATTTTATGAGCCCAATCATAGACATCTCAAATTCTTTCTTCATTTCTTCAGCAAAGGCTTTGCTCATCCTATCATCTACTCCAAAAATGATGTGATCAACAAAGATTTCAGCAATTAGATTTCCATCTTTTCCATTTTTGAGATACATATTGTTGTTGTCACCAATTTTTGTGAATCCAATGGTCAAAAGGTATGAATGCAACCTTTCATACCAAGCCCTTGGAGCTTGCTTAAGCCCATATAGAGCCTTTTTTAGTTTGCAGATCATATCAGTCTTTTGAGCAGATGTAAACCCTTCTGGTTGCTAAATGTAGACTTCCTCTTCTAGTATTCCATTGAGGAACACAGACTTCACATCCATCTGATAGACTTTAAACCTTTTGTCAGCTGCATAGGCAAGAAGAATTCTTACCCCTTCCAATGTGGCCACTGGTGCAAAAGTTTCTCCATAGTCTAGTCCAACTTCCTGAGCATATCCTTTGCAAACTAGTCTTGCTTTATTCTTGATGACTTTACCGTCCTCATTCAATTTGTTCCTGTAGACCCATTTTGTTGCAATGACATTTTTGTCCTGAGGTCTAGGTACAAGTTCCCATGTGTCATTCTTCTCTATTTGTTCAATTTCTTCATCTATGGCCTTGACCCAATTCTCGTCTTCCAGGGCTTCTCTGGTGGATTTGGGCTCAATACATGAAAGCAGACAGATGTTCTCTTTGGCCTTCTTCCTAGTCATGATGTTTCCATGTTTGTCACCAATTATATTGTCAGTAGGGTGATATGTGACATATGTTGGAAGAACATGTCTCTGTTCCCGGTCTAGTTCTTCCGGTTGAGCATTGTCTTCATCATGGTTTGGGACATCAACTTGTTCGCCTTCCTGTATCAACTTGTTGGGTTCAGGTATATTTTCTTGTTCCAGATGTCTGTCCATGTGGATTTCGCCATCATCTTTAGTCATATCTTTGTTGAATTCAAAGGCATTCCCTTCGTTTAGGCTTTGAAGACTGTTGTGATCATTATGATCGGTCTTTATTTTTGGTTCTAAAGATTCATCAACTTTTACATTGATGCTTTCAACTATCTTCCCTGTTCTTTTGTTCAGACACCGATATGCCTTACTTTTGGTAGAGTAACCCAAGAATGTTCCCTCATCGTTGTTGGGATCAAACTTCCCAGAGTACATATCTCTTTTAACATAGCACTTACTACCAAAGATTTTGAAGTAGCCTACACTGGGAGTATGTTTGAACCAAAGTTCATAAGAAGTCTTACCGGTTCCCTTTTTTACTTGAACTCGGTTGAGTGTGTAGACTGCAGTACTGACAGCTTCCCTCCAGAAGTGATGAGGCAGATCTTTTTGAATCGGCAATGTTCTAGCACAATCAATCAACGTTCTGTTTCTTCTTTCTGCTACTCCATTTTGCTGAGGAGTCCTTGGTGCAGATAGCTATCTTTTTATTCCATGTTTCTAACAGTAGTGAGTGAACTCTTGAGAGGTAAATTCACCTCCTCTGTCTGATCTCAGGCACTTCAAGCTTTTACAGTATCTCTTTTTCCACTCTAGCTTTGTAGATTTTAAACATGTGAAAGGCTTTTGATTTCTCCTTAAGAAAGAGTGTCCAAATCATTCTGGAGAAGTCATCCACAAAAAGCATAAAGTATCGGTCTCCATGGTAGCTCTTTGTTCTTTTTGGTCCACATAGGTCAGTGTGCACCAAATCTAGAACATTCTCAGCAGAGAAAGACTTACTGTTGAAGGATGTTTCGGTCAGCTTTCCCAACTGACAATCTTTACAAACACCTTTGATGGGCTTTGTAATCTCAGGAAGTCCTCTGACCATTTTCTTTTTTCTTACTTTGACAATATTGTCAAAGTTTCTGTGGCAGAGTCTCCTGTGCCATAACCAGCTGTTGTCTTCATTGGTCATAAGACTGATTTTGCTAGATTCTCCTTTGACCGAGGCTATGAGACAGACTCCTTCCATTGAGTCAAGAAAAAAAAGATTACCTCTTCTCTGTCTACCGGTTGCGACATGAGTTCTGGATTGATTCTTTACTATACATGAACCTTGTCCGAGTTCCAGCAGGAATCCTTTGTTGTTCAATTGTGCAACACTCATCAAGTTGTACTTGAGTCCTTCAACCCAGTACACATCTTCACAAACAGCATTGTTGCAGAGAGCAATAGAACCTTTACCTTTGATGCCGCATGGAGCATTGTTCCCAAAGGTAACTGATCCATTGTCATTGAGTTCCAAGTTGATAAACTTGCTCTTGTCACCGGTCATGTGGTGAGTGCATCCACTGTCAATGATCTAGTCATCATACTAATGAGATCTTGATATGAGTGCAACTTCTTCTATTACTGGGCTGTCCTTTATTGCAACAAATGCAATTTCTAGATCCTCTGAGTCTTTAGATTCATTATCTGTGACTCCTTCTGCAAGATAGCACTCCTTTGCTTTATTCTTGAACCAATCTCTTTTATCTTTATGTTCATTATCGGGACATCTTGCAGCAATATGACATATTTTATTGCAAGACAAGCATTTCCAAGAGAGCTTTCCCTTGTACTTTCCTTTTCCTTTGGGAAATCTTATTGCAATGAGTGCTTCAAACTCTTCTTGCTCCATCTCTTCTGAGAGAAGATTCTCAGCAAGGTTGCCAATCTTTCTAGTAGAGTAGTTACCGGTTTCTCTTCCCTTTTTAGTGGAAGAGATATTGGCAGAGGACTTGAAAGCTGCTTTCTGAATAGATAAGCTATTATCAAAATTACTTAATTCAAAGGTAGTCAACTTACCGATAAGGGAGTCTAGAGTGACTTGATCTGTGGTCACTGATTTGAGCTCTTGAATGGCAAAGATCTTGATAGCATACTGAGGTTTGAGAGTTCTCAGTATTTTGATGATTACTTCCTCTTCACTGAGCTTTCCTCCAATGCATCTGATGGAATTGATCACTTATTTGATCTGGTTGTTGTATTGCTCAATGTCTTCTCCTTCATTCATCCTCATATCGTCATACTTTCCTCTGAGGCTTTCGACCTTGGCTCTTTGAACATTAGGATCCCCTCCATAGACTGTTTGCAGCTTGCCCCACATCTTGAAGGCAGATTCAAGGTGTTCAATCTTGGCATAGACATAATCAAGTAACGTGCTAGCTATCATATCCATAGCAGCCGTGTGCTCAGTCTTGATCTTTTCTTGATCAGGTGTTAGGGTGCCGGTGGGCTCATTGTAATCAGTGATAACGTGATTCCAGTACTGGTCACCGATGGTATTCATATACAACTTCATTCTGTTGCACCATAAGATGAAATTTTCTTTGGAAAACTTTGGTCCTTCTTTCCTCATCATCTTGAATTTTTCCTTGTGCGGTTGAGCAACAAAGAAAACAAAACTTAGCTCTGATACCAATTGACAGTCCCAACCGGTGCTGAGAGGGGAGGGGTGAATTGGCACTTGTAAAAACTTTTTCCCACTAAATCTAGTAAAGTAAACTTACAGCACAAAAGGAAAACAGATTTAAGCAAATAATAACAGTAAGTAGACAATCACAAAGTGACACCAGATTTATCATGTGAAAATCCGGTTAGGGTAAAAACCACGGTGTGAGGAGACCTCACAAATTTTGTACTCTCCTGGAGTACGCACTATTAAGAGCTTTCCTGGTTAAAGGATAAAAGTGCACTTGCTAGATGCGACCCGGTCAAGGGATTTATTGCAATAAGGTCTGTTAGGACCTGCCTGGTTAAAGGACTTTAAATACCTTGAAAGATGTCACTTGGTTAAGGGATTTTGATACGAGGGACCTGTTAGAGTCCACCCAAATACTGGGATTTGTCGATTGTAGTTTGCTAGAAAACAATAGAAATGTGAGCTTTACAGATGGCTTTCCTTAGCCTGATAAGATCTCTATTTACGCTCAACTGAGAATCAACACCGGTCGCCGCAGGTGTATTCTCATCTACTGTTGTGCTGTTTTGCACAATTAGTAATCTCTCTTTCTCTACTTTCTTTTACCTTTGCTTTGTAGCATATAGGTTCACTCTTTTTCTTGGCAGAATGAAGGCAACTCTTCTTCACAACACGCATATGAATATATACAGTTTTGTTTTCCTAACTGCGCCTCAAATGCATGACCTAATCCTAAGATCTTACAAGTACATCACTCAGTGAAGTAAAGGTTCATTGAGCAAACATCTGATGCATGCTCTAGCTCTATCTACTTCATGAAGAAAAATAGCAGTTGCGTGTTAGACAACTTTCCTTCATAGGAGATAACACCTTGATTTAAACCCACTGAGTCCAACTTTAAATCTTTTAGTCATGCTTCAAGTTCCGCTTACCTGCGCCTTAGACTGATCACCAAGATAACTCAAGATCACCCGGATGTACTGCAATAAATCTCAGTTAAGATGAGTTGGTTGGAACAGACAGTTGACTATGACTTCCTCGGTTCATACCGGAGTCTTATAATATATCGGTTGAGTTCTTCATGCTGTAAACAGGTAAGAGTCTTTGACCTATTGATGTCTCTTACTTGGCTTATTGGTTCCTACAGTCCTCGGTTTGCTATCGTTTTCTTGGCATACCGGTTGCTCTATCCACGGTTGGTTACTGGTTGTAGCACAGTCCTCAGCTGATGCTGAAATCCTCTTTTCCTTTACTGTATACATAGCCCGGTGGTTAGGGTTTGTATAGTTACCGGTGGTATATGCATGTAGTCACATCGTTCTTGAATATTTACATCATCAGCCATATCATCCTTATGTCATATAGATCTGTGTTGATTCTGTGGACTTTATAGAGAGGACAAGTCTCGATGATTCTTTTGCCAATCAATGACAATACTAGTACCGGTGACAGGCTTACCGGTTATCATCACTTAATGCTAACAATCTCCCCCTTTGGCATTGACAGCAAAACTTGTGAAGGACATTTGGATTTGGAGCCTTGCATTACTTGGTTTGCCAATTGCTGCCACAATCTCTCCCCCTTTTTGACAATAATGCCAAAAGGCTAATCAGAAGGGTTTTCATTCTCTAATTTGCTCCCCCTGCAAGCAGGAGTCCTTTTCATCAGTTCATAAAAGATAAGGTGTAACCTTTTTATTAAATCATAATGAATTGATGACTTCCTGTTTATGATTACTGATTTTCTGAGAGGGGTACAACCCCCAGTCTACCTCTAAGATACTCAAAAGTACTCTTTGGTAATGGCTTTGTAAATATATCAACAATTTGTTCTTTGGTGGGGACATACTCCAATCTTACTTCTTTATCCTGTACAAGTTCCCTTAAGTAGTGATACTTGATGGCAATGTGCTTGGTCTTGGAGTGCATAACAAGATTTTTGGATATGTTGATGGCACTAGTACTGTTACAGTGAATTGCGATCGGTTCAGGTACCTGTTCCTGAATACCTTCCAGCAGTTTTTTGATCCAAATCACCTGTGTGTAGTTGATGGCAGCAACAACATATTCAGCTTCAGCAGTGGACTGTGAAATGCAGTTTTACTTCTTACTTGTCCACAACACAATCCTCCCCCCTAGAAAGAATGCACCACCGCTTGTGCTCTTTCTGTCATCCATGTTGCCAGCCCAGTCTGCATCAATGTAGACATTTATTTGGAATCCTCCCTTGTGTGGAAACCACAAGCCATATTCCTCGGTTCCTTTTAAATATCTGAAGATTCTCTTTATTGCCACCAGATGTGTTTCTTTGGGATTAGCTGAGAATCTTTCCACTATGCCAACTGCATGAGCAATATCCAGTCGACTGTGAACAGCATACTGCAATTTTCCTATCATGGACTGATACATTGTCGTTTACTTCTTTGGCATCATTCTCTTTTGATAACTTGAGATTAGTTATCATTGGAATTCCAACTAGTTTGGATTCTTCTAGTCCAAAAGTCTTAATAATTTCTTTTATGTACTTGGACTGAGAGATGAAGATACCTTCTTTCAGCTGATGGACTTGTAGTTCAATAAAGAATTTTATGAGCCCAATCATATACATCTCAAATTCTTTCTTCATTTCTTCAGCAAAGGCTTTGCTCATCCTATCATCTCCTCCAAAAATGATATCATCAACAAAGATTTAGCAATTAGATTTCCATCTTTTCCGGTTTTGAGATACATATTGCTGTTGTCACCGGTTCTTGTGAATCCAATGGTCAAAAGGTATGAATGCAATGTTTCATACCAAGCCCTTGGACCTTGCTTAAACCCATACAGAGCCTTTTTTAGTTTGCAGATCATATCAGTCTTTTGAGCAGATGTAAACCCTTCCGGTTGCTCAATGTAGACTTCCTCTTCCAGTATTACATTGAGGAACACAGACTTCACATCCATCTGATAGACTTTAAACCTTTTGTGAGCTGCATAGGCAAGAAGAATTCTTAGCCCTTCCAATCTGGCCACTGGTGCAAAAGTTTCTCCATAGTCTAGTCCAGCTTCCTGAGCATATCCTTTGCAAACGAGTCTTTCTTTATTCCTGATGACTTTACTGTCCTCATTTAGTTTGATCCTGCTGCAAAATGTGATAATCTAACTGCTGCTGCAAATTTATTATTCTTCAATATGCAACGCCAAGTACAAGAAGATGATCCCAGAATCCAAACATAAACATCAATGAGTTTTACAATCATAAAAACCTGAATAGTTTCCAGAAGAAATCGCACGGAACCAGCTAATGCATTTTTAGCATGAATGGCGTCTTTCCCTTATTCCTAGCCACACCTGTAAGTCTCTATAATGATGTAACCAACCATCACTTGTATTCTAATTGTAATGTAGCTTATGAGCTTGTGCTGCAACTGCTGAAACTCTATGTTGAAGCGCAAATAGAATCTCTGAATGAGACTCCCTCTGATTATCAAATTCACCAGGTATTTCACTGGCTCAAATGACGAACACACAGAAGAAACTACGTTCTCCAATGGCTGAAACTATCAAACCCTTCTTAAAGCTCAAGAGAAAACAATTTTTAATTCTTCAAATGAATAATGGATGCCTTCTCAACTCACGCCAAGCTTTTTTATTTCCTCCAAGTCCAAAATCGCACCAAAAAGCAAGCTTGCGATTTTCTCCATATGATTCACTTTTAATGTAATAAACATTAAAATGACATTTAATTAATTAATTTGGACTTAGGACTCATGCCCATAAATTAATATATAAACTTGGCCCCCATTTATGAAGCCTAAACCCATCACTTAAGTGATTTAATATAAAGTTATATTATAACTTAATATTAAATCGTTATTCCTTCATTAAACACTTAGCCATTGAAAATGCAATAACTCCCTTGATATTGTGAATCTAGCTAAACCGTCTGAAACTGGAGTTGGTGAAATAATTCTCCATGTGACCCTAATGCATTTCCAAAAATAGTTGGGGTCCATCTCTATGGCTCAAAAATAAACCCAAATATATAAACCTTTGCTAAAAATAGAAAAATCCATATAACTGAGCCAAAAAAATCTCTTAAGCCAACTGAAAACATTGAGCTTTGCCAATACTGAACCATCAGAAAACCATACCTTCACTGTGCCCGAAAAGACCCCCTATCCATGCCTACTAGCCTACGAGGATCCACTGATAGGCTAATCACTTACTAGCACGATGTCGCTAGCCAGAAGGGGACATCACATTTTGGAAAAAAAGCATAAGTATGAGTTTAGGGTTCATTTTGTAAGCAATTCTTGGTTGTGCAGATTTGGGGAGCCTTAGTGACTATTCCCAGTCCTTTGCTCACTTCTAGCGTAGTTGTAACTCAATTTTTTGCATATGCAGAGATTATATTAAAGACCATTTTTTCACAGCATTTTACCTTCTTATTTGTTACAAAGTTGTGTAATGGTATGTGATTGATAGGCCTATTAGTTAAAGTATCTCATTTCCTCTCATTTTTTGTCTCATGTTTGTACGATCTCTGTGATTTAAGTGTTTTGGGCAAGTTGCAGTTAGTGTCAAGGGTATTGTTGTAGTTTGTTGTAGTGAAAGTTTTATTTCCTTCATAGAGATACACATTCTCAGACCTCCCTGTGAAATATTTATGCACATGCATGAAGAAATAGGTAGTGTAAGTTTACCATTGTGTGTTCAAATAATCATTATTTTTCTAAATACTGTCATTTTGGTGCATCACCTTATTAATTTCAATTTGGAGTTTAAGTTTTTGCAAGATTTCTACCTCTTTTCCATCAAGAAAGTAGTTTTAGAAGGTAATATAGGTGAAGTACCAGAGAGGAAGCCAACCTTCTTCAGAGGTTCTTTCTAGTTTTGGGTGACCCAGAACTAGGAAAGTTCCCATGTTATTCCAGAATGCTAAGTTTTAATGCAATTAGGCAAGGGTGGAATTTCTGAGAACTAACAGTTCCTCCATAGAGCTAAGTCAAGCACAACATGCCAAGTTAGCAAATTAGCTCAAAAATCATAATATAACATATGAGAAAATGCATAAAAGAACAGATTTTCCAATTCACAGGCATATCTGCAAAAGGACAAGTCAAGTTTACCAAATAAAGGTCAAATCCACCCAATACAGGGTCAAATCCGCCAAAGAATGGTCAAATTTGTCCAAAACAGGGTCAAATCCTAGGTTAGATCCTCCCAATATGAGGTTAAATTCGCCAAAGGAGGCCAAATCTGCCCAAAACAAGGGTAAATTCATGCAAGAAGGGGCAAACCTACTCAAGTAGGATCAACAAAATTGTATGTGCAAAAAATCACAGAAGGATACTTTAGGATCATATCTGCCCAACTAGGACCAACATATATGTCATTGTTAAGATGTCTATGAGGTTTTTCTTGACAATTTGGGCCACATATCTACAATCTAGCAATCTACAAGTTGTATCTACCTATTCGCACAACAAATTCATCGTTCTAAGTAGGTGCCTAGTAAAGGCTCCCAAAGTGTATCCTATAAAATGAGTGAAGAATTTGAGGCAAATCCATTGAGCCATGTGCAAATTCACCAATCCAAAACCTTCAGAGTAAAAGTGCTGAAAACACCAAAATATTAGTTTTGAACTCGTGACGTGGGTCCCACCAGGCATGCTTGAATGTGTGCAAAGAGATGTGATTCAAAGGAGTGCAATAAACAACTAAAACACTCAAATCACAAGCTCAAAGAAACATATCGAGATTAGACAAAAGAAATCTATAAAAACAAGACTGCAAATCATAGTAGAAAACCAATAACCTCCTTGATGCAACAATTTGTCCAAGGTTGTAGCGTTGGACATGTTCTCATAAACTCAACAGCATAACGGTATGAAGATACTCCAAAATGCTCAAGCTTGCAAGGATATGATGAAAGCTCAAGAATTGCTCAAGATGATAGCTCCAAAGTTGAAACTATAGTTGCATAATAAGAATGAGATGCAAGAGTTTTGGTTGAGTGTGGAAAAATTCAAAAGGAGGGCTAAGATGAAAAGGAGAAGATCGAGGTAGCAAAATGCAAAGATAAATCAGATTTTGCTTCAAGATCTTCTACACAATCATCAATAATATTCTTCATACTTGGATTATGGTAATTATCACAATCAAAATGAAATTCATCTTGTGTAGAGTCTCCCTCATACTTAGGTGCCAACACACCCAAATCCCATGTGTCAAAAGGTTGATTTCTTTGTTCAAAAATAAAATGCTTGTTGTCCTTCTCATGAGTGGTTACCTCTGTGAGAGAGTCACTCCCAGACTCACTAGAATTGATTTCTTCATAAACACTCCTCTCCAAAGGTTGTGTATGATCATCCAACCTATATGTATTTGAACCATGATCACTGGAAATATTTGAACTCAATCCCACGGCTGTTGCTTTTCTTTCCCTTCATGCACAAACTCACCAACAGTAGTTGCGTGCATGGCCAAAGGGTCATTTTGAAATTATGTCAAATGGTCTTTATGTATCAAGGCACTATCTCCATTTGAATGATCTTCTATGAAGTTTTTTTCATTTTTTTGTTTCTAATTGTTTCTTGCACTAGAAGAATATTTTTAATTTACTTCTACTTTCCTTTTAAAGATGGATCTTAACCACCCTGGATGCTCACGTGAGTACTTTAAATTTTTCCAACTCTCTCTATAATTTTGACAACTCTAACTTTGTTTTTGATAACTTTTCTTCAATTCTATCAACCCCATCTATCAAGCCATCATTTGAGTCAAAAGGTCCAACCTCTGGTTTTGTTGCTGAGCTCTTTATTCTTCTTACTGATGTGTCTGAAATAGTGCATCCAACAAATTCAGAAATCTCTCTTCTCCTAGATCCCTTCTTTCACCCATATTGCCTATGTTCTGTTCAACTATACCTAACTGCTCTTCTTGATCCTCCTGTCCTTCTAACCCTATCCTATTTTTGTGTGATGTATCATGATAAGTCCGCGCTTGCATACTCCACAATCTTTCATATCACAGTCTAATCATTTTGTACCCACCAAGATGGCAAGACACTACTCTGATACCACTACAAGGGTCTGCCATAATTTGCACTCATATTTTTTTTAGATGTTTTGCAGTGATAACAAAATTCCAAACCAATCTAAGAATAAACACAATATTGCATCTACTAAGCCAATTAAAGAATTACCAACCAGATTTACAAGAACTTGTTATGCTTTCAGAATAATATGCAGATTTACATCATATTTTAATGTTGTAGACAATGCCAAATAACTGTATTTCAAGAATGCTCAAATCTGATTACATATACAGTGCTTAATAATACTCAAATAGTGATAACAAGGAAAGCCTACCACAAACGCTGACCAAAAACTTAACTTCAGATCTGGTACAACCACCAAATGGGCATGTATGGCATCTTGAATCAATGACAGACCTGTACGCCAATCTTCTTCAGCTCCTTCTAACCTATACAACACAGAATGAAGTGATTTCAGACTGCTGCAACTGAGTATAATTGGTTGCAGACTTGGGATGTCACTAATTGCAAGGGTTGCAGACTTATATGGCCTCTTACAATCCTTTCACAAATGATGCAGCTTGCTCCTAGGTTGTGTCTAACATATACGACTTGTAATGTACTTTCCAAAATATATAAAATACCTCTAGTAGATCATTTACAGTAGGGCCGCCATTAAAATATCACCCAAACCTCCATTCAAACCCTCTTGGCAACTATCTATTGCCAAATATAAATGAGAACTAACTCAAATGTGATTTACCTTGAAGGAAGCTCTTAGCAATCCTCCTGATTGTATCTTTCAACAGCAAAGAGAATGTCAACAAAGAGGGATTTCGTTCTCCAAGCCCTTGAATATAAATTCTCCAAATCATTTCATAGATTTCATATATTTTCCAATCCTGCTCAAAAAGAGCTCTTCAATATCTTTTATAATGTTCTCAAGGGAGTTCATTCATTCACCTTGCCAATGTGGGATAAACAAAATCATTTTTTGTTTTTTTCTATGTTTTTGGGATTTTGTTTTCTTCCCCTATTTTCTCACGATTGCTTTTTCCCCCTATTTTATCACGATTCCTTTTTTTCCACTTAACTATAGAACCGAATTAATAAAGTTAAATATTTACATTGAACTTTATAAATTAAATTTATTAATGCATAAATAAATCATATCAATGATAATATAATTCTTTTGGCGATGTTAGACATTTAACATTGATATACCAAAATCACTCAAGGTTCTAATCATGCCCAAATGACTTAATATAAATAGTAAGTATGCCCAAAACTGCCTCTAAACTTCTTAAAATGATCTGCAACTAAAACTGCCTAGGCCACATGGCCTCAAAGTCCCTTAAATGTCCTTGTTAGCCTACGAGACATGGGAAAATAGGTTAACGACTATATCAATCAATAAGTGCTAGAAAGGGGACATTATAATTAGACATAAATTAGACCAATCATTATTTCTAAATGATCAAGAACTCAAAACTTTTCAACCATATGTTTCTGCAAATATAAAGATCGAGTGGGTTATCCACAATCTACTTCCTTATTCAACCTATCAAAGGACTCTAATGAGCATGGTAGATAAAAGAAAACTTAAAGATACATGGTGACAAACACAACACACTAGTAAAGCCACCAATAAAACAAAAAGAATTAAAGAGGATGAAATAATAAAGACAACAATAAAAAATACAATGAGCTTGATTTCAACTAACTAATCAACTGATAATTCAATTCCAACAATAAGAAACAAAATGAGCTCATCTTTCAACAATAAATCATGTTAAAATCCCATTTTATCAAAAATAAAGAAAAGAAGCTCGATTTCAACAATAAATTAAGATGCATCCATAATGTCACAAAATAAAATAGATTGGTGGTTACACTACAAAATAAGATACCAAATCAATATTGTCATTCATAATATTTGAAAGAAAGTGGTTAGTATTTCAAAGTAGTATAAAACTCCTAAAAGCACACCTAAAATGTACAATATGACCGGTTCTTCTCACAAATAAGAGAGTAGACTACTTCACTACGCATGGCATTTCTGAAACCCACGTGACATACATAACACATTCAAGGATACCCGAGAAATTTATGCCTAAAATTTATTCACCATACAAATCTTACAATTTCCTTTTCATCAATATTTTCTTCAAAGCATGCACAAGCTATAGTAGGCTTTCAGGCCTAGTGTCCAAACCAAAAGCAATATACCAAATATAAAGACTTGAATAAGTCTTTCGAATTTTTCACCATGGATCCATCTATTTAGAAATATAAATAGCCAATCCGGCCTGAATTGTTCAGTAATGGATATTATAAAATCTAGCCAATATAGGCTCTTATATCATTGTGCAATAAATTGTCAAACAAACCATAGCACTATCCAACACAATATTGGAGCCATAATAGACATCAATTATAAGTGATCAATGGACCATATCTCATAGTAAGTCGTAATGCCATATGGGGTTATCAAACAACTAACAATAAATCACTATGGTCAGAGACTTTATACTCATTGACACCAATCCAGGTCTTGAGTAGCTTACAAGAGATATCACAATATGCTCATATATTGTATCGAACAATTTGATAAGTTTACATGTAATGTACCAAAGGTCGTACGACCTGCAATGGCTAGCCATCCACGCATGGAATGTTCTTCTCGACACCAAACTTCCACCTTCCACCGTACGGTCAATAACTCTTTTTGTAGATACACTCACTGTACAAACAGACTCTTCTCACCGTATGGTTGAACTAGCCCCACCGTACGACTCCTTTCTTTTGCACTATTGTACAATAACTGCTTGCTCCCTCCGAAATGGAATGATCTGTACGACTCCCACTCTTTTGTCGAGCAGTGTCTTACAATCACTTCCTACGCAACTCTCTTCCAGACAGTATGGCTTGAGATGGTTTTTTCGGAATTCTTAGTATAATTATAAACGCAATGCATAAGACGAAAATCTAGAAACATTTATTTATTTTGAAACTTGATTATGAGCTAGCAAATATGGATTTCATCGCCAGGAGTCTATATTACCAATATTACTCAAAACATAATATCAATATCGTTGTCAAATACAAATTTGTCTTTGCATGAAGACTTCACAAATTTGGAGCACACAGTGAAATATCATAATGATATTTCCAATGACAAAATACGGTGGTTGTGAACCACCAAAACTATAATTACAGAATAGGGAGGGTCTTCCACCTCCAAAATTGCATACGAACTACCTTCAGCCTCTAGCTTCCAGAAATACAAAGAAAAGTCAAATACAATCCATGATGATTCCTACAATGCCAACAACGGCCTTATAAAGGCCTCTGAGAAGTTTTTCGAAGGATTACAAATAGAACTTTGACTGACAAACTTTAATTATTATTTTATTATTTGGGCCCTTTTTAATTAAATCAATTAATTAAATAAGTCCTTATGATATTATTTAATTTTTGGGACCATTTAATTAATCAACATAATTAAAATATTTTATTAAAAATTTGGGGACATCACAAATCCTAGCCGCCCAAAGATTGCTTGTCCTCAAGCAATCCGTCCTCCTGACAATGCCATCAGCACCAAGATCCAATACCAAGCACGCATGCGAAACAAGTGAACTGGAATCAAACCTCCCCTGCACCACACTATCGTCAAACTTCTATTGCGCCACTCTGATATAAACATTGTTGTGCCCTTGACCAGGAACCCAATGATGCCAATCGATGAAATCTTTCATGCCATCATGTTCAACAATCTCTTCTGGTATGGCCAGAGACACAAACTTAGCCACAAACACAATCACAACCATGAACACAACAACAGACATGGATACAGCCACGGCGAGGGAATTAGACACAGACACCGCAGTGACGGACACAGCCTCGGTGGCAAACAAAGCTTCAACGAAGACGACGATGGACATAACCTCTGCAGCAAATAGAATCTCAGAAACAGATAGAACCTTGACAACGAACAAAACCTCAATGGCGACAGCAACGGATAAAACCTCGGTGACACACAAAACGTTGGCGGCGAACAAGGCCTCGACGGTGATGGACATAGCCTCGGCGGGGGATAGAGCCTCGACGGAGACAACAATGGATAGAACCTCGACGATGGATAGAGCCTCGGCGGTGACGACGACGGACAGAACTTTGGCGGCAGATAGGGCCTCGACAACGGATAGAGCCTCGACGGCGGGAAAAACCTTAGTGGATAGAACCTCAACGTACAAAGCCTCGGCGTACAGAGCCATGGCAAATAGAACCTTGGCGACAGACAAATCCTCGAAGATGGGTAGAGCCTCAATGGACAGAGCCTCGACGATGGGCAGAGCCTCAGCAGACAGAACCTCGGTGGCAAACAAAGCTTCGGCGACAGGCAGAGCCTCGACCGATAGAGTCGCGGCAAACAGAGTCATGGCAGACAAAGCCTCAGAGGCGAACAAAGCCTTGGCGGGAAAAGCCTCAGCAGGCAAAACCTCAGTGGACAAAGCCTCAACGGAAAGAGCCTCGCCAAACAGAGCCTTGGAAAATAGGGCCTCGGTGGTGGGTAGAGACTCAACAAGTACAACCTCGGTAGATAGAATCTCAGTAGCAGACAGAGCCTCCGTGACGAAAGAAGCCTCAGCGGGGGGTAGAGCCTCGGCGGACATAACCTCAACAACAGACAAAGCCTTGGCGGTGGGTAGAGCCTCGATGGTGGACAAATCCTTGGTGGTGAGAAGAGCCTCGGCGGATAGAGCCTCGACAGCGGACAGGGCCTCAACGGCGGACACAACCTCTACGATGGACACAACTTTTGCATATAAGGAAGGGCTTCATACTCAATGAACTGAAGGCCTGGCTCATGAAACAAAGTAGTGGAAGAGCTTATGTCACCTTGATCTATCCATGTTGTCTTGGCAAGATCTATGCAAGCAACCTCTTCATTTGTTAGGTGTTTTCCACATGTAGGTGTAGTAGCAAGATTTAGTAGATCCTCCTGGAGCATCCATGTAATCATGCCTTCGTCCTCCTCATGTAATGCATCACCCTTATCGTCATCATCTACTTTCTCCCACTTGTGCAAATGAGATATTATTTTTTCTTCACAATGCTTGAATACATTACCGACCAATATATACGTTGTCATAGAAGGGACACATTCAAGATTACGAACAACCCACAACATAGATATGATAGGTTGGGATATTTCATCCATCTCTTCAATGCATAAAATCATAAGGCTCTCCATAGCAACCAAAACCTTAGTATCATGACCCTCCTTGATTGTGACCAAGAAGTGATGAAACATATCATGGATCAAGTCTTGCAACTCTAGATCTAAGAGGAGGTTACTTTGACATTTGCACAATTTTCCAATATTGTAGATCTCATGCCAAAAGGATCACCACTAAAGTCATCAAGGCCCTAGAAGCTGTCAACGATCAAATGAAACATCTCTATCATGGTGTTGTCATCATACGGTGCTCTAGGAGCTGAGATTCTCAAGATCTCACTGAGACATGTTGCAGCTGCAAACTTTATTTCCTTGTCATGGTGTCTCAATATCATGGGTTGACTTAAGGCATCCTTAATCGGAGAAAGGATCATTTGTATAAATCTTGAAGGTAATTGCTCCACCTTACACAAACATACTTCCAATATATCTAATGGAATATCAACACCCGCGCTGAGCTCTTTGAAAATCTTTTCTAGTGTCTTCAACCCTAATTGTCCATCACTATTGGGCGCCATACTGTGATCCAAATTTCAAAATCAATGTCAATTGGATAAATTCGATGTCTCAATGGATGAAATAATTAATTCATAATTAAAATCAATCTATATTTTGCAAAATCGAGGTAAATTTAATCTCATCTCAATTTAAAACCCATTTTCATTTTGCAAAATAGAGGTAAATTTAATCTTCTCTCAATTTAAAACCAATTTTCATTTTTGCAAAATTGAGGCAAATTTAGTCTCATCTCAATTTAAAACCCATTTTCATTTTTGCAAAATCGAGGCAAATTTGGGTCTTATCTTAATTTGAAATTAATTTCCATCCCAATTAATGCCAGTAAAATTGATCTCCCCTTAATATTATTCAGTATTTAATCCAACGATAATTAAATATTTAATCCAAAGCTCAATGCAAGGTTTGATTACATTAAATGTTTATCTTCTAATGATAAATTCAAATTTTAATCCCCATGCTCAAATCAATCTCTTTTGGTCCTCTACCCCCAACTTGAGACCAAGAGACGCTTCCTCCACCTTTGATTTGAGATGAGAAGATGCTTTGCCTACCCCATTTGAGATGAGAAGAAGCTTCATCTCCTTCCCTTGAGACGAAGAGGTGTCTCGTCTCCCTTTCACTTGAGACGAAGAGGTGTCTCATCTCTCTTTCACTTGGGACGAAGAAGTGCCTCATGTCTCTCTTTCATACTTAGCCGATTTTACTCTCCCTTACCTCAAAATTTATCTTTTATTTCTGACTTCTAGACTTAACCAAGTTTTCCAAATTTTCTCCTATTTTGACACTTCGCCATTTTTTCTCAATTTTTTCCAAATTTTGACACAGTCAAAATATTGCCATTTTTTCTCAATTTCCCCGTTTGACACTCTAAGGAGGCTTCCTATCTCTTGGATTGTTGCCAAACGTGCTCTACTACCTAGACCTACTAGCAAAAAGAGGGGGTCCTAATTTGTAATGGAGTGATGGTGTGAAAATCCCACAAGTCCTTTGATAGTTTGAATAAGGAAGTAGGTTGTGGATAACCCACTTGATCTTGATATTTGCAAAAACATATGGCTGAAAAGTTTTGAGTTGTCTCTTAATATAAAATAGGGATCATTTAGAAATGATGAGATAGATTGTGCATACATCAATGATTGTTAAAAGCATATGCAAATGATGCATACAACATAATTGATGTCAACATGAGTTAAGAGGGTAATCTTTATCTATTTGAGCATAAAAGTGAAAAGTAATAAATTATTAAGTTGATAGAATTCCTAAGTGGATACTCATTTAGTTTACCGATTAAGATTATTTAGATCATATTTCTCTCTCTTTCTATAACATCCTGACCTCAAGAGCGAGAGTTATGATATCATGTTTAGAATGAGTGATCACCTCATCAAGGAGCTCAGAGGCACATTTGAAGTTATTAAGAATGCGATGAAAACTTATATAGTTGCACAAAAACTTGGACCATCAGGTATGTTTTGAAGTTATTGTTAACCCGGTTAAAGTGATCAGAAGATTAGTTATGGTAAACAAAAGTTTGGATAACTAGCTTATTTTTGCAATTGTAGTGACATTATATCAATGCTATATATGTTTGGAAGGAAAGTGCTTGTTCTTGGTATTCTGAAATAATTTTAAATGGAGATATTACGATTATTCAATGTATGTTGAGATACGAACAAAACTATGCAAGTTGTGCAATACCTTAATCGCTAAAGCATTTTGGTAGTGGTTTATGAACATTGAATTTTTATATAAGTTGAAAACTCATAGTCTCTTATTAACCAATTCTCTGAATGTGAATTTATTAAATGATTTATTGAGATTTATCTTTAAGAGTGAATGCATACCTTAGTTCAACAATAATAAATTTATTTTTTGGTAACCTTATCTTGGCTAATGCTCTAATCTTTGAAGTACAAGTGTAACATTGTGTTTAGAAAACAAGTGTAACTCAGTTAAAGTTTTAGGTAATAAAAGAATGTGGAGCGACTACGAATAGTAGGTATGTACTTTTGTGATATTTTATTTGTAAATGATTCTGCTACATTAAAAAAAGTGAATTGTAGAAAAGTTTTATAAAATAACCCAAACAAAATTACCCTTTTAAATGGTAAATTGAATAGCATTCCTCTAATTTGAATTTGAAATTCTATAATTAGCTCTTTGATTCCTTGGTTGTTTCATAATTGAGTTCAATTTCCAGTTGTTCTATATCCAACTTCGTCCCTATCTGGATTCCTCACAAGGAGTGTGACAGCATTGCCATTATCCTCGTTATTTCTTAGGGTCGTTTCTTATAGTCATGGATGTAGATTTGTCTTGGAATGTGTAACTTTTTCAAAAATATTAATGTCTTTATTTCTTGCTCTATTTCTTTTATTATGGAAGGCTTTTGGCATCTTAGATTCTCCTTTTGTTGACTAAAACATGTTCACTATCCTTTACCATATCTTCAAGTATCATATTTCTTTGAAGATCTTCTTATGGTGACTGCCATAAGGTGAGAGGCATTGCTGAGACCTCTCCTTTTAAAGATTCGTAATTCATATTTGATTTCCAATCTTCTATTCTATGCAGATAAGTATCATCTTTAGGCCAGCACATCATTGTATCATTGACATTATCTACCTTTGGCCAATGTAGTCAAAATCACTATGTCAACCATTGCATAGCAGATGTTTTTGACTTGTACTATTAAAGGCATGTTCTAATTCTTAATTAGAACTATAATGTGTTGCAACTCATGCCAAATGGTACCATAAAAGAAGAAAAGATGTCATGTTTTGTTGTATACTGTCATTGTGCTCATTGTACTCTAGTTGTCTCTGAGTTTGTCTTTTATACACCTTCACCTTTGTTGGCTAAAAATTTTGTAAGTCACTAAAACTACACTTTACAAAATTGTAACTTTAGGCAACGTCTCATGAGATTTCTCTCTCCTCTCAGCAATATGGGAGGCTCCCTTCTTACCGCAGGTGGCTTCAGTAGGACTTCAACTGAAATTCAATAAAGGGGTGATTCTTCCAATCTATTCGTCTTTTTTCAGGAAAGATTCACAAGTAACAACTTTCTAACTCTACAAAGATCTCCTACTGCTACAATAATACTGGTGACCCTAGAATTGACATAAGAACAATACCAAGGGCAGCAGTTTACTTTATATATTTTTTGGAATAAGTACAAGAACCCAAAGTCTCCTGCGATTATCCCAAATTAGGATTCTAGTAGAATAACTAGTAAGGCACAAAGTCTTTTACCAGATACTCCCAAACTTAATAAAAATACCTACAACTGAAGGCCAAAGTCTTCAGTTCTAAGTAATTGCAGCCACTACCAACTATAACAATATGTCCTCCTACAGCACAAAGTCTTCAAAAGTTCAAATTGGCTCTGATTGTAATAGGCAGCTCAAAGTCTGCACAATTAAATTCAAATTCCTCTTGAGCAAAACTCCAAAACTCACAATCAATATCTAGAAAATGTCGTTACATAACACCTTGAATCAACACAAAGTTTGAAAGCAAGTTGCCCCTTTTATTGAAAGCAATCTGATTTACATCCAAGCACAAAGTCTTAGAGTGCACAATACAAACTGACAGAATTTTCTTGCCTTGCCAAAAGATGATTATTTACAATGAGCCCCTCCTTTATATAGGAAAAGAGGAGAGAGAAAGGTGGAGAAAAAAGGAGAAAACCCTTAACCACCTTGACTTATTCCCTAACTAACTAATTAATTTTGACTTTTTCAAAGTTGCATGCCTAATGCAATTGCAACTTGATTACATGTTACAACTTTGCACGTGATACTATCACATGTAATTAGATATGTCAAATACAAATTACAAAGACATGATGAAAATATTCTAAGTGCCTGACAAGACACGACACCTATTACATCATCCTTTGTTTGTCTTCATGCTGCTACAGGATGTGTGATGGTTGATATGCTTTAGTTTGATGAAAGCATTTTGATCTGGAACATGAACCTACATCCTCGGTTGTCTCTTGAGAAGCACATTTGTTTCTTTCCATCTCTGTCTTGAAAGAATTCTTTCTGATTGTAGTCTTTCAAACCTTTCTAGGGAGAAAGATCCAATCTTCTTATCCTGCTTGTGTTCTAATTTTGATTCACTTGATTCCCTTGAAGTTGAATTTCTCTTAAGGGTGGCCTTTGAGCTCTCCTATGGGCTTCTCTTTCTCTTTGTATCCTTTCTCTTTCTTCATGTTCCAATCTTTCTCTAAGCCTCCTTTCAATTCTATGTCTTTCTCTTTCAAATTCAATACCTACTTCCTTCTCTTCCTCCAAGATGGCCCGAGCAACTGAATAGTGTGCGACGTCTTCTCTTTGATTCCAAATGAAAGCCCTAGATCTGAAATGATATCTTCTTGCCTTACATTTATATCCAAATCTAGTTGCATAACTGGATAGCTAGCATAGGAAGGCAACACCATTTTAGATCATTCTTTCTGTTTTTGTCTCTCCCGTCCTAACCTTTCTTGAATCTTCCTTTCAATCCTTTGGGCCTTTACTTCTTCATTTTCTGGTGCTGGCTAGAAATTCTCTTGACATGACAATTGATATGCCCGAGTTGTTGTAGCATGAAAATCCCAAAAAAAAATGAGTACATCTTCATACGATGGATCCATTGAACTTTTTTGAATGCACAAGAAATGAGCTTGGGGTATTGTATGTGGATGGAATACTTGTGAACAACGGAAGAACAAATGGATTTGAGTTAGATTGGCTCTTGTGTAGTGAGAAAAACCAAAAATGGGTTTTTCAGAGGGTATTACATATGAATAAACAAGTATTAGGTGAGAAAATGAAACATGGATGGGTCCATTGCACATTTTTTGATGTTCAAATATGGATTTTGGAAGACTATGATCACGGCATATGGCTGGAAAACTTTAGGACAGCGAGAAGTGAATGGACTTTAGCTCAGAAATTATAATGAAGACCCAAAAATGGGTTTCTTTGAGCTGTTTGCATATGTAGACAGCGAGAATTATGAAGGGAAACATGTATGGAAATGAAAGGATATGATGGTTCTTTAATAATGAAGTGTTGAATTGACCACCATTATGAGTTTTACGTCATATGGCAGTGGTAGGGACAACAACTTATGCAAGTGGACTTGTGGAAGATAACATATGTATGGACTTGCATTGGATTTGTTTTCTTCTTCACCATAGAACAGGGTTTTTAATCCCGACTGCATATGCAAGAAAGATGAAGCTCTTGCATATGCATCTTGAGAATGGAAGACAGAAGTAGAAGGGACATAGATTTAATCACATGTAAATCAATAATGAAAGCTTTTACATGTAAGTTAAATAATTCTGGAAGAAAAACAAGAAAAAGAGTAAGGAAGAAATTACCTCAATCCTCAAGATAGAATCTCTCAAAATTTTGAGCCAAATCTGAAATAAATCCAATTGGTTTTCGGATTTAGAAAAGATTGGATAGAAAGAGTATAAATAGATCACATTCCTAGTCTCTCTCCCTTAAATTTGGGTAGTCAATAAGCATATACAGCCAAATGGGGAAGAATGAGAAATAAAATGCCAAGAAATAGCAACCATATTGACCATTTCTTTTGTATATGCAGTGAGGAAGAAAAACAGCGTCTAGGGCATAAATCCAACCAAAAATGGTAAAATAAATCAATAAAAAGAACAAATAACTTACCAAAATCAGTTCATAGGCTGAGAAAATGATTGAAGATGCTCAAACTCTCATTCCATAAAGCGATTTTGAAAGAAAAATGATCAAGAACGAACTGTTTTGATCACAATACATATGTTGTGTATTACAAACAGCATATGCAATGCTCATAAAAATCGACGCCCTGGAAGAAAAGCAGCAAAAAACATGCTTTGTAGATGCTAAAGCATATATGCGAAGCCCTCCAAAATCAATGTCCAAAGCACAACATTAAAAATGTTATTTGAAATGATCTTTGCACATCATTTTAACATATGCAACCACTCCCAAAATCAACGCCTAGAAGGGAGTATTAAAAATGCAGTTTAAAACATACATTTGCACATAAAAAACATTGTATGCAAAGCCTTCCAAATTCGACGTCATGAGGAAAGCATAAAAAAAAAATGTCTTCACATATGTTTTAAAATACATATGCAAAGCTCTTGAAATTCGACGCCCCAAGAGGAGAGTTTAAAAACGTTGTTTTTAAAAGCTCTTGCACTTTTTTTTTTAAGTATATGTAATCCACTTTACAATCGACGTCATGAGGAAGATATTAAAAATGCTGAATTAAGAATGCCCTTGCACATGTTTTAAAATATACAATGCTCTTAAAATTCAACACCATAAGGAAAGATAGTGAATAAAAAAGTGAATACGCACTTTTGGAATCAGTTTACATGTATTTAAAACATATGTAAAGGCTTCAAAATTCGACACCTTTTACATACCTTTTAAGTGCATTTACATATCTTTTAGAACATGTCTTGTATGAGGAAAAAGACACCTTAAGAGTTTTTAAAAACGTTGTTTTCTATATGCAATCGCATATAAAAACAACACTCATAAAGGATTAAATATGTTCTTTTTGAGTTCAACTACACATTATTATAAAACATGTTTTTGGCTTAGAAAAAGCCACTTTTACATGTTTTACATATGCAGTTGCATATAAAAACAACGTATTTAATAGATAAAAGACTTAATTTCAAGAGGTGGGCTTTAAAAAGTGTTTTGCATGTTGATGATATACAATGAAGAATAAAGACCACACCTTTTTGAACTTAAGTGTTTTAATTTTGAATTAATTTAATATATATAGTGTTTAATAAAGTAACATGAAATTAAATCATTTTAAAGCTAATTTCACGAAAACATTAAAAACTATAGCTAAATCAACTCGAAATGAGTTGAAATTTGAAAATGGACATCAAAATTCATTTTATATATTAAATATAATTTGAACTCGTGCAATTGACTTTGAAAACCCCACCTTTTAAGGATTTTTAAAGAATATGCAGTCAGCCTGAAAAACCCCACCTTTTACATCATAACTTGAGTTGTACAACTCTGTTTGATGTCTAAGTTAGCTCGAAACGAGCGTATTTCAAAGGGCTATTGGCTCAAGGGAAAATCAAGATAAAAATATGCTAACAAGGAAGAGAAAAACAAAGAAAAGGACTTAAAGAACGTGTGAAATATGTTATAAAGAGTTTTTCAAGGATGACGAATTGTCTTTATAATGCTTTATTCAAAACATTCAAATCATAAAGGATACTCCTACGAATTGACAAGAAAATTGTGTAGGGTTGCCACAATTTTGTGATGTCAAAATTGACGACAACAGCCTTCTAGACTCATGCATTTCAATTTGTCACCATTCACTGTCATCTTACTGTATTTTGAAGTGTTTCAAGAAAAGTTTTACTACAGTTATGTATAGCAGATCTTATGTGGTTATATTTTGCATTCTTTGTTCGAAGTTACAGCCTGTAGCACTTCACTCCCTTTGACATTTTGTCAAATAGTTTACAAATCTCCACAAAGTGCTATCTCATTTGTCAAATGGGTCATATGCTTTTTTTATGCTAGCAATCATGAAGATTGTCCCTTTTATGCTTGCCACTGTTATATAGTGTAAACGATTGTCATTCTCTAAATTTGTCATTTTGTCAGAATGAGTGTAATTTGTAAACTCTTCTAATTATGCATTGTCCTTTGTGATAATGCAGCCCTCAATATGACTGTCACACATTTTGGACTTTTTAACCTTTTGAATATCATATATTTGTCCTCCTTATGTTCTTTGTGTACCACGTCTGGCCTTGTCTTCAATGTTAGTCTTGTAACATTATTCTTTAACGTATGGCTCGACAACTTCTGTGATGGAGTCTATATATAGTTACATGCAATAAAAATGCTCGCTTTAATGTACCTTTGGAAAATCTACATAGACTTACAATGCCGAGCATGACATAACATGTCTTCTGGACTTTCTCTAATAAGGGTACCCTGGCATGGTCATTTGGAACTACAATGGGTCACATCTCTTACCTAGTAGAACATACAAAGAAAAAAAGCTGCCATTGTTTTATCACGTAATGTCATTGTGCCCATTGTCCTCCAATGTTTTTTCTCTTTAAGGGGTTGTTCTTTGTATTGTGATATTATGTTTAGTGTAACTATTAGGATGATTGGATGTTTGTTGAGATACGAGCCAAATTATTCAAGTTGTGCATGACATTAATCTTCAAGCATGCAACACTTCCTATTGATAGGGGTTGATGAACATTGAATTTTTATACAAGTTAAAAATTGTTCTTCTATTGCTAACTGTTAAGGTTTTAGGATCAATAGCACTATCTCATGTATGTGCTTTCCAAATGCAACAATCTCTTGCATTTATATTTAGAATCAGCCATGAAGGGACATGTCTATTCATTATTATGTAATTAATATAATGATAACTATGATTATATATATAATATCTCTTGAGCATTAGATTAATTTCTCTAGTATTTACATAATAATAATATTTATATATATATACATATCATATATACTAAATATATATATACATATCTTCACTAGTATTGACTCATAGTGTTTATATGACTGAAGCTACAAAACATCAACACTCCCTCTTAGCCAGGGAAGATTAAACACATGATTAGGATAAGAAGATATCATTTACTGTGATACCAGAGATATGGCCTGACTAGGAATATCAACTCGCATGATATTCACCTAAACTCATAGATTCATAAGACCATCATCTCATGATATTAGGAGTAATAGACATAGAATATCAAGTCACATGATATTCACCATGTACTCAGAGTACTGGCCTACTAACATCAAGTCTCATGATGTCCACCAGGTACTCAACAATATTTTAGATATCACCTCAATAAGATATCAGAGATATGGTCTGACCAAGAATATCAAGTCTCATGATATTCACCATAACTCAAAAAATTTCATAGGTAATGTATCCTTAATGCAAGGTATCACCTATTGTGATCTGTTTCAACCATCACACGATGTCTATCACAATAGGAGTTCAATGGTCTGTTTAAGGAACTAAATCCACCATGCAAGAATTCATCTATTGTGATGTGTTTCAGCCATCACATGATGTCTATCACATTGAAGGTCAATGATCTGTTTAAGGAACTAAATCCACCATGCAGGATATCATCTACTGCGATCTGTTTCAGCCATTACACGATGTCTATCACAATAGAAGTTCAAGTTATTGTAAGATCATCAACTTTCAATAACTCGTACAAATACAAGTGACAATCATTTGGAAGTCGTCACTTCCTCATGATTTATACAGGGGGTAGGCCCATTAAAAACATTCATGATTCATTAGTATAATAATCAATTATATAAATTTTACCTCAGAAGTGTTTCACTTTCAATAGTGAACTCCCTCTCAATCAATATGATCAATATTGTCACAAGTTGACTGAACCATGTTCTCCCTCTAAAGCTCAAGTTTATCAACTTCTTGACCTCTTTTGAAATGTCAGACTCCCTTTGCATCTAGTCTCAATCATCAATTTGTTTGCAAGCATCAAGTTCTTTCTCCCTTGAATGCAATTATCTTGTGCTTCTATCCTGAAGGTATGTTAGAGAGAGATTACAAATAGCTCACTAAACTATCTCGACCGTAAATACCAATGATAGAAGCATACAATATTTTACTAACCAATAGTATATCATGAATTACAAACTCAAAAATTATGTGCATTAATAAAACATGAAATACTTATCTTTTATAAATTTCAAGTATTTATTTCCGTAAGGTGAGCCCATAGTCCATGACAACACTTCATATCCTTGGGTGTTAACAGAAAAAAAAAATGCTACTAAGTTTCAAATTTTCATGCATGAGGGTCTAAGTCCCGACCCCCCACGCACAGACCTCCCTTCACAACTTCTAGCTTTCTCTAACTCTCAGCGAAGTTCACTTAGGTTGAAACCTCTTAGATCTTTCACATATATGATCTTAATACCCATTGGCAACACTTCTTAGGTGACCATGTACCATTCACAAGTAGTAGCAGATCTGCGATGGTTTTCTCCTAATCATCGACATTGATTCTAGTGGAGCTCCACATATGTGGGCTGATCAAGAAAGAAGACTTCACGAAAGAGAAAGTACGTGCATCTAATATCGTTATATATCCCATGAACAACAAAAATATACATCTTTTGTGCATGTTCATAGCCCATACTCATCTAGCACCATTACCCTCTGCGAGGGATTTGCAGTAGCGACATAGTTTTTCGACACCATCTTCTATTTTGTGGGATTTAGATACTGACAAACACCCACATTAGCATGACCATTTTCAGTTCTTCTCTTTGTGTGATCGGACACATCGAACATGGTTTCTTTGTGACGTATTAACAAAATGTCTTTATCGAATATCCTCCATTTTATATTTTCTTTTCTCCGGCAATTTTTGCGTGTTTATTCCGCAAACAAGACACTTCTCAGGTTGGGATCTTGGGTAGTAATTTGTTGATATCCCTGGACCAATCCTCCTTTGATGGATGTCTCTTTGAAACATGACCAGGATTTCCAACCCCAAACCATCAACTCCTAGGCTTTCTTACATTTGCAACTTGGCTCTGATACCATGTTAAGGTTTTAGGATCATTGCAAATGTAATAGCACTATCTCATGTATGTTATTTCCAAATGCAACAATCTCTTGCATTTATATTTAGAATCAGCCAAGAAGGGACATGTCTATTCATTATTATGTAATTAATATAATGATAACTATGATTATATATATACATACATATATATAATATCTCTTGAGTATTATATTAATTTCTCTAATATTTACATAATAATAATATTTATATATTATATACATATCATATATACTAAATATATATGTATCGTCTTAAATTGGAAGCACTTCCATGTTAAGAGCATTTAGCCCTCCGAGTAAGTGGTTTGGGGTCATCTCAAATGCCTTGAATGGATCTTTGCTTTGATCTGGCTTTCTCCCCGCTTTCCACTTCTTTTCTGCTTTATTCTAGGTGAAATTAGGGTTAGGATCCCGAGGATTCTTCTTAATTTCCCTCTTCTATGGCTCTATTTTCTAGGTAGGACTTAGAAATAGGTCCTCCTAGCCTTCATCATAGTCATCATTGGATTTTATGCCTATCCCTGACATTCTGTCCTATTCTGGTATCGTTTCTAGGTCTCCGGGCATCCCCGGGACCTCCTGTCCTAGTTCTGACTGGATCTAGGCCCAGGGTCAAATTCGAAGTTGATCCTGAATAGGTCAGGATCGAGCTCGAACTTGACTAGGTCAGTCCCAACCTTGATTTTCCCCCCTCTTTCAAATTTCCAAATTCTTTGATTTTCGGGTATCAGGTTTCGGGGATATTTGTTTTCCCGCCTCCGGGTTGGCCATTTCGGGTTTCGGGATGGTAAATCCTCTAATTACATTTAATCTAGGTATATTTTCTAAAAGTTAGGACCTAATTGGGATTTAATTCTCCAAGGTGGCCCCTCTAGAGGATTGTGCCCTAGTTCACTATAAAAGGAAGCCTTCCTCTCTCATTTTCTCATCCATTATTCATATCTCTCCATCAAATTTTCATGCTCAAGCACTCTCAAACAAGGTGATCAAGCAAGTATCCATTCAAGAAAGCATCATCTTCTCTGTTCAAGTTCTCCATTGAAGATCAAGGATTCAAGCATTCAAGTCATTGAAGGGATTTGGTTCAAGCATTCACGATTCATCATTCAAACCCTAGATCTAGCCATCATGATGGTGTGATCTTCCTTCAAAATCTTTTGTTCATCTTCAAGATCTATTCATCCTTCCCTCAAAGTGGATTCCAAGCATACAATCATGGAGGTTTGATGTTATGTTCAAGATTTCATATTAACATACTTGATTACATTTCAAATACAATTGCATATCTATTGAATGTCATAGCTTCATTGTTAGATCCATTTCTACTACTTGCTAGCATTCTCCATTTCAATTTCAATATTAAGGTTGATTCCAAATTGGGGTTTGACCAAGGCAAACCCTCCAAAACAAACAACAAAACCATTTTTCTTGCAGGTACAGGTGCGAAACTTTGGATCTGAGATTAGATTCGGATACCCTTTTCGGCAAACTTCCAGGATCTGCGAACAAAGTCAAAATCGACCTTCGGAATAAAAATGTAGTCTTTGATCTTTTATGAGGGTCAACAATGACCTCCCTTAGAATTGGAAAAGATTTCTGGGTTTTTTAGATCTCACAGTTTCCGTAAAAAAGCGCGAAAATCAACAGTTTCTGAGACTGTTTGATAGGGTTTTCAGCAGGTTCTTTTTCAGAGGTAAGTACCTTTATCTCTTCATTTCAATATTAATCATCTACATTTACTTCCCATATCAATACAATTCAAATGTAAGTATAAAATATTGGTTTTGGGGTCTCTTTTATGTGCAAACAATTGTTCTAGGACCCCATCCATATTTTATCCTCTACAATATATACATATCTTCACTAGTATTGACTCATAGTGTTTATCTGACTAAAGCTACAAAACATCAACACTAGCCAATTCTATGAATGAGAATTTATTTAAATGATTTATTGAGATTTTCTTAAAGAGTGAATGCATACCCTAGTTCAGTAATAATAAATATATTTTTTGTAATGTTGTCTTCGCTACCACTCTAACCTTTGAAGTAGAAGTGTAACACTGTGTTCAAAAAATAGATATCAAATTACTCACTCAAAGTTTTAGGTGATAAAAGAAAGGGGAATGATAGCATCTATGAACAATAGGTATCCATTCTTGTGATATTCTATTTGAAGATGTTTCCACCATTGCATAACAAAATCTTAAATGTGGTAAAGTTTTACAGAATGATCTTAACAATATGATATTTAAATGGCTATTTGGCTAAGGAAAATAGTGATTCTATTTAGAATGCCTCCTTATAGGAAAGGACTTGTTTTATGATAAAAAAACAAACACGTGTTATTTATTGTAAGAGTAAATAGAGATTGATGTTTGGTTTTATGATTGATGTTGATAACTAATGCATGGGAATTGTTGGAGCTCAACACCAATATAAGGTCAGTTATATGGTGTTTATATTAGATGAGTAGCTTGGTCAATTATGTTAATGATTACATGTATGAGTGTTTATAAAGATTTATCTTCTTGATTTTGTGATAAGAGTTTAGATTTCAAAAACTATATAATTTTAATGTAACAAATAGCCTAAGGTATTGTACATTATGCACATTTACGCAAAATTGATATCTGAATGAGGTGGTTGACGATACAAAAATGTTTTGGGAAATCTGACCCCAGAAAGGGTTGCATCCCCACTCATGCAATTTCATAAAACATAGATTAGAAACTAGAAGTGCATATCATCACACACGTTCATTGATTAAAAATTTTGTAGGCTGCTAAGACTACACCTTACAAAATTGTAACTTTAGGCAACGGTATAGTGACATAAATCTCTCCTCTCAGCAATAGGGGAGGCCCCCTTCTTACCGCAGGTGGCTTCAGTAGGACTTCAACTAAAATTAAACAAAGGGGTGATTCTTCTAATCTTTTCCTCTTTTTTCAGGAAAGATTCACAAGTAACAACTTTCTAACTCTACAAAGATCTGCTACTTCTACGATAATTAGTGACTTGGTAGTTGACGTAAGAACAACTCCTAAGGCAGTCTTAAGGGGATCTTTAACTAATAAGCAGTCTTAAGGGGAGGTCTTAAGGGGATCTAGAATTAATATCATAAAAAATAACTAGTTAATACATGTAACTAATGGACAATGACTATTCTAACTAATTCTAAAACTAACACATGTCATAAGTAATCTAACTAATTTCATCATTTTTAGTGTCTTAAGGGGATCTTTAACTAATAAAAAATCTTAAGGGGAGGTCTTAAGGGGATTTGAAATTAATATCATAAAAAATAACTAGTTAATACATGTAACTAATGGACAATAACTATTTTAGCTAATTCTAGAACTAACACATGTCATAAGTAATCTAACTAATTTCATCATTTTTTAGTGTCTTAAGGGGATCTTTAACTAATAAGCAGTCTTAAGGGGAGGTCTTAAGGGGATATAGAATTAATATCATAAAAAATAACTAGTTAATACATGTAACTAATGGACAATAACTATTCTAACTAATTCTAGAACTAACACATGTCATAAGTAATCTAACTAATTTCATCATTTTTTAGTGTCTTAAGGGGAGGTCTTAAGGGGATCTAGGAATCACAAGCATCATAAAACACATGAAATAGGTCCATCATATATCAACAAATTAAACATTTTAAAACCATTGAACCATCAAATAGGTCCATCATAAAACATATTAAAACCATTGAACCATCAAATAGGTCCACTCTCAAAGAAACTCCAGACATGTGGTACGTTTTCATTACGATGATATCTACATAGTGCATAAAATAGTCTCGATGATTTGAATTGTGTAGCACATCCATCTGGCCAAACATAATGTTTATCAATTTTTATACCTCTTTCTTTCAAATTTGCAAAAAACGTCTTGAAGCAGTGTTCTACATAATGAATGTCAGGCTCTCTATCATCACTTATATAAAAATGATATTCCTTCTTGATGACCCGTGCTTCAAATGTTCTCTGAATACCATCCAAATCTAATTGTGCGTGGCGATAACACACATGTATCATAATAGTAATTTTCTCTGAAAATAGTATTCTAACTGAATTGCCTTTTGATGAATAAAAGAATAATTTTCTGCAAAATCAACAACTGATACAATAGTTCCAAGTGGGAAATTGTCTCTCAGTGTTTGGAATTGTTGTGCTTTCCACTTTGCAAAAAAAACATGATGAATGTAGGGTTGAATCAATTTTTTTAATTTTTCCATAAATACTCCAACATTTATCTCCTCTTCAACATATTCTAACATGTTGGATTCTTTCCCAAATTTTGTTTCATTCTTTACATATTTGTAACTCTTGCAATTTAACATCTTTGTTACATCAATATTTTCATCTTTCAAAGGAAAAAGAGACAAATCAGCACATGTTTGACATATTCCTTTTATGCAATTTATTTGTCCAACTACATCATCTGTTTTGTCACATAAAATGGATGAGATGAACTCACTTCGTCTAGTAAGAGGGGCATTTTCAAAACCATAAGTGTCTTCTACAAACTTTTGAAAAACCTGATAGTGGAGATCAAATTCAATATGATAATGACAACAACAAGTTTCAAACACTTTGTTTGTCCTGATATAATATGGCTTCAATCTTTCAAACAATATTTGCCCAATCTTTATATTAGGATTTGAACTACAAAATGACATACATTTCATGTTGTGTTGTGCCCAACCAATATTTTGTATGATATTCATATTGATTAGCTGAAATTCTATGTCTGATAAAATCTCTAGTGTTTGATGAAGGACATGTATTATCATTCCAAAATGACGTGACCAAATTTTTTATTCCTTCATTAATCCTATCAGAACGAGGAGCTCTACACATGATTGCCCAATTGCCTTCCAAGGTGCTATCATCCAAAAGTATTCTCCTATTAACATATCATTATATTATTTTCCTATTAAAACTAAACTAAGATGAAATTGAAGATATCTGTCTTTTTTGTCCCATAGTGTTACCTACAATGGATTTCAACATAACTTTTCTTGTAATGGTCTTATCTTTAGTTCGAGATCGCTTCCCTAGCTGGTTCAAACCTTTCCTAAGATTTTCAATCATATCAGTTTGCATATCAACAACTTTTCTCTTCTTTGATGTTGTGTCTATACCCAATAATTTTAATGCCCCTTCTAACTTTTTGTTTATAAGTACAATTGAAAGCAATTGAGCTTGTTCAAGTGTTTCAAAATTATCAAATTTGCCCAATATTTCTCTTGCTATCATATTTATTGATCTCTTCTTAGCAAGACTTAAGTGTTGAACATTAGCAAGTGATCTCAAATTCTCCACATCCATTGGAAGTAAATGATCTAAGTTTCTATAATTAATATTTCTCTTTACAGTTCGAGCTAAATTTAAAAGTTCATCCATACCAGTAAGAGCACGTGATTTTGACCCTTCTCCAACATCAATTGTTTGAGCTTCCGTAGGGAGTGATCCCGACCGTTCTTCAATGTGCAATTCTTCGACTTGACTTGACCCTCCTACTTCAGCTTGTTTTTCAGCTTCTTTAGTTTTATGATAATATGTCAATGCAGCTTCATGATTTCTTTGTTCAGTATTAGGTGACCTTTTTCTAGAAGATTTACTTTGTCTTCCCTTCTTGTTCCCCATTTCTTCTCTCCAAAAAATGTCTTTCACAAGATTGTCAATACAAATTCTCTTCTTCAAAAAATCCTTTAATCTAATATTTCTCCTTTCCAAAATTATGCCTTTGAAAAAATAGAAATAGCAATCCTCCTCCAAAAAATGCCTTCAATAATAGAAAAAGAGAATTCATTAATTGCAATTCAGTATAAAATAGAAACAAAATGTTTTAGTTTTATACCATTTAAATTTTTTTTTCCAAAATAAATTCACTAGCCGACTTCGCTTGAAGTACGTAATTCGCACGAAGTACCTAGGGAAAAATTCCTGCGAGGTGTTTCTTCGCCGGACTTTTCCCCTAAGGGGCTTGGTGCGAAGACCCTTCGCACGAAAACCCCCAAGAGTCTTCGCACAAAGGGGGTCTTCGCGCGAAGACCCCAAAACAAAAATTTTGCCCTCAGAAAATAAGCGAACTTCAAAAAAATGGTCTTTGGAGGGCTCAAACAAGGACTAAACAAGATGATTTTTTCAAACAGACGATGTCAAACAATGCTATACGGAACAAGCTTTCTAATGAATATAATTTTAATACATATTGAGTTCATTATCATTTTTAAATATTACTTTAACTAAACATAAGTTGTTTGGTCATTCAACAACCTGTCTCTTCAAGACTTCGGGAAAAATAGTAAATTATAAAAAAAATGTAGGAAAAGTGTATTTGTGTTACCTTTCTATGAGAAAAAAAAAAAAGAATTTCGATATATATAGATCAAGTTAGAACGATCCAAGTGACCTTATGTCTAAATTACAGTTACTGTCACTTTAGAACTTAATAAACTATGAAATATTGACCCAAAATGAATAAAACCAATTGCATCATTTAGATATTGAAGTTACAATTATAATCTCGAAAGAATTACATCGTTATCATATTTTAAAAAAAAGTTATGCTGATCCAAGTGACAGTAACTCCTTAAACGTAGTTTTTTCATGCAAACCACTTTTCGAAGGAGAAGGAAAAATGAATTTAAATGATTTTTAATATATATATATATTTAGAATCTAGAAAGAAAATTCTAAAAGACTCTAGTTTACATCATCTTCAAATTCCTAATAGTTTTGTGCCAACAAGTGTTCGAAAGTGAAATTTTTTCTCAGAATGTTGATCTCTGTGTCAAAGTTGGCCAAAAAGTGGGACTCACTATTGTGGGACCACCCATCTACACAACATCAAATAAGAGAAAAAATGTTGACATGCAAACTGATATGATTGAAAATCTTAGGAAAGGTTTGAACCAGGTAGGGAAGCGATCTCGAACTAAAGATAAGACCATTACAAGAAGAGTTATGTTGACATCCATTGTAGGTAACATTATGCCCTGAAATAGACAAATATCTTCAGTTTCATCTCAGATTGGTTTTAGTAGGAAAACAATATCACGATATGTTAAGAGAAGAATGGTTTTGGATGATAGCACCTTGGATGGAAATTGGAAAATCATGTGTAGAGATCCTCATTCTGATAGGATTGACGAGGGAATCAAGAATTTGGTCACAAATTATTTTGGAATGATAATACTCGTCCTTCATCAAATAGTAGAGATGTTATAATTAGACATAGAATTATAGCTAATCAATACATAAACATCGAACAAAACATTGGTTTAACACAATACAACATGAAATGTATGTGTCATTTTGTAGTTCAAATCCTAATATAAAGATTGGGAAAACATTGTTTGAAAGCTTGAAGCCATATTATGTTAAGAAAAACAAAGTGTTTGAAACTTGTTGCATTATCATATTGAATTTGATCTCCACTATCAGGCTTTTCAAAAGTTTGTAGAAGACACTTATGGTTTTGAATATGATCCTCCTATATGAAGTGTGTTCATCTCATCCATTTTATGTGACAAAAGAGATGATGTAGTTGGTCAAATAAATTGCATAAAAAAAAAATGTGAAACGTGCTGATTTGGCTCTTTTTCCTTTGAAAAAAGAAAATATTGACATAACAAAGATGGTAAATTGCAAGAGTTACAAATATGTAAAGAATGAAACAAAATTTGGGAAAGAATCGAAAAGATTAAAATATGTTGAAGATGAACTAACTATTGGAGCATTTATGGACAAATTTTAAAAAATGATTCAACCCTACATTCGTCATACTTTTTTTGCAAAGTGGCAAGCACAACAATTCCAAAAACTGAGAGACAATTTCCCACTTGGAACTATTCTATCAGTTATTGATTTCGTAGAAAACTATTCTTTTGTTCATCAAAATGCAGTTCAATTAGAATACTATTTTTCAGAGTAGATTACTATTATGGTACATGTGTGTTATCGACATGTACAATTAGATTTGGATGTTATTCAAAGCACATTTGAAGCACGGGTCATCAAGAAGTAATATCATTTTTGTTGGAGTTGATGAGAAAATAACCCACAACTCCCAAGAACACCTACATGTAAACACTTGTGACAGAAAGAGAGAGAAGCTACAAAGGCCAGAACACATTGATCTACAGGAGAGGATCCATTCTTTGATGTGCAAAAACAAAATTTGTAGCAATCATAATGAAATATTATTGTGTTGAATAATGTAAATAATACAAAGGAGATCAATCCTTATAAAGAAGATTTGAAACTCTAAAAGGGTGGAGAAACCTAGGTTGCATTATAATAATTAATAAAGTAATTAATTATTATATGCCAAAATTTAGTAATAAAGACATAATAAGTGACATAGTAATTAAATCAACATGATTTAATTAATAAGGAAACAACTTATTATTCTAACACCCCAATTAAGATAAACTTTGGGAGAAGCTAAAAACCTAGAAAGAACAATTGAAAGCAAATGGGTCTCGACTACAAAGGCATGATCAGCTACCCAAGTACAAAAGAAAGTCTCTATAAAGAAGAGAAATAGAGAAAACCACATGGGAAAAATTCTACTCCAAAAAGAGATAAAGACTAGTCTGAAGGACTGAAGAAGCCTCCAAAACTAGGGAATGTTCTAGAAAATAGGAACAAGGATGAACAAATGGAACATCACTGAAGCAAGAAGTTGCAAACTTTGTCAAGAAGTATCTACTGATCTAAAGATCCTGCACTAAAATATGACCAGGTAGAGAAGACTAAATCTACATGAGTGACCTCAAACGACACTACTTGAATCAGGAGGCAAACAAAGGCAAACAATTGAAGTTGAAGATACAAAATACTATAATCTACAAGAGTGCCCTCAAATGACACTACTCGAATAAGGAGGCAAACACCTGAACTTGAAGATACGAATGGCATAAAAAATCAAAGTCTGAAGAGCTGATCAATCAAAGCTGGAAGAGTGCTTCCAAATATAGGAAAGAAAGAGTGCCCATATGGTAAATGATCCATCTCATCGGAATGCATAGGTACCCAGCCACTGCATCCACCTAGTACATAGGAACAAATAATGAATACATAGCTCACACTATCGAACCAAGGAAGCAGAATAACCAATAGTATAAACCCCCCATAATGCTGACAAGGGATAAATGATAGGTGCACTGAAAAGAACGTCTAATATGAACTCCATGATGAAGAACCAGGAACATCGAAGGTGCAGAGAGAGTACAAACACAAATAGAGATACTTGAGACTAATGTCATTGGAGGAATGCTCACATGACAAAGGTAGATGGAAAACAAAGGAAAAACATCAAACCCCCCATGGCACTTTATAATTGAGTGCAAGTACAAAGAGCGCGAACATGTGCACGATCCATAACATGTAATAGAATGGAACTTTATCTCAGTGTGTGTGCATAAAAGAATGCGACAAAATAATGTATACACTTCTCAAAGAAGAGCGGAAGGCTATTGAAACAAAAGAACAACCAAAGACAAGCCATTCCACAAAAGGAAGAGATTCCAGGACCTGAAACATCCAAGATATTCACCAGAGTGTAGAAAAGGAAAAAAAAATGAATAAAATATATGTGGAGAAGAATCTAAACAAATGACTCATAGCGCTAGAAATTTCATAGAACAGGCTTTCCAATGATATATCGTTTGCCCAAAACGGAGTCCGAATGCGCAAGATATGGCTCCCGAAGTGTGAAAAAGAAATTTTGACTTTGACAGAAAAAACCACCATCAAGATAGCAAAATCGGAAATTAAAACATCCATGATAGATCTCAAAAAGATCTTTCCAATGATATCTCGTTTCCCGATTTTGACACCTTACGCTCAAGTTATGAGAAAAAAATCACATGTTACACTGGAGGGCCCAAAATGGTGTCCAAATGTACTGATGCAATGCTAACATCAGTGAGCTACGGGCCTAAATTTGACATCTAAACAACCATCATCGCAAAAAACCAATAGGCCCCTACAGCCGAAAAATCTGGGCCCCTGGTCATGTGGTGACCAAGGGATGGGAGCTTTTGAAGAATCTCGTGGCACTCTGGCCCCCATGTGACCGTGGCCTGCATTCATCAACGTCTCTAAACTGAACCTCAAAAGCACAACAATAATGATTGGTATCCAAGAAAATAGCTTGCGAACCTCCAAATCATGAACCAATTGAGTTGAGGACACACATCAATGTCCCAAACATGCTACATAGATCCACATATGAAAATATCTCAATGCCAAACCATACCGAACCAAATACTATCACATTGTCACAACTGAACATTAAAACTACCAGCCTCAAAACAAAAACTCATAAATCAATCAAATCACCATGTGAATCTCTGAGAGTTGAACTGAATCAACTACAAACATCCCACAACACACTGATACCATCCACAGATTATGATCTTCAACACACATACCACATCGAACGAAACAACTCACTAAAAATCACAAGAACATTGTCACAAATAGTATAAATATGTTGACATCAATGACAAACCATCAATGACAACACATATATGCATATTATTCCAACAATGTCCCCCTTTGGCATTGATGACAACATAGGATGTGAAAAACAATCAATGCAGAAAGAAATCAAATCAACATTACTACCAACAATATCGAACATATCTTTTAGAGTCTCTCTACAATTCCTCTCATACTAAATCTCTCCCTCTTAGTTGAATCTCTACCCAATATTTTAACTTTCTCCCCATTTGACATCAATGGAAAAGGCTCTCCATAGCAACCTAAACCTTAGTATCATGACATTTCTTGATTGTGACCAAGAAGTGATGAAACATATCATGGATCAAGTCTTGCAACTGTAGATCTAAAGGAGGTTACTTTGACATTTATACAATTCTCCAATATTGTAGATCTCCTACCAAAAGGGTCACCACTGAAGTCATCAAGGCTCGAAAAGTTGTCAACGATCAAATGCAATATCTCTATCATAGTGTTGTCATCATACGGTTCTCTAGGAGCCCAAATTCTCAAAATCTCACTGAGACATGCTACAACTGCCAACTTCACTTCCTTGTCATGGTGTCTCAAAAGCCTAGGTTGACTTAAGACATCCTTAATCGGAGAAAGGATCCTCTGTATAAATCTTAAAGGTAATTGGTCCACCTTACACAAACATACTTCCAATATATCTAATGGAAGATCAACACCCTCGCTAAGCTCTTTGCCAATCTTTTGTAGTGCCTTCAACCACCATTGTCCATCACTGTTGGATGCCATAGTGTGATCCAAATCCCGAAATCTCTCAATCATCCCAACAGGTTGGCAAGATCACCACCTTTGATACCACTGTAATGTTCCCGACCACAACTCCTGGAAACAAATTGTCACGCTACTCCGACACAGCTCCTGAGCCCGTATAGAGGAGTGAGTGGATGCAGGGATGTCGTACGGTCAAGTAGGGGTGGCTGTACAATTGTAAGCAGCAGGCCGTACAGAATCAGATGAAGGTTGTACGGTCATGTATGTGTGTCGTACGATGATGAGCAGGAAGTCGTATAGAATTAGATGAAGGGTTGTACAGTGATGAAGGCCGTACAAAATTTAGCAGAGGTTGTACGGTGTTGCCTGGTTTGCGGCCGTATAGTGACAACAGGGGAGACCATATGAGTTGTTCGAAGATCTTACTAGCTAGGGGGGGAGAGTCGTACAATAGTGGAAGGTGTTGATGCTCTTTGCTTGGTGAAGTATGACAATTGTCAGTTGGAGTATGATGTCGAATATTAGTGAAATAGTATGAATATTCAAACACGGAACAAGGACGCAAGCCAATATATTTGCAAAATAGTTTTTATTGATATAAATGAAAACACTACAGATTCGCCAAATCCGATACAACATAACAAACATAATAGGGTGAGGGTTGAATCCCACCGAAACTGCAAATACCAAATAGGTAGGGTCTTTCACCTCCGAAATGGCAGCCACCAAAATCCCAACAGGAATTCACAAAGGCAAATAAAATATCAAATCTCAATATGAAAAATACATCTTACATGCCAGTCATAAATACCCCTTCGGAGAAACTCCTGAGGGTTTACAAAAGAACGCCGACATGGCAAACACCTACAAATAATAATATTAAAAATGGGCCCCCATTTATTAATTAAAGGTCCATTTATAATATTATTTAAGTTCTGGGACCATTAATTAATTAAAAATAATTTATTAAAAATGGGGACATTACAGAGCAACAATGGTGAACCGGTAGTTGTCCCAGTTGACAACCATCAGACTTACTAGGTAACTAGTATACCTACATTGGTCACAATTATACCAGTCTTGTCCAACTGGTCTAGTAGAACACCACAGGAGGCAGATGACTCAACCGGTAGCACAAAGGTTTTCTTTCAAAGTAGCAGATCTACTAGTTCATGCTTTATAATCTGATCCAGTTTTTGCGGAGCGTTTTGAGAAGAGCTGGAGTTTTTCTGCAAGCGTTTTGAGATGAACTGAAGATCAGTATGCGAGCTTTTTGGCTTGATCAAGACTTGTGCATACGAGACTTTCAGATAGCTTTCTAGAACAACAATGTTTTGGAGGAATTACAACTTGGCGCCACTGTTTGGTGTGGTAATGAGAAGATTATTATTTGTACAGGTCATCATGCATTAGAAGAGGTGTTGTTGAAAATCAAGAGCGCGAAGAGAGAGAGAGCAGAGTAGAAGAGACGAGTCTTCTGAGAAGGGTTATAGTCACCAAGAGTGAAAGATAGAGATTGAACAACCAAGCAGAATGAGAAAAGAATAGGTAGAATCTAATTTATAGATTGAGTGTCTAAAGAAGATCATTTCTTTTATTGTGTGAAGCACATTTAAATCCCTTTATCAAGGTGAACCCTAATAGGTTCTATTGTAAAAATCCCTTCACCGGGTGACATCTTAATTGATGTTCTTAAGTCCTCTGGTGAGGTGACTCCTTACAGGATCAAGATCTTAACTGTTCTATATCAAATCCCTTGACAGGGTAGCATTCTAACCAATGCTTTTGTAAGCCTTTAATCGGGTAGCTTTATTATTGCAGTAGTGAAGTTCGTGGGTTCTATCCCACTGTGGTTTTCTTCTTTTAACTGAGGGTTTCCACATATATATCCTGTGTTAGATTCTGTTAGTGATTTTTGTTTATGTTATTTAAGCATACATTATATTTTCAATGTCAAATAGTTGTTTTATTCAGTTTAACAGGCTAAGAAAGAGAAAAAGGTTAAATAAGTTGAATTTACTGATTCACCCCCCTCTCAGTAACCGGTTAGGATTAACAAAAATTGAAAGCCAAAATCAGAGATTAGAAATATTATTAGAGCAATGTCCAATTAGAGATGGCGATGGACCATTGATGGCCTTTCGACAATGAGAATCCACGTTTGAAGGCACAAATAGAAGTCAATATACGACTGAATATACAATCAAAAGTTTGATGTTTCTGCGACAATGACTTGATACAACTGATCTGTATATGAGTCTGAGTATGTGCAGACTGTGTATAGAAGGATGTAGAATCACTGACTGTATGTTGTCTAGCTTGACTGTCAATGCCAATCTTGTGAGATTATTTCTAATTGCAAGATAATAGTGAGGAATAAAGATATTGATAATGTTGTTGTTGAGAACTCCGATATGTAGTGATCCAATCTGATAATGTGTTCCAAGATGGCTCTTTGACTGTGATCTGTTAATGTTCGAACAATGATTGTTTTAGTGTTGATGGTATCACAATATCCAGTTGGTATGTTCAATGATGCTGATGATCATAGTAAAGTGCTGATGCGTTCACCCTCAAAATAGATATCTCCATGTTCTGCTATGATTGATGCAGACTCATTAATGGTATCGCAGATGCTATGAATTATGTATTTGATCTTTCAATATTGACCTCCATTATGATTATCATCAATTCCAAGGATGTTGTCACTATGTGTGTGTTGTGTGTGCCGAGCTAGAGATATTGCCGGTGATATGAAGGTTGCTATTCTGCAATGATGGTGTCTCTATTATGTATGTTGTTAGATGTATATCATTGTGAGTGTGTGTCGAGTTAATGGAAGTCTCTACTCTATATGGGATCTGTGATGAGGATATCTCTACTATGTATGCCATGGTGTATAACTTTACAGATTTGAAACCAAGGACTATGTGTTGGATCACTAGGTTATGATGCTTAGAGTTGCCAACGATCTTGATCTTTGATAATGATTTGCAAAAGATGATCAATCCGATTACTCCAATAAGGTCACAATTAACTTAACCTTATTGGAGAATCCAATAGACTAGGGAGGATCTCTCACCTCCAAAATTGGTCTCCAATGCTTAATTCCTCAATCGGAATTGTAGACACAAGAAGCAATATGATTTGAATGATAATAATGAATTACCAAATGACATACTTAAATATGCAAGCTTGTCCTAAATCGCAGATGTGGCGATCCCAAAGTGGGTGCCCAAATTCAAAATATAAAGATTGTTCCTAACTAAGGCGAGGTGGCTCACTAGTGCGCCCCCTTGATTGGCCCCCTTGAAAATTAACTCTCAGGGGACCATAAGAGTTACTTGCAAAAATAGAATAGGTCCGGCCTAAAGAGGGGACATGACATTAATCCTCTTCAGTGTTGTATTAATTATTCTTTTTACTCTATTGGTGGCTTTACTTGTGTGTTTTGTTTGTCACCTTGTATTGTGCTAAGTGGAATTCTTAGGACGATAGTATGTGGTTGATAGTGGTTGATGAACATTGAATTTGTATACAAGTTGAAAACTGTTAGTCTCTTGCTAATCAATTCTATGAATGTTGATTTATTGACATCTAGGAAGTCTGGTTCGTCCAAATGGGCCCTTGGACCAGCCACGGTTCGAACTGGTCCATGGTACTGGTCCAGTTCGCATGTGGGTCTGGACTGGGTCCAGTCCACACAACCCTGGTTCAAACCAAACCATGGGCCAGTTGGACCCCAGACCATACACAAAATATGTGGACCTCGATCGAACTAGATGTGAATTCTGGAAAATTTAATGAAGATTTTTTCTCCGCTTCCCTTTTTAAATATTTTTCTCTTGGTAACATGTTGTCATACTCAGTCATTTGTTTAGCTCAGGGGAAAGAGGATTTATACAAATATAACATTTAAGTATAAGTTACGTTTATTTGTAACTTATGCTTTAAGTTATATTTGTATAAACACTATCAGGATGTTTGAGATAAGTTTCAACTTCATAGGAGTTAAAATGCAGATTCTAGATTTTGGGGGTTTTCAAAAAGTTCCAGACTTAGCCAAATTTTAGGATTCAACATGTCTTTAGCAATGTTATGTCCCACAACATGTCTTGGCTTTTTGAGGTCAAATTGAATCTAGAACAAGGATTTTCTAATGATTCTAACGCATTTCCTTACAAATCACTTGGTTTCAATTCTATATTCCTAACAGACTTAGCTCAACACTTGCTCACACCCTAGACAAACATTACTTTCCAATAGGCCAAAATTGCTCAAACTCACCCTTGGACTCGGAGACTTGAAAATTGCTACCACCTAAGACCTCCTAAGACTACCTTAAACATGTTTCCAAGAGAAAAAATCTTTAAAAGGGAAGCGAAGAAGACGAAGAAGATGATGGAGAAGAATATCAATAAATTTTTAATCCATTAGTTGAACTTCAAACAATGATACTTGAACTTGATGTTATTATTTAAATTTAATGTTTTGAATCTTTGATGTTGAACTTGAAGTATATGATGCTATGATGGTATGATCATGATTCATGATGCTATGATTGTTTATGGTGTTTTTGTTGTTTAAATGTTGTTATGATACAATGTATCATTCTAATCTTAACTCATGCTTCTTAACTCATGCTTCTAGGCTTCATAAATATGTATATATATGTATATATATATATAATTTTTACATGTTTTTGTACTAACGAACCCAAAGCCCTTTTCAAAGTTTTGTTGTACCGGCGAACCGGTCCTTCGTACTCGAACTTAAACCCGAACCCGAACCAGCATCCTAGATTGAGATTTATCTTAAAGAGTGATTCCATACCTTAGTTCACCAATAATAAATATTTTTTTGTAACCGTATGTTGGCTAATGGTCTAACCTTTGAAGTACAAGTGTAACGCTGTGTTAAGAAAATAGAGATTATATTACTCAGTCAAATTTATAGGTGATAAAAGAAGGGGGAACGATAATGACAACGAACAATAGGTATGTACTCTTGTGATATTTTATTTGAAGATAATTCTGCTAGAAAAAAAATGTGAAGAGTGGAATAATTATATAGATGGACCTTGGCAATATCATTTTAAAATAGTTATATGACTACTATCTCTAATTTGAATTCTGAGATTCTGTGATGTTCTCTTTTTTTAATGGGTTCTTTCATGTCTGAGTGCATTTGTGCGTTGTTCTATCTCCAACTCTTTCCCTTGTTCTTTCATGTCTGAGTGTGATAGCATTGCCACTATCATTGACATTCCTTCCTATGGTGCATTCTTGCAAGGATTGTCCTAGATCTGTCTTGGACTGTGCAACTGTTTTGAAAATTCTTGTCTTTATTTGCTTGCTGCGATTCTTTAATTGTGGCAGGCTTTTTGGCATCCAAAACCTGTTCACAGTCCTTTACCATGTCTTTAGCCATAATGCATCTTAGAGGATCTTCTTATGGTGACTGCCATTAGGTGATAGGCATGGGTCAGACTTCTCCTTTTAAAAGATTTATAATCCACGTTTGATTTCCTATCTTCTATTCTTCGTTCATAACTATCATCTTTAGGCAAGCACATCAGTATATCATCCATGTTATGTACCTTTAGCCAATGTAGATAAAATCACTATGACAAGCATGCATAACATGTGTTCTTGACTTGGACTAGTAAAGCCATGCTGTCACTGTCATTTGGAACTGTAATGTGTCACATCACTTGCCAAATGGAGCCTTGAAAGAATAAAAGATGTCATGTTTTATCATATATTGTCATTGTGCTCATTGTCCTCTAGTTACTTGTCTCTAAGTTTGTCTTTCATATTCCTTCACCTTCTAGACTCATGCATTTCAAGTTGTTGCAGTTCACTGTCTTCTTAATTTCTTTGGAATTGTTTTAAGAAAAGTTTCTCTAGATTTATTCATAGCAGCTCTTAACTGGTTATATTTGGCATTCTTTGTGCAAAGTTACAGACTCTAGCATTTCACTCCCTTTGACATTTAATCAAATAGTTTAAAAATCTCCACAAAGTGCTATCTCATTTGTCAAATGGTTAGTGTGCTTGGCTGATGCGAGCCATCGTGAAGACTCTCCATTTAATACTTGCAATTGTTATTTAGTGTAAAAGATTGTCATTTGCTACCTTTTTCATCTTGTCTCAATGACTGTAAAAACTCCTAATTATGCACTGTCCTATCCAACAATGCAGCCTCCAATAGGCTTGTCACACATTTTGGAGTTTTTATCCTTTTAGGTACCATATATTTGTCCTTATGTTCTTTGTTTACCACATCTGGCCTTGTCTTCAATGTTAGTGATGGAATCTCAATGTAGTGACATGCCATAACATGCTAGCAGTTATGTACCTTTGACCAATGTAGATAAACTCTCTATGTTGAGCATGGTCTAACATGTCTTATTGACTTGCACTAGTAAAGGCAACCTGCCACTGTCGTTTGGAACTATAACGTGTCACATCTCTTACCAACTGAAATCTACAAGGCAGAAAAGATGTCATGTTTTATCATGTACTGTCATTGTGCTCATCGTCATCCATTTACTTTCCTTCGACCTTGTTTTTCATATACCTTCACTTTCTAGATTCGTGCATTTCATGTTGTTTCAGTTCACTATCTTGTTACTGTCTTTGGAACTATTTTATGGAAAATTCTTCTACTTTCATTCATATAAAAGATTGTCATTCTCTTCCATTGTCATGCCATCACAATGATTGTAAAAACTCTTCATTATGCACTGTCCTGTCCGACAATGCAGCCTCCAGTAGAACTACACACTTTTTGGGCTGGATATTTGTCCTTATGTTCTCTGTTTTCTATGTCTTCCCTTGTCTTCAATTTAAGTCTTGTAACAATAGTCTTTCACCTATCATTCAACTTCTGTGATGAGTCTAAATGTAATGACATGCCATAACATGCTGTCACTCGGTATACTTTCAGGACTGTCATCCATTTCCCACTCCTGATTTACTCTCATCAGTACTATACAGTGAGCTGCACAGTATCACTGTTCATTTTTCATAGCTCTATCCATTAATTAACTATTAGCTACAAGAGTCACATGACTATGAAAGCTTTGTCAACAGTCACAAGGCTTAAGATCATTTCGATTTCCTCTTTCTGGTTAAGCATTCTGAGACCATAGTACCCTCAATAGACATGCTTCGGCCTGAAAAAATAAGTTCCTTTGGGTGATAGGATTTAAATAGGTTGTTAGCAGATTAAGTATCTATAGGATCATGGCTATGAATTCCATTGGTAGCGAATCCTTCACAAAACAAATTACATGAATAGTTTAATGTTAGTCTCTAAAAGATGATTGCAAGCAGCAATCTTTCAACTCTTTTCTTCCTAAATACCTCATGATGGTGCACATAGAGCCCTGTAGATCCAATTATTTTGCTTACAAGCATATACACAGCCAACAAATACCATGTCTATCTAGGCTGCATTGACTAAAACTGACATTATGACAAGCAAGTTGGGGATCATCCCGTTGATGACATGGTAAAAACAGTTTTAGAGCTGTAGCATTGAATGGTTGGTGGATAGTTCTAAACTTTAGGCAACCACCAAATAATTGGTTACATGTGTCAGTGGCAACAGATGGAAGTATTGTGGCTACTGGCAGACATTACAGAACAATTGCATGACACAAGAGAAGCAAATGTATATTTCTCATAGAATTCAATTCCTCCTTTTCCTTAATGGCTTTTATCCTCAAATGGTCATGCCTTAGCCAAGGCACTTTGCACTTAGAAGATATCCAGAGATATTGATATCTTCCATCAATACACTTTAAATCTTACAGACTACAAGTAAATTGCTTTGAAAATCCTTGCACAGACTCCTGTCAATTTTGTAAAAAAGCTTTCATAAGATAATAACATACCATGTCGAATCCTCACTCCGGGATCATTTGAACATGTGTAAACTGCTTGGTAACAGCTCCTCTGAAGTCTCTCCTTCCCTACTCCATGTCATGCATCTCCTCTGGAATTTTACAAAGTTTCCTAGGCAGGGGCAACAGGCTCTCATTGTGCTGTCAACAAGGTCAACCTACTTAGAAAAACAAGGACAGCTAACTCTGACTTGTTTCTAAAAATTCCTCCCAATGCCTATGAACCTGATTTTGAGATAGAAAGAGGGCACTTTTCAATTCTTGAGTACATGGGTTTGTTGTCAAAAAATCTGAATACCTATTGGGGTCTTGACATGTGATATCAGAGCCTTTGGTTTGGACATGAGGCCTGAAAGCCTTTTGCAACCTGAACTAAATCTCGATGAGAAGGAAAATGTAAGATGTGTATGGTGATTAAATTTTATGCATCTTGGGGATCCTTGCACATGTTGTAACTCATGTGGGTTTGGGAAAAGCGAAGTGTATTGAAGTAGTCTACTCTCCTTATTCAGAACAAGAAATAGTCACATGGTACATGTTAGGTGTGCTTTTTTGGGGTTTGATACTTATCTTAAATATTGATGGCTTTCTTTCAAAATATTTATGATTGACAACAGGGATTTGGTATCTCATTTAGAATTAGTCTAGCCACCAAACTATTCTATCTTGTGAACTTATGGATGCACCTGATCATTGTTGAAACCAAGCTCATTTTATTTCTTATTGATGAAAGTGAATTTTTACTTGATTTAATGTTGAAAATCATACTTGATTGATTCATGTCGTATTTATTAGCCGATAAGGCTATTTTGGGTGGGACTTTCCACTAGGAAACATCACGTCTCACCTGTCCAAAAGTTTGTGGCTGCCAACGGACTCGAGAAAATGTTGCCGGAAGTATTTAGGGTTAACATGTCACATACAGGAGGATCCTACTCCTTCCAGTCTGCCACGATATATGCATGAATATCATTTCAAGAGGGAAATAGATTTGCGGTATTCACCGCCATCGGCTCACAGGAGTCATCGGCTCGGCAGTGCCTCTGAATACACCACCTCACCATACGCCTCCTCTGCAGGCTACTAAAGTGCTACGGTCCTCACAAAGCCAGCAATTCATCAATTCACAAACATCCAGCCCTGGTTTCAAGCCCCTCAAACAGATGTGGTCCAAATCATTTTGCAAATTTTTCCTCTCTAAACCATATCATACTGCTTGAAATCCTAACAAATGCTTTTATATTGAATTGTGTGATCTTAGTGATTCCTCATCATTCTCCACATCCCTATTAGTTGCTGGAAGTTGCAAAAATCAAATGTTGTTCTAAGTCAAGGGTGTTTCTGGACATCGAGTTTTAGTTTCATTTTCCTGAAAAATAGTGGATTTGATGTAGCTTGTGTACTGTCCCTTGGTCTGTAGGCTGACAGGATCAATGCTCTGATATCAATTATAATGTCTCTTATTAGTATCATTGCTATATTTTGTCCTAGAACATCAAAGGAGGTATGAGTCATATTGAGGAATTGCAACTTGCCACTTTAAGTCTTTATTCCTGAAATGTACATTCTCCCCTCCATAAAAGGACAACAGATTGGCTGTAAGCTTTAAAAAATCTTCATCATCATTATATATATCTACATATGAAATAGTAGTTTATCTGTATATATTCCAACTTCTTATCCGCTAGAAGACAAGATAATGAGCTAGCTTGAACATAATGCACTATGCTTCATATAAATGACTTGAACAGTTTTAAATCTGCAGTTTAGTTTTATTAATTCTGTAACTCAAAGTTTCTCCCTTGAGTCAGTGCCTTATTCTCCTCCCCCAATCTCTATTTGAATGGCTTATGTACTGCATAGATATACTGAGAAATTATTGCCTTGCACCAACCCCATTTGTTGAAATTTTATAATTCGGGCATGCTCTGATTGAATATTGGGAACAAATCTCTTAGATTATTTGAGAGCTTAAGTTCGTATTAGTGTTTGTCTTTAGTGATTTCCATGAAAATATTTTAATTGCTTCAATATTTGGTAAATGCAAAATCTCAGATTGATAAAATATTTTAATTGTTTGAATATTTGGTGAATGTAAAATTTCAGATTGATAACCTGCTGTATTCTGTTTGTTTGACGCAAGTGCGCATGTCTATCTGTTAACATGCATGGCTGTAAACAACCACTTTATTTTAATTCATGTGCTCTTTTGAAGTCAAATTCTTGGCCATTGAGAATAGCAAAAACAAATAGTACCCACAAGATACTTAGATTTCTTTGCGGTTGGGTTTTTCTTTCAGGTGATTGCACAGTCAGTCACCGCAAAGGGCAATCAGTGTGTCAAGCAATGTATTTGAAGACCGCCAGGAGATAATTAGTATCTCCAGTGACACATCATCGAGCAACCAAACACAAATAGACATGAATGGTCCCGTAGTGTCAACATTTGAGTCTACGTTAGTCAAATGCATAGGTGATCGCTACAGTAACATTGAAGCATGTGTGAACAACATAGTGCAAAATTGCCGTGAGACACTTGAAGAAGTGAGTTAGTTGAGCAAAGAAGTGCAGCATGTTCACAACCATGAACTTTCTATGGTCAAATATAGTATGCAGAAGTTTCATATAATATGTGGTGCTCTAGAATTGTACCACAACTTCCTGCACGAGCTCAAATATGATGAACACTACTCAACTAGAAATGCCCTTACCATCAAACAAATATTTCAACAGTTCTTGTCGAACACATGGAATGACTTCTGTGCTTAACACTGCAAAAGGTTGATGATTTTTTGGAGTGTGCTAAACAAGAACACTATGACAACGAACAGCTTTTTTTGCTGACTTGTACTGACCCTATCAAACAATGTGTTTTTTGGTGAAAGCCTGCCTTGCAAGAATAAGTTACCGTTTTCTATGTGGACTGTACAAAGCGATTTTAACATTTTTGGGAAATTGTCAAAAAAGACTGGTCTATCTTCGAACGATACATTACATATGTTGTGTCAACATTTTCCATTGGATCCCATGCGTTGTATAGTGTATATTTTTCCTTTGAGTATATTAAATGACTTTGTGAACAAATGTTTAATGAGTTAAAATGCTTTTATAGGTAAATGTAATGTCCCCAGTTTAGCAGTTGTCCAGCTGTGTGACTGTTAGCCTATTTCTGTGTGGTCCCGGAGGTTAACGAAGAGGTCAGTGGGATCCTAAGATGTTTTGGCCTAGTCATTTCCAGTTTGAACTAGAACCGAGTTGATTTAGATGGTTTTCGACAAACTTACTATTTTTAATAAGTCAGCAGGGCATGGGCGATGTCAGAGTTAGTGATTGGATTCGATGCTCGTCGATAAGAGCTTTCCGACGAGCTATCACTCATATTATTCCGAGCCCAATTACTATTTTATTTTAATGCCTGAAGTTTATTAAAGTAACATTTAAATTAAATGTTAAAATAATAAAGTGTTACTTTAATATTATTCATGTTGGGTTGTGTGTTTGAGAAGGGAAGCCCAAGGGAGACATAAGGTGTTATTTTATTTTAAAAACACTTTATCCCACATTGCTTGTGAAAAGTGGGTCGACCCTATGAAGTGGAAATAAAAGGAGAGCTTGTCGCCCTTGTTCAACATGTTGAATATGAGAAGAAATTGATGTGTGAGTTGCAGATCTGTTCTTGGCATTAGAGGACGTCTATCCTCTCTTGTGACATTCTACACATCATTCCCTTGGGGTCTGGCCTTTAGAATCCATTGCTATCAGCTTCATTATCAAGCAGATTGGGCACGTTTCTAGCTACAGGCAGATTTGATGTTTTGGTCATATCTTCTTCATTACACATCCGACGCTTATGCTACTTTAAATGATGATTTAATGAAGGTATTGGACTGTTTGAAAGACAAAGTACTGTAGCAGCACTATTCACGTGGGTATTGTTTATGCAACACTGTTCATGCGGGTACTGTTCATGCGGCATTGTTCATGTGGGTACTGTTCATACGACACTTTTCATGTCACCATAGTAGCAGGTTTAAATAACATTTTCTATAACATTATGTCAATAATATCAGAGCAATTAGTGAGTTGAAATTCTGCCATGTGTTTGATTTTATTAAATTCTGAAAATAACATCTTATCAACAGCAATACAATTTCAAATCTGCATATCATTGGACTTTCTTTGGTTTATGTTAAGTATTTTTTCAATTCCATGCAAGCAAACAATATAAACGTCCCATTTCCGAAGTCATAAGGGTTAAATTAGTAAACAGAGGAATTAGGAGTTGGATGCAAACTGTTTGATAAAATTCCTATCAGTAGTTGGTTTAGTTTTTGGGCATTCAAGGGTGCCCATTACAATGGTATCAGAGCTATTAGTCCTATCATCGTGTGGAGGTCTTACAGGGAATTTGGAAAAGCCGGATAGAGGGAAAAGTGTTTGACAAAATGTCAAAAAAAAAAAAAAAGGCTAAGCATTTATGTTTGAGCATGCAACAGGGGCCTTATAACTTCTACCATACCAGAGCAAGACAAAACAGAAATTCGAACTCATAGAGCAAGCAGTCTAGTTCATCCATGGATGTGGACATAAAATCCAGTCATACAGACACAAAGGAGATATTCTTTGATAAGGACAGTAGTATGGGTGACCGAGATGATAGGAATACAGGACTCGGCGAAGGTAGGAATACTGGTCCAGATTAGGGGGAGGTCATCTTCAGACAGTTACTGGATACGTTAGAGCAGGGGCAATGTATGGAGTAGGAGCATAATAGGCGAATGGACATGATGTTGCAGCTTATGCCTAGACAGATGGGCGTCAATATTAATCCAGGTGATGCCAACAATGGAAACAATAACAATGGGGGAAACGATAACAATGGGGGCAACGATAATAATGGAGGCTGAGGCAACAACAATGGTCCTGAGAATAACATTAATGGTAATAATAATGGACATAGCAACAAAGGGAATGAGGCTGATAACTTTAGACACATTGCACGCCCAACTCAGACAGCAAGTTCGAGACCTCTTCTACCCACCTTCCCACCCAGAGATCCGGTTCAACCAGTAAATGAACCGCAGATTACCGAGTTACAAGATCAGTTCAGGAGGGACTGAGAGGCTAGTGGGCCGGTGTTTCAGGTGGATATTTCCCTCAAAGATTATATGGACTTGAGGATGAGACACATGCCTAGAGCAGGAGGGAGGAATCAAAACTTTGACCTAAGAAAGAAAGTTGGAAAAATTTCTCTACCTTATTATGATGCTTCAGGGAAGATGACTGCACGAGCTTGGGTGCAGAAGGTAGATACATACTTGCAGCTGAATCCTATGCCTGAGGAGGAGGCTATCAAGTATGCGGCTATTCATTTGGATGGCCCAGCGCAAGAGTGGTGGCACCATGGCATGGTAACCTTGGGGCATAATCAGATCACATCTTACGAGGAGTTCACTGAGAGGCTCATAGAGAGATTTGATACCAAGGATCCTGAGTTATAGTTTAAGGAGTTGGCACAACTCAAGCAGTGGGGATCATTTGAGACATATATCAGTGAATTTCAAAGGTTAGTTGTGTTGGTCACAGATGTTTCAGAGAGGAGATTAGTAGTGTTGTTTATGGACGGACTCTCAGATCCCTTGAGGGGTTGGGTCAAGGGGCATGAACCAACTACATTATAGGAGGCCACTAAGAAGGCTCGTGACTTAGCACCTTCTTCTTTTAGGAGCAGATTTCAGCCTAGGGATTCACATACGAAGAAGGATAAGGAGAAGGACAAAAAACATTTTCACAGGGATGCTGAGCCAAAAAGGGATAATAAGTTGGATAATGACACCTTGAATGAGTTGAGGAGAAAGAAGCTATGTTTTCATTGCAGAGAGCCTTGGGACTTATCTCATAAGTGTCCTCTCAAGGCTAAGGAAAATCAAATGGAGTATTTCTCAATAGAGGAGTCACAGTCAGAGAGGAAGGATCAACACTCTAATTCAGATGAGGGTAGCACTACAGAGGAGAGCAGCGATGAGAAGTCATTGGCATGTTTAACGGGGGCTTAGAAAGCAATCACATTTAAGGTCAGGGGTACTATTCAGTGGTAGAAAGTGATCTCACTCATTGACACTGGGGCTACACATAATTTCATAGATGCACAATTGGTAGCCAAGAGAGGTTTACAGACTGAGGAGCATGTTGCGTTTAGATTCATGGTGCTTAACGGTGACAAACTATTATGCACTTGGAAGATATCTAATCTTCACATCAGGTTTGGAGATGGCTATGAGTTGGAGGATGAGTTCTATGTAGTAGACATGGGAGATTATGATGTCATCCTCGGCATGACATGGATGGCCTCACTAGTTGAGTTCACACTCAACCTAGAAAAATTGAAGATGAGGTTCCAGCATGAGGGCAAAACTGTTGTACTTAGAGGACTTTTGGATGAGGTCTACAGAGTAATCTCCTTGAGGAGAATGCATAGAATTTTTCAAAATGATGACGTAGAGTGGGCGATAGAATGTTTCGCTATGCCAGCTTTACGGGAGCCACAGGTGAAGAGTCATCCACTCGATATCTAGAAGATACTTGACAGGAACGCTAAAGTTTTTGGCGAGATTCCGCATGGGGTTCCTCCTGACAAGGGGATAGAGCATGTTATTGAGCTCGAGGAGGGAGCCAAACCAGTTATGATTACTCCCTATCATCATCCTAAGAAACACAAGGATGAGATAGAGAGGGCGATTAAGGATTTGTTGGAGATGGGGCATACCAGGCCTAGTAAGAGCCCATTTGCTTCAGAAGTAGTGTTGGTAAAGAAGAAGGATGGTACGATGCGCATGTGCATCAATTAGAGGGCATTAAATAAGAAGACCATTAAGAACATATATCCCATCCCGCGGATAGATGACCTGATTGATGAGCTGCATGGTGCATGCTTCTTTACGAAGATTGATTTACGGTCAGGGTATCATCAGATCAGGATGAGGGTGGAGGACATTGAGAAGACAGCCTTTTGGTGTCACTATGGCCACTTCAAGTTTTTGGTTATGCCATTTGGGCTAACCAATGCCCCTGCTACTTTCTAGAGTTGCATGAATTAGGTATTCAGGGGGCAACTTAGGAGATTTGTCCTGATTTTATTTGATGACATTTTAGTCTTCAGTAAGACTTGGGAGGAGCATTTACAACATCTTGAGATGGTGTTGTCCATTTTGGAGAAAGAGTCACTATATGCCAAGGAATCTAAGTGCGAGTTTTGGTTGATTGAGTTACTATACCTTGGGAATATCATCAACATAGATGGAGTTCGGGTAGATCCCGAAAAGATTAGAGTTATTGTTGATTGGCCTACTCCTACAAACCTCACACAACTTAAGGGGTTCTTTGGTCTCTACCGATTTTATAGGAGATTTGTTAAGGGATTCTCACAGACCGCTACACCCTTGATGACCTTACCAGGAAAGGGGCCTTCATATGGATAGGGGCAGCTCATAGATGCTTTGATAATTTCAAGAAGATGATGTCATCATGTCCAGTATTAGCTCTACCGGACTTCACGAAGCCATTTGAGCTTCATTGTGATGCGTCGGGTGATGGGATTGGGGCACTCTTGATGCAGGAGAAGCGTCCCATTGCTTTTGAGAGTAGGAAGCTCCGTGGAGTGGAGAGGAGCTATTACATCTATGATCGGGAGATGTTGGCCATTATGCATGCATTGGCCAAGTTTTGGTCCTACTTGGTTGTAGGGAAGTTTTTTATCAAGACTGATCACAACAGCATCAAATACTTCATGAGCTAGCCTGACTTGAATGATAGACAACAAAAGTGGATTACGAAGTTGTAGGCTTGTGACTTTGACATTGAGTTTGTCAAAGGTAAGAAGAATGTGGTGGCAGATGCTTTATCCAGGAGACCTCATATTTGTGCTCTAGCTGAGATTACAGGAGATTGGAGAAATAGGATTATAGCAGAGTATGCAAGAGACACTTGGGCTTCTGGGGTGATTGCAGTCACCATACAGGATGATCATTATGTGGTGATGGACAAATTGATCAAGTTCCAAGGTAGGATATATTTGATTCCTTCATCATAGTTTAGGGAGGTAATACTGAACGCATTTCATGATGCACCTACAACTGGACATCCAGGGTTCTTTAAGACCTACAGGAAGATCCATGAGCGGTTCACATGGAGAGAGCTCAAGGATGATGTTCAGAAGCATGTCAGGGAGTGTGCAGTTTGTCATCAGAACAAGGGAGTGTAATACCACAAAAATGGGCTATAGGTTCATTAACCTCCTATATCGATAGATCGAACGAAATCGACATCAAAGTCCTAACCTAAGGCACATCGACACATTATCAAATCCTAAATTGATTATCTCAAATTCTGCATGAGGGAATATTCCTAGTAATATTCTTATTTATCTTAATTATCTTTAATTTAATGATTATTTGGCGATAAATCCTATTTATCCTAAAGTTTGATTAATCGAATATTCTCAATATTTAATTAATTAGATTTAATTCTGTCACTTAATTATTTAATTGAATTGAATTATATTTATTCCTAATTATTATTATTTAAATTTGACAATAAATCAAAATTCCTATCATTAATTGATTAAATTCTTATTTAATTAATTAAAGCAAGTTGTCATATTTAATGATATTGTTTTGGAATAAAAGTTTGATTTAATAATTGATTGACCCATAAATCAATTATTTTATTTTCAAAATCAGTTAAGTTGGAAATAAATCATTTTATTTATTTATTTAATTCATAATTAATTATGCACATCCAAAAAAGCAATTAAACTATAAATCAGAAAATCAATTCAAGTTGTTTTAAAAATAAACTCAACTCTATTTTGAGTTGAAAGCTGATCTCAACTTGTAATTTAAATCAAAAAACTATTTTTGCATTATTTTTTGTGAGTTAACTATCTTTAATTCCTTGTTGACTCAAAAGTCAACTAGAGTGATTTATGGCTTTTTCCATGCATCCCCAAAGCCTTGGATTTCTATAAAACCAATGCTCAGCTCTTTAATCTCATATCTCATAATTGCGCGAACTTATGCTGTCGAATTGGTATTTGAAGAATTGAAGCTTCTTTGTGAATCAACAACTTTGTGAGATCATTCATATTTTAGCATATCATTGTTAGATTAATTGCATTGCATATCAGTTTTTCATATAAATTAGATTTCATATCATTTTTTATCTTATTGCACAGAAAAACCAAAAAAATAGATTAATTTGCATCCAATTCATATCTAGATTTTGCATTCAAATCCTTCATTTATGTGTCGTCAAGGTCATTGATCTCGGTATAATCTAAGAATACATACTCGCATCTACTAGAAGACAGTAAATCGCCTGGTTAGATTAGTTTCCATTCTATTGCATGATTTTGATTTTAGCTAACCTCTAATGTTTTATTGAAGTGTTGTGTCTACAGACAAGTACAAAATTCACACACATTTCTAGCACCCACCGTGGGGCCGTGAAACGGGTTTCCATTCCATTTCTATCAATTTCTATCATCTTCTTGTCATTTTTTGTTTCAAGCTGCGATTTTTAATTTCTGTCTGTATAATTTTCATACGAGTTTTGTCAGAAACTCGTACCAGGAGATACCCACTGTTGTACGACCGTTTATTTGATCGAGAATCGTATCAAAAGGATCGCAGTGTCATTTGAAGTCTCGATTGTCATATGACCTGGTGCCTAGTGTTGTACGAGTTTTTGGACTGTCGTCTGGGAGGTAACCGACTATCGTACGAGTTTTAGTGTGAGGTTTCAATTGTCGTTTCACCTTTTTTTAGGCAATTTTCTAGATTTGTTTTCCATATTTGGACTGACAGCTAACATTGACAATTGAAATTTGCTATTTCTGATTGATTTCTGCTGATTTTGATTGGGAAAAGCGTAAGAGTTGCTAAAAATAGGTAAAAATCTACTAAGAGCGTTGCGAGGAATTCAGGTAATCTTTTCAGCTGATAACATTTTGATTTGGATTAAAAAGGACTCTTGCGTGTCAAGCTTGTGTGACCGTTATTGCTTTCATATTACATATTTCATTTTCGGCTATAAAAATGAACATAGATTTATTTTTTCAGCATCTTTGTTACACATAGTAAATAGGCCCTATGAACACTATTTGTGGCTCTTGAGAGAGTGGGTTTCCAGTGAAACTCTTCTCAACGAAGGAACCCTTGTAGGTAGGGAGGATACTGAGAAAGTCTCACGTTCAACTAGATTCGTGTGTCTTCAACTTTTGATTAATACATTCTCTCTCTAGAGGTTGATAGATCATAAGCGGTTGACGTCATAGATCTTTGTGAGACAATCTTAGTCTTAGCGTGTCGGATTTATCTGTTTGCTTTGTCTTTGTTAAAAGTGAAAAGGCTAGAGGACTATGCTCTACTCCCTTTTTGGATAGTACCAGAAACTCAGATCCTTGAATCTGGAGCCAATCTCCATGTGGTATATTTTGTGAGTCACCTTTAAAGAGGGTTAACTGTAGTGGACATTCCCTTAATTGGGTCAACCACGTTGACGGAACCTCAAGCGGTAATAGCCATTTTCGTCGTGGTAGTGAGAACCGCTATATAAATGTCCTTGTGGAGGAAATCTTCACAGGTGTGGTCTCTTGTTGGGCTGTCAGATCTCCCTAGTAGATCTTGAAGATTAAGTTCTCGGACTATGTCAAAACCCCGGTGCGCCTGGATTGGAGTTCACCATCTTGAGATCATAAAAGTTGCAGAGTCAGACGATTACTACAAACGCTAGTGAGGCCAAATTTTCATTTTCTAAGAATATGTGCGTTATTGCAAAACTTTTTGGAACATACACTGTTAGCGCTCCTAGGGATTAGCACAATTCGGTCACTTGATTGTTCACGCGCGAGGTTACTTTTGCCCTTGTTCATTATTTTCAGACGTGCTTGAAATCACTTGCTTGCTGTTTTGTGTGCTTGCTTATCTATCTGGTTATTGAAAACGAATGAATCTGGTATAATCTTCAAATCTGGACAATACAATTTGCAAACAATCCAAAACTGAAAACCCAAAAATTTGCAAAATTTAAAGTGAAATTCCTTTCTGGAGTTAAAAGTCATCCCAGAGAGTCAAAAAGTCGTACGAGTTTTTGCAAGTGTCATTTCAAAACTGCCCAGCTGTCGTATGATTAGGAACCCAGTGTCATACAAGTCTTGTTGTCAGTCAATTAAAAAAAAATTCAAACCCTTCTATCAACTATCGTGCGAGTTTTACAATAGTCATACGAGTTTGTCAATTGTTGTTTCATGCTATACCCATTGTTGTACGAGCCTGCATAAAGTCATTTGATAAAGTTTGAAAATTGCCAAAAAGTTGTCAGAATTGTCAGATACCTAGCTTTTTCAGCCTATTTCTAGAATCTGTCAAACAAATCACTGTGTTAAGAACAGAATAGAAACTACTGAGTATCCGATCATTTTCCTAAAGTGGCCTTTCGAATTTGATTCAGCCTTCTGTTTAATCGATTTGAGTTTTTTTTTATCTTGTGTCAAAACCTTGTCATAACTATCAATCATCAATCAATCTTAAAAAATGACTAAGTGTTGTGAGCTCGTGTCTGCTATCTTTTGGGCATCTACCCATATATCCAGGGCACAGTATCCTTCATCCACATCTAATCTAAGCTTCAATCAATCAAACCTTGACAAGGTTGCGTCATCTTCTCTTCTTGATTCAATCCATTCTTCAGTTGTCTCCATCGTATTCTTTTGCTTCACCCAAGGTTAATGGTGGAAACTAGAGCTTCCTCTCACAAGAAATCTGGAGAAGCATCCCATACCTTACCTATAACCGCTATCAAGGCTCCAACTCTTGAGCAACTCTACAATTATGGTCTTTACGAAGACGACGGTCTTGGCAACTTTCGATTAAAAACAGGTTACCTCCCTCCTTCATCAACTCACGGGGGTAATCAACAAACTCTGCCTTGATCTATCCCAGGGAGTCCTAAAACTCCTACCATGTCTCAAGTAGGGACAAACCATGGCTCTCAAAGAGCTCAATCTCAACATGGCGTAGATGAGGAACCTACACCTTCTGAAATTGCTCAGTATCAAAATGATGATAACTTCAAAAGAATGATGAAGCATTTCTTGAAAGAAGATAGAGAAGCATACTTTTTACAATTAGCTCATCAAGGAGCTAAACTTCCTCCCAACATTAATGTTGAAGATATCATTACGCATGAGGAAGAAACTCCACTGATAGCTATGATGAAACAGACGCATGCCATGCAAGTCAAACTTAACAAACTCGAGAAAGAAAAGGAACCCAAAGAGTTCTCTATGGAGGCCGTATGTCCTTTTCCATTTGACAAAGACTTGTACATGCCACCATTCCCTAAAAGGGTGGAAATGCTGAAATATGATAAGTATGATGGACACTCTGACTCTCAAGATCATGTCAGAGAATTTTGTGCACAATCTATGGAATTCATGCACTAACCAACCTATCTGATGCGTCTCTTTCCTCGATCTCTGGGGGGAGCAGCCATTCATTGGTTCTCTAGATTGCCTTCTACTATCAAAACTTTTGAGGAGTTGATCAAATTGTTCTATCAGCAATACTCCTACAATATCCAACATCTAGTCACCATGATTGATATATGCAATCTCAAACAATATCCAGGCGAACCATTCTTGACATTTCTCAAAAGATGGAGAAAGAAATTCTCTCTATATTCTAGGCCTATTCCAAAAATTGAAAAACTGGAAATCTTCATCAATAATCTTATCCCAGAGATCAACTACCCTTTACAAATGCAAGATCATACATCTTTTGATAAAATGGTAGACAATGCGATCAAAATTGAAAAAGTACTTGTGAAAAAAGGAGACATCACACTTCAAAAGGACAAGTATGAATAAGGATCCAGTTCTAAAGACAAGAACAAAAATTGGAACAAGAATAAAGGCATCGTCACAGATGGCATTGTTGATACTATTTGTGGCCCATCAAAGGCACCAACTTTCAATCTAACCATTGGTACCCAAGCCATCAAAGCTTCAGAACAGAAGGTGCCCGAACCATCTCAAAAGAAGCCAAAATACAAATCTTGGTCCACTGATAATAAACGAAAGTTCACTCCTCTTGGAGAATCTTTAGAATCAGTTATGAGAACTCTGTTGGCTAATAATATCATCTCTTTGCCTGAGATCCGACAATCTGATCCTGATCCTAAACCGAAGTGGTGGAGAGAGAATGAATTTTGTGATTTCCATCGAGGTAAAGGTCACAAAACTAATAACTGCTTACGCTTGAAACATACTATTCAAGATTTGATTGATAAGGGAGACATCACCATTGACAATCATAAGAGAAATAACGATCATACAGCATTCACAGAACCATTTCCGAAACATGGTCAAGAAGTTTCATCTTCTCAGCCTAATATGGGGGCAAAGGTCAATTATGCTTATCCTAGAAATAATGCTATTATCAATATGGTTGAACCTTGTCTCTCTGAGAATTGCAATGTCATCACAATTGTGCGAAGAGATAGAGATCATTCTTCAGCTAATGCAGTTACTAGATCACAAGCTCAGGCACATCTGAACGGACAAATCCCAAATTCATCAAATGGCCCTAAGATGCCCTTCAATCTTTCTTCCGCTTCCAAATAGAAGGCTACTTCAAAGTCTTCCAATCCCAAAGATACAAGGTCGACATCTTATAGCATTGTCCAACAACTCCAACACACTAATGCAAAAATCTCCATGTTTGAGTTGCTTCGAATATCTCCAGCTCATAGAGCTATTCTAGACAAAGCTTTGCTTGGATCCAATGTTCCTGATGACCTTGATTTAGATAGGTTCTAGACTATGGTTGGACATCTTACATCTACGCAATATATCTCCTTTTCAGAGGAAGATGACAACTCCTTGAGTTACCCACATAACCAGCCCTTGCATATAGAAGTCCTGATCCAGAACCGTAGAGTCAAACGTGTGTTGATAGATGTGGGCGCTGGCCTAAATATTTGTTCTTACAGCTTGATCACACAATTGAGATTTTTAGAAATGGCTATTGATCCTAGAAAGAAAATAATTATAGAAGCCTATGATGAACAAGAAATATCTTGTAAAGGCACCATTGTCTTACCTATCAGAGCAGGACCGGTTATCAGAGATACTGTATGTCAAGTCCTTGATCTACCTTTGGCTTACAACATTCTTCTAGGAAGACCATGGATACATGAAATTTAAGCTATTCCTTCTACATTCCACCAATGCTTGAAGTTTCCTTATGGAGTAGAGGTTACTATCCCAACAGACATATCCACCACTTGCAATACATTGAAGGAAGGTGCGGATAAACTTGTACCTAATAACAAAGAATCTTCCATTGAGCCAACGAAAGAAGCATCCACATCTAAAATGGAAGATATGGCAAAAGAGGTCAATATCAAAGAAAATGGTATGGGAGAATATACTATAGAGCCAGTCTTATCTTTGACATCTCTCCCTATCTCACCTAAGTCTTATGGGTAGTCTTTGAAATAGTTCAAACCAGAATCTAAAGACCCTCTTGAGGCATATAAAAAGAATTTTGTAGCAGAGCAAGTCTCCAAGCAAGAAGTTGAAGAAGATGAAGTTGTGCTTGCATGGCTATACAAGGATGAACTTGAATCTCAAGCTGTCCCAGCTAGTGACTCTACAGTATCCAAAATCCCTTCTAAGTCATATGGTCCAGGAGATAAATTGATAGCTAAGATGGGATATTCAGGTAAAGGACCTCTAGGAGTCAGAGGAAAAGGTCTTATAACACCTATTTCACATACTGGTAGAGCAAACAAAGATACTATCGGCTTAGGCTTTAAAAAGAAACCCTTCCACCTCAAAGGTAATTGTTCTGATATCATAGAGAAGATCGCACCAGGAGAACCCCTTCTTAAGAAGGAAGGAACTGAACCATCAAATAGTGATTCAGACAGCTCAGAACTTATCCCTTATGAGCGTTTGCCTAAAGAAATCAAATACCTTGAAGCTAAAGATGATCCAATAAAAAGAATGAATGTAGTAGAAACACAAGAACCTACTATAAAGCAAGAGATAGTTGCAACACAACAACTAGCTAATCTCGAAGACAATCAAACAGACAAAGAGGAAGGTGGTAGTTATTCTGAGACAGACTCCCATGAGTATGAATTCAAATCAGAATCTGAGGGTAACCCTTCTTGGGGTATTCATCCTAACTTTACTCATGTTCTTAGATTTCCTAGAGGCATAGATGAAGAATCTAATGACTATGAATGGGGGGCCATTCCAGAAGAAGATGAGCTTATTATAGAGAAACATGTTGATATTATTCACCAATATGCACCTACACCCAATGTAAGTCTAGAGCGAAGTAATGAACTTATCGAGTCTGATCCACTAATGGTTGAATTGGACTTCCACAATGACATTGAGCCTATTCATGAATTGAATGTCTTAAGTTGTAATATCACCTTTCAACTCAAGCGTCGGGTCAGTACCAATGATGACAGATCCATATCTGTAAACACTATCTCCCAATCCTTCACCACTTTGACTATCCAACATCCTGAACTTCTTGATCAAACCTCCACAAATCTGAGCCATGGTATTTACACCTTCCCAAATGACTATGCCCTTGCTTGCTACCTCAATGCAGTTGAGCCTATGAGGACTTTCATCAGTGAACCGAGCGTTAGCATGACAGAGTCGAACATCAAGTATCTTAGTCAAAAGAATAAAAATAAAAAGAAAAGGAGTTCTGAGGGTGAAAACCACTTTATGGCAGTCTTAGAACCTACAAAAGTAAAAATAAAAGACGTATCCAAAGGTGAAAACCTCTCTGAGGCGCCTAAGGATGAGATATTTGATGTCCTTCCGAGTCATTTACAGGACAGATCTCCAATTCTAATTGAGCCAACTCAATCCATCAACTTGGGAACAACAGAAGAACCACAATTGATTCATGTAGCATAATCTTTATCAGAAAAAGAGAAGCAAAACTTTACAACATTCTTAACAGAGAAGAAGATCAACTTTGCATGGAAATATTCAGATATGCCAGGGTTGGATCCTAATCTTATAATGCATCATTTATCTATAGCTTCAAATGTCAAACCTGTTAAGCAAAAATTGAGAAAGATGCATCCTCATGTTGCACTCTTGGTAAAAGCTGAATTAGAGAAGCTCCTGAAAGTCGGATTCATCCGAGTTATCGACTATGTAGAGTGGATCTCTAATATTGTACATGTTTCAAAACCAGATAAATCAATCAGAGTGTGCACAGACTTTAGAGATGTAAATAGAGCATGACCTAAGGATGGTTTTCCACTACCTAACATTGATATGATAGTGGACATGACAACGGGCTTTGAGATGTATTCTTTAATGGATGGTTTTTTCTGGGTATAATCAAATAAAAATTGCTCCAGAGGATCAAGAGAAAACTGCTTTTACATGTGCATGGGGTACCTTCTATTGGAATGTCATGCCATTTGAGTTTAAAAATGTTGGTGCTACATATCAGAGGGCTATGACTTCTATTTTTCATGACATGATGCATAGGACTATGGAGGATTATGTTGATGATACTTTAGCAAAATCTATGATTAGAGCTGAACATCTAAATGACTTGAGCAAGATACTAGACAGAATGGAAAAGTTTAGTCTCCGACTAAATCCGAAGAAGTGTGCTTTTGGTGTCACTTCGGGAAAGCTCTTGGGATACATAGTTTCAAAGAAGGGCATTGAAGTTGATCCAGCTAAAGTAAAGGCTATCATGGAGATGCAACCACCAAAGAATATTAGTCAAATGAGGACATTGCAAGGAAGAGTTCAATCTATCGGGAGATTCATATCATAGCTTGCAGACATATCACAACCTTTTACAAAAACATTACATAAAGGTGTGACCTTTGCATGGAATGAAGAATGTGAGAAGAACTTTGACCATATCAAACAATATCTATCAAATCCTCCTATCTTGATGCCTCGTATTCACGGGAAGCCATTGATCTTATATGTCTCCGCAACAGATACATCACTGGGGACATTGCTAGCACAGCATGATGAGAATAAAAAAGAAAGAGCTATATACTATATCAGTAGAACATTGGTTGCATATGAAAAGAACTATTCAATGATTGAGAAAGCTTGTCTAGCTATGATCTTCACATCACAAAAATTGAGACATTACATGTTAGCTCATACCACACATTTGGTAGCTAAAATTGATCCACTAAAGTATCTACTAAGCAAAGCTGCCCTCACAGGTAGATTAGCCAAGTGGGTCATGCTCTTAAGTGAATTTGACATTGAATATGTGGAAAGAAAAGCTATAAAAGGACAGGTTATTGTTGATCAATTAGCAGATGCACCTATGATTGATGATACACCAATGCAAATGGAATTTCCAGATTCCTCTATCATGACTCTTTCTTCTAGAGAATGGTGGTTATTCTTTGATGGCTCCTATACACAGAATGGATCTGGAGCAGGAATATTGTTCATAACTCTTCAAGGATACTCAATACCAAAAGCATTCAGATTAAAATTTCCTTGCACAAACAATATTGATGAATATGAAGCCCTTCTTAATGGCATGAAACTAGCAATTGGGTGGAGAGTAACAGAGATACACATTCATGGAGACTCTCAACTTGTTATCCATCAAGTCAATGATGTGTACCAAACTAAAGATGAAAAGCTCATTCCTTACAAGAGAATGGTAGATGATCTAAAGAAGTATTTCATATCTATCACATTTGAGAAAATTCCTAGAACAGAGAACAAGGCTCCCGATGCAATGGCAACGCTATCTACTTTATTACAGCAGCCTGAACATCAGCTACGCTACGAGTTCCTGGTGGAAGCACTATCTTATCTTGCATATGATTCCCCTGAAACCCACATGATCTGCACTATTGTTGGTCATGATTCATCCAGATATAAAAACCTATTTTTCTATCTCCAAGACCAAATCATTCCCGATACCTTCAACCGCCATGAAAAGAGATACCTTATCTGTAATGTCTCCCGATATGTCATCATTGGTCATGATCTTTACAAACGAGGTCTAGATGGTACACTACTTAGATGTTTAGAACGGGAAGAGTCTCAACATGCATTAGAGGATGTCCATGAGGGTATTTGTGGGTCACACTCGAATGATTTAACATTAGCTCGAAAACTTATTAGGGCTGGGTACTATTGGCCTGACATGGAGAAAGAGTCTATCAAGTTTGCTAAGAATTGTCAAAAGTTTCAAGTACATAGCAACCTAATTCATGCTCCAAGGAGAGATCTAATTCCCTTTACTACACAATGGTTTTTTCACCAATGGGCATTTGATCTTATAGGAGCTATACATCCTCATTCTTCTAATGGACATAGCCATATAATCACAGCTACAGATTATTTTACAAAATGGGTAGAAGCAGTCCCTTTGACACAACCAACTGGAAAACAAATATCTATGTTCATATTGAACTATATCATATGCAGATATGGGATCCCACATTCTATAATCACAGATAATGGTGGACAATTAAAAAACAGAGACTTGGATGATCTATGTGCCAAATTCAAGATTACACAACATTGGTCATCTATCTACTATCCTCAAGGAAATGGACAAGCAAAAGCTTCTAACAAGAATCTATTGAAAATCTTGCACCGTACAGTTAATAAGATAGGAAGAGACTGGCATCTCATGATCAATCCAGCTCTCTGGACCTACAGAACAAGTATCAGAATGCCTATTGGGGCTACACCATTCGCTTTAGTTTATGGGTCTAAAGCGGTACTGCCTATTGAGGTTGAAATCTCATCACTACAGATGATGATGACTACAGAGTGTCTAGTAACTGAAGCAGTAATGCATGGTTTAGTAACTGATGATGACTACAGAGTGTCTAAGTTGCAAGAACTTGAACTGCTAGATGAGTGCAGACAAGCAGCGTATGATCATCTTAGATTATATCAGAAGAGAATGTCTAGAGGTTACAACAAGAAAGTTAGACACAGAGAATTTCAGGTTGGTGATCTAGTCTTGAGAGAGAATCCTAAAAATCAATCACATTGAGAATGCAAGGGGAAGTTTGAATCCAACTGGCTGGGTCCCTTTGTTATCACTGCTACTTTTGGCTCTGGTGCCTATCAACTCTCAACAACTGAAGGAGAACAGCTCCGAGAACCAATCAACGTTCTCCATCTGAAGAAATTTTACGCCTAAGGCATTCAGTCTATGGTAAAATGTCTTAAAAAAAAATATTAAAAATCTGAAAAAGTCCTTAAAAAATGAACATCTTGGTGAAAACCTAGCAATAGGCGCCTTGATGATTCACAAAAAAAGTAAAAAAAATCAAAAGTACAAAAAAATTGAAAAAATGAATAATACAAAAAAATGAGAAAAAGAAAAAGTGCCTTGGTGAAAACCTGGAAACAGGCGCCTTGGTAGCAAAAATAAAATCTCTACCAAGATGGTGAAAACCCGGCAAACGGGCGCCACTTGTTCAAAAATGCTTCATCTATCAGTGCAATCTTGGTCTTTCCTAGCTTTCAGTCTTGCTTTAGTTTGTACATATCTCCCGGTTTGTTCTTATTTTCCTATTTTGAATAAGTCGGTCTGTACACCAATCAGCTAAAGTGTATGTATCCTATCAATGCTTAACACTTGGGGGCAATCAAAGTCATATCCTATGGCCTCCAATGTATCTTAGACGTATCATATCTAGTCAGAGTCCTTTGAAGCTTCACCGAATCAGTCAGTCAATCTCCTCTCTAGAAAGGATTTTGCATCTACAACAATGCAATAAAAAACAAACTGAAAACAATCTGTGCTTTTTACATGCTCTTATCTCCTTCTATGCTTACTGATTCGCATTGAGATTTTTGCATATTGTGTCCCTTCGAGCTCTTCGATGATGTCCTTTATAGGATTTAGAGAGTGATGACTGGGGGCATAATCTTTTCTTTGTCTTCTGCTTGTATGTGAAAATCTAACAACTTTGGAAATTCTGGATTGAAATGGTGTCCGACTATAAGAGCCTCTATCTCGAATTGGATGGCCATGCGTACCTCGACCATTGATACCCGGAAAATTCAAGGAAGTTTGATCTAACTACTATCTTTTTGAGTGAGTTCTTTCTCCTACTGTGAAATGCAATCTTACCTAAGGATGTGAACGATAAAGGGTCATTACGGGTAATTCACATTCGATTTCGAATGATCTCTTGACTGTTTGATGTGTTTGTACTGCAAGGTGTATTCAGGTCATCACGACATTTATGTTTTGATGCTTATACAAATTTCTATATCAACATGGACATGATATTTAGGTCATCCTGGTGTTTGTGCCTGGGTGCTTATATCTAATCCAACATTCCGAAAATAAAATCAATATTCATATATCCATGGTTTCCTAATCAGTGGATGTTGTATTGATTCTTGCGTATATAAATCAATATTCATATGTCTATGGTTTCATAACTAGTGGGCATTGTATTGATTTATCCAATTACCTAAAAATTCAATGATGAGAATGACCGACACATGATTAGTGACTAGGTCCTAGGTCCTAGGTTGCATTTCATACTGCATGTCTCTTTGCATTTTTGCATGTTTGCATGATCTCACAATGGTTGATTAAACAAACTTCAATGCTTAAACAACTCTTCAAATATCTCTTGAAATCTAACAAGAGCTGAAACCTAACTTGAAGGTCTCTTCATCAACTCACAAACAGTTATCCTCCTGGGTTAAACATCCTTTTGACATAAGACTGAGTACTTGTCTTCATCAATACCTGCAAAACATATCATGTGAATTGTTGCATTTACCTATCGTAATCATTTGTTGCATTACAATTCATCCATGTGCATAAGCATAAACCATACATACATCTTTCCATAATCAAATACATTTGCATAACATCCATACATTTATAAGAAATCATTGCATTGCATATATCCATACATACATTCTACTCTAATCATAGCATAAGCATCACATGATATCATCATAAATCAAAACATGACAAGTATAAATGAAGTCACAACCAAAATATCGATCTCATATATATCAAAAATCTCGAACTAGTCAGGAGTGCACTACTGGCACAGTATACAAAAGAATGAGCTCAATTGAGCTATCAGAATCAGAACAGTATATCAGAATCAAAAGATCAAAAATGTCATAACATATCACAGATCGATGAACTCTCGGCCTGATCCTCTACACCTGGTGGAGGTGGAGGTGGTGCATCTAGTCCTGCCTCTGCTCTAGGTGCTCTAGCTCCCTCTGATGCCATCATGTACTGTGAATAGGAAGGAACTCTCTGTACAGCAGGGACAACTGTATAATAGGTGGACACATAGTAAGTTGCCTGTGAGGTCTGATGAATCACCTCTTCCTGCAACCTCTGTACCTCAGTACGCAGCTTAGTCCGTTGTCTATCTGCCTCTATGTATCGCTCCTCCCATCGAGCACTATGCACTTTCAGGTCCCTGACCTATGCACTAAGCCGTCTGATAGTATCATGTGGAGTAGGAGCAGTGGGATCAACATCTGGCATCTCAGTATCCGGGGCAACCTGCTCAGTAGTCTCTGCCCTCTACGCCTTTCGGTGTCTAACCTTAGCACCTAAATCAAAACCAGTATCCCCCTCTGTGAAGTCCACACCACCACCTACCACTTGCTCGGCTGCTAGTACCTCATCTGCTGAACCAACTCCACCTAATGTACCTCCCTCTCCTCTAGTCCATTTGTGAGAATTGGAAGATCTGCCTGCTGTAGAACTAGTGGGATGAGGGGGCCTCATCTATCCTGATGGTCTCTGTGGTGGAGCCATCGCTCTAGGTCTCAAAGGTGTGGGGTGTAAAATGGGAGCCTGTGTCAACCTGGGACCCTGTCCCATCGGAGCACCAGTAACGTCCATAGCCTCCATGGATGGTATCAGCTCAGTTGGATCAGAAAATCTATGAATGGGGTGGTCAACAAGCCATGAGATGAATCCATCAGTAACACCAGCATCTAGTACATCTGGTCTGTACTCCCAGTCCCGGCCAACAATAGAACTGTACTCCTGAGAACACAAAGCATAAGAGAGCCTTTGTGTCCATCCCAGTCCAATCTCACGCCCTATCCGTGCATATGTAGCATAATCCTCTGAGGCATCCTGTATACGCCCGTACTGCCGCCAGACCCTGGTAATAAGGAACCTCTCTATAATGGAGGATGACCTCCCAATCAGTACACGGCTTTGAAAAAATAACTAAACTGCTCTCGAGCAGTAGGCCAAGGCTCAATGGCTACATATGGTCTCCAGTGCACAAAATTCATATCATCGAGGCATCGCCTCCAGTACTCAGTATGGGCCATCCGTCCCTGAATAACATATCCAGCATAAGTATAGTTGACAGGCTCTTGAGGCTGCCTCTGTGAAGTACATACAGGTCTCAACACTGAGATATGCTCCCACGCCCATATATGTAGAACAAGAGCTCCTGCAGCAAAAGATTTTCTCTCTTGATACACCACCTCATGCATCTCGGAGAACATGTTTGCTAATAGACACTGATCCCATGCCAACTCAGAGGGGGTGGCCATCAACCATGCTACCATAGGGGCCCAACCCATCAAAAGACCGTTCTATTGATGGTCGGACATGATAATACCACCAGTCATCCCGGCAATGATGCACTCCAGCCGGTGTGTCTATCCATATCTCTGAACTAAGGTCTCCCAAGAAATGAAGGCCATCATCTGGGTATCATCTCCGAAAAGACGTCTGAAAGCTAAAACACCTAAGTTCCCCAAACTCACATACTCCGGTCGCTAGCCTGCATGGAAAGGAATGCGTAGTATCTGATACACATCTTCAGGGGTAACAGTGATCTCCCCCGTCGGCAAGTGAAAGGTCTGAGTCTCCGAGTGGAACCTCTCAATCAGCGTAGTCAACAGTCTGTGATTTACCCTAATCTTGGGTAAATGTATCAAGTGCTCAAATCCACAAGAAGCAAGGTGGACCCTCATAGGGTTCGGCAAGGAGACACATAATCTCTAAGTAGCAAGATGCAAGATCCACACATGTACATCTAGATAAATGACCTACACAGCACAGAAACAGGGAATCCTATCAGTAATTGGGTCACGGAACAGGTTACAAGGACAGAAATGGGGCAGTTCAGTATTTCAGAAGGTAGGTTAACAGGTCAGCAATTAGGCTAAGAGATCAGAAAAATAAAAAAATTTGACCTAATACTAAGTTTTCAGCTCACTGTTTTCCATACGACATTTCAGACTAGCATGAAAAGTCGTACGACTTTCTACATCATACCAAACGACAAACCATAGTAGCATGACAATGCATCCCTCATCGTACGAGTTATGAGGGACCCGTTGAAATTTCATACGACTCATGGGTCCCTCTGATACGAGTCATGGGGGCTTATCAGATGACAACCTATCTACAGTTGAAAAGTCGTACGAGTCCCGCTAGGGAGTCATACAAGTTTCCGTGCATGCAAAATTCAAAAACGGAAAAACGTACGAAAAATTGTTAAAAATCCTATAAAACATGGAAAAATTGACATTTTAGCAAAGCAAAGAGGTCCACCTACCGGATGTCCGTACTGTCGAGGTCTCTGGTTTCTCCGGCTGCGCTCAAATCGGTGTGAACTCACAGGTACCTTTGGTTCAGCCGCTTTATCTGCCACTTTTGCTCAGAGGGCTCCACAAGTTTCTAAAGTCAAAAGGTTGAAATAAATTGGAAATGACCCTTTCGGCCTTTATATAGCTTTTGACCTAATTTTCAAAAGTGCTCTGTTTTTCATGAAAATTGCACCCTTCGCTAATTTTGACGTTCTGAATCCATTTTCAGGATCAAAATTCAAATCTGAGATCATTTACTATGTCAAAATCGCGATTTAAAATTTTCGAACCCAAGACAGTCTACTACTTGCATAATCAACCTTCAATCATCACAGAAATCTAGAATTCAACTTAACTGATTATCTTACATCAAACTATCAAAATTTCAACTTGGTGAACTATGGTCAAACCAGTCAAACTTGGTCTCCAGGACCTCTAAACGATGCAGAATGTGTTCTCGAATGTGTTTAACCACTTCTCAAATCAATTAACATGCTTCGAAACTATCAACGCTGACTTTTCTTGTCAGATTTCAATTTTAATCCCGAAGGGGGCATGGTATTGCACATCATTCAAAGTCTGAAATCATATCTTTCTTCAGTAATCAAGACAACAACCACGTCTAGTTGTTGATTCATCATAAAGACCTCATCGCTCGGGGCAAATCAATCATCACTTGGGGCATATCAGATTCATCGAGATCCATATCAATCTGGTATTCTCTTAATATTGTAAACTGTATCGGCTTTTGTAACTATCGGTTCATTAGCGTCATTTCCTTGGTTCTTCGTAACTGATGGGTTCAAGATGTGATACCAATGTGATTCTTATCGACAATCGGGTCTGAAATCGGTCACTCACTTCTTCGCAATTACAAGGTTCAGAATCAAGCATTTTGACACTTTTTCACAATCATCAGTTCATTTGTTGTTATAGTTAACATTATCTTTGGTTATTCGGGACCTATTATCTTCATATCAAATCTTTCAATCAGCTTCTGTCTCATATCACAGTTTCTGCTTCATATCAATATCAATTTCAAACATCAATTTCAACATCATACACAGACTGTCTTTGAACTACTGCGCTTCGCACAGCAATTCAAAGAGGGGCAAAATGTAATACCCCAAAAATGGGCTATAGGTTCATTAACCTCCTATATTGACACATCGAATGAAATCGACATCAAAGTCCTAACCTAAGGCACATCGGCACATTATCGAATCCTAAATTGATTATCTCAAATTCTGCATCGGGGAATATTCCAAGTAATATTCCTATTTATCTTAATTATTTTTAATTTAATGATTATTTGGCGATAAATCTTATTTATCCTAAAGTTTGATTAATTGAATATTCTGAATATTGAATTAATTAGATTTAATTTTGCCACTTAATTATTTAATTGAATTTAATTATATTTATTCCTAATTATTATTATTTAAATTTGACAATAAATTAAAATTCTTATCATTAATTGATTAAATTCTTATTTAATTAATTAAAGCAAGTTGTCATATTTAATGATATTATTTTGGAATAAAAGTTTGATTTAATAATTGATTGACCCATAAATCAATTGTTTTATTTTCAAAATCAGTTAAGTTGGAAATAAATCACTTTATTTATTTATTTAATTCATAATTAATTATGCACATCCAAAAAAATAGTTAAACTATAAATCAGAAAATCAATTCAAGTTGTTTTAAAAATAAACTCAACTTTATTTTGAGTTGAAAGCTAATATTAACTTTTGATTTAAATCAAAAAGTTGTTTTTGCATGATTTTTTGTGAGTTAACTATTTTTAATTCCTTGTTGACTCAAAAATAAACTAGAGTGATTTATGACTTTTTTCATGCATCCCCAAAGTCCTAGATTTCTATAAAACCAAGGCTCAACTCTTTAATCTCATATCTCATAATTGTGCAAACTTATGCTAGGGAATTGGTATCTGAAGAATTGAAGCTTCTTTGTGAATCATCAACTTTGTGAGATCATTCATATTTTAGCATATCATTGTTAGATTAATTGCATTGCATATCAGTTTTTCATATAGATTAGATTTCATATCATTTTTTATCTTATTGCACAAAAAAACCAAAAAAATAGATTAATTTGCATCCAATTCATATCTAGATTTTACATTCAAATCCTTCATTTATGTGTCGTTAAGGTCACTGATCTCGGTATAATCTGAGAATACATACTCGCATCTACTAGAAGGCAGTAAATCACCTGGTTAGATTAGTTTCCATTCTATTGCATGATTTTGATTTTAGCTAACCTCTAATGTTTTACTGAAATCTTGTGTCTACATACAGGTACAAAATTCACACACATAGGGAGAGCACACATATCCTGCAGGGTTGTTATAGCCTTTTCCCATTCCAGATAGGAAATGGGAAAGTATTTCCATGGACTTCATCATCGGGTTACCATGAGTACATGGGAGAGATTGTATCTATGTGGTAGTTGACCGGTTGACGAAGTTTGCTCACTTCTTTGCTATTCCATCCACCTACACAGCAACACAGGTGGCCGATCTTTTCTTCAAAGAGATATTCAGGTTACATGGGCTACCTAGCTTCATTGTCAGTGACCGAGATAGTAAATTTATGAGTGCTTTTTGGCAGGAATTGTTTGGGTTGTGTGGCACAAATCTTACACCTAGCACTAGTTATCATCCGCAGACAAATGGTCAGACAGAGATTGTCAATAAATGGGTGGAAGGATATCTGAGGAACTATGTGACTGCACAACAGAGAGCTTAGGTCAGATGGCTACATATGGGAGAGTACTATTATAACACCACTTATCATACGTCCATCAAAATGACTCCATTCATGACACTGTATGGTTATGAAGCACCTAGCTTCATGGATCTGGTTTTGGGGGACAACATAGTGCCCAAAGCCAAAGCCTTCTTGCAGGATAGTCAGGATATCTTGAGGGTGCTCAGGGAGAATATATAGCAGGCCCAGAATCAACAGAAATTTTATGTTGATCAGCATCGGATAGAGAGCAGCTTTGAGGTTGGGGATATGGTTTACTTGAGGCTACAACCATACAAACAGTCATCGCTCAAGAAGAGTGGAGCAGAGAAGTTGAAGCCTAGATTTTATGGTCCCTACAGAGTGATTCGTAGGATGGGCAAGGTTGTCTATGAGATTGAGCTTCCAGAGGGCAGTCGGGTGCATAATGTGTTTCATGTGTTGAGGTTTAAGAAAGCCATTGGTCAAAGAGTTGTGCCTTCTACAAATTTTCCACCATTGGATGAGGAGGGGAAGCTCGTATTGGTTCCTGAGGCTATTCTGGACACGAGGGAGAGGACTCTATGGAACAAGGTGGTTAAAGAATATTTAGTCAGATGGAGAGACTTGCCAGAGGAGGATGCCACTTGGAAGAGCAAGTAGGTGTTATAGTAGACCGAATTGAGATTGCTTGAGGACAAGCAATTTCAAGGGGGGTGGACTATAATGTCCCCACTTTAGCAATTGTCCAACTATGTGACCGTTAGCCTATTTTTGCGTGGTCCCGGAGGCTAACGAAGAGGTCAGTGGGATCCTGAGATGTTTTGGCCTAGTCATTTCCAGTTTGAGCCAGAATCGAGTTGATTTAGATGGTTTCGGGCAAACTTACTGTTTTTAGTAAGTCAGCAGGGCATGGATGATGTCAGATTTAGTGATTGGATTTGATGCTCCTCGATGAGAGCTTTCTGACGAGCTATCACTCATATTATTCTGAGCCCAATTACTATTTTATTTTAATGTCTAAAGTTTATTAAAGTAACATTTAAATTAAATGTTAAAATAATAAAGTGTTACTTTAATATTATTCGTGTTCAGTTGTGTGTTTGAGAAGGGAAGCCCAAGGGAGACATAAGGTGTTATTTTATTTTAAAAACACTTTATCCCACATTGCTTGTGAAAAGTGGTTCGACCCTATGAAGTGGTGTTGAGAAACATGTGTCTCAACCTTGCAGTTTGATTCAAATAAGTCTGATATTTTTGTTGGTAGTTTTGCACATGTTTATGCATTGGAAAATGGTTAATGAGTTGTCAAAAATGAGTTTTGTCCATAGTAGAATATAGGTGGGTCATTTTTAGAGCCTTGATGACTCATTTTGTGATTTTTATGGGAGTCTAAACTAGAGAACAAAATTATGGACGGGATTACTATTTTAACTTGGTTGTTTTTCCATCTTGGAAATGTAAATGTCAAAAATGGGTAACATGTGACATGGTGGTTAAGCCCATGGTTTTGTAAAACCACAAGTGGTTTCCAGGTTGTAAAATCATTATAAAAGGAGGGCTTAGGGAGGAGTTTGATCATTGAGTTTTGTTTGCAAGATTGGGTGCTAGAAGGAGTCTCTCCGAGTTCGAGTTGTGGTGATGCACTCCTGTAAGAACTTGCATTGCAAGTGTATTGTAATCATCTTGATTTGGTAATACATTGTGTGGGTTTTTGAGGGTGGGGTTTTCCTCCCAAAAGGGTTTCCCCACGGTAATCATTGTGTTATGTGTTCATTGTTATTTTAATTATGTTTTATTGTGCATTTCTTGAGATCTTTGCAATATTTAAGTTGAGATTTGCATAACCGTCCTCTCAAGATTAGCGTAAGAAGCGTTTTCTCACACCTTTGCTTCCTTACAAGTGGTATCAGAGCCTGGCCAGTTTTGGTTCTATTTGTTGGGTACAAGATTTTTTGAGCTAATCAAAGTTTTAGTGGGAGTTTGTGCAGAGTTTTTCATTTCTGTATTGCAGGATTGAAAAGATGGCAAGCATGTCGGGGAGGATTGATGTAGAGAAGTTTTCTAGCACAAACTTTGAGATGTGGAAGCTGAAGATGGAAGATCTGTTGATTGATCGAGATCTATGGGATGCGATTGATGAGAATAAGCAAAGGCCCGCAGATCTGAATTTAGCTGCATAGTATGATGTGACTTATAGAAAAGCTAAAGGTCTCATCAGATTATGTCTTGCAGACTCTATTCTGATAAATGTCCATGAAGAATCTACTACAAAGAAGCTTTGGAAGAAGTTAAGTGAGATCTATCAAGCGAAATCACTTGTCAACAAGATTTTCTTAAGGAAGAAATTGTATTCTTTGAGAATGGAAGAAGGTGGATGAATTTCTGAGCATCTGGAAAGCTTTAATATGTTGGTGACTTAGTTTACCTCAGTAGGGGTGCCAATGGATGAAGAAGAAAGATGTCAAATCTTGCTATTGCCAGACTCATGGGACAGCCTTGTCATAGCCATAGGGAGCACTTCAGTCATCTTGAAGATGGAGGATGTTGTTGGTTCTCTACTTTCTGAAGAGATGAGAAGGAAGGTGTCTCTAAATGCCAAAGTGGCTTTGAGTGTTCGAGGAAGACCAAAAGAAAGAGGAAAGAACGAAAAGCAGCATGGCCATTCTAAGTCCAAGAATAAGGAGAGATCAAAATCTCCTAGTAAGTCCAAGGCAATCTACTGGAATTGTGGCAAACCCGAACACTTCTGAAAGGACTGCAAAGAGGAGAAGAAAAAGAAGAAGAAGAAGAAGCAAGATTCTAATTTTGAGTCTGAGAAGGAAGATGGAGATGCTTTCATTGCAGCCTTGGCCACTCGTGCAGGTGACAATGCATGGTTGATTGACTCAGGTGCATCTTTCCACATGACTCCTAATAGAAACTGATTTAGTAAGTATGAAAATTTTGAAGGTGGTAAGGTGTATTTGGGTGATAACTCAGTTCTTGATATTGTTGATCATGGAAGTATTTGTGTGAAATTTTCTGATGGTAGAATTAGAAGATTTGATGGTGTCTTGCATATCCCAGGACTAGCAAGGAATTTGTTATCTGTTAACAAGCTAATAAATGCAGGTGTGCATGTACAGTTTTCTGAAGCAGATGTGAAAATGGTTAGAGGTGTTATGGTAATAGCAAGAGAAAGCAAATTGGGTACACTGTACCGCCTTGATGCATGCACAATTGAGTGCAATAGTACTTCTGATAAGATTGTGAAAAAGACTACTCAGTTGGAAAAGGAGAGGGTTTTTCTTTCAACAAATGGTTGTTGTTTTTGGGTATTGAAGGGTGCTCTGTCTACCGAATCAAAGTTTCCTACAGAGAAGACCATGTTATGGCACCATAGACTCGGCCACATAGGTGAGAAGGGTCTACGGACCTTGAAAAATAAGAACCTTGTTGATGGGTTGAATGATTGCAATCTTGAATTTGATTTTTGTGAGCATTGTATCTATGGTAAACAAAACCGCATTCAGTTTTACTCGAGTTCTCATAAGTCCTCATGTATTTTGGATCTAATCCATTTAGATGTATTTGGTCCAGTTGATGTTCCTTCTATTGGTAGATCAGTTTATTATGTTTCTTTCATTGATAATTTCAGTAGAAGAACATGGGTTTATTTTCTTAGGAGTAAAGCTGAAGTTTTCAGTCGTTTCAAAGAATTTAAAGCAATGGTTGAGTTGCAGACTAGAAAGAAAATAAAATGTTTGAGAACTGACAATGGTGGTGAATTTTGCTCCAATGATTTTGACACATTTTGTAAAGAGTGGTATTAAAAGAGAGAAGACAACTCCATATTCTCCACAGCAGAATGGAGTTGTAGAAAGAATGAACATGACACTGATGGAGAAGGCTAGGAGTATGCTGAGTGGTGCTGGACTAGAACAAAATTTCTGGGGTGAAGCTATAGCCACTGCCTGCTACCTGATAAACAAGTCTCCTACATCAGCTCTTGTTGATAAGATGCCAATGGAAGTGTGGTTGGGCCACAAGCCTTCACTTAGACATCTGAGTGTTCGGTTGCGAAGCATATGCTCATGTGCCAAAGGAGAAGCAGACTAAATTGGATAAAAAAGCTGTCAAATGTATTTTCATCGGATACAGTTATGGTGTGAAAGGATACAAGCGTTGGAATCCTATTGAACAAAAGGTATTTTATTCAAGAAGTGTTATTTTTAAAGAAACTAAGCCTTCTTCTGTTACAGTGCAGCCAGAACAAACAGAAGAAAAGAAAGATGTGATTCAACTACCTGCTACACTGGAGAAAGTTGAATCAAGGCCTTTAGAAAGACAAGAAGTCGATGAGAGCTCTACGAGTTCTGAATCATCAGAGGAAGAAGACGTACCTGGAGCTGAAGTTGAACCTAAACCAGATCTTGCTCGAAGGTCTACTAGACAAAGAAAACCACCTGAAAGGTATGGGTATTCTCCTGATGATTGGAGATGCATATTTGCATTAAATGCTAATATTGATGAACCGGGATCTGTAGAAGAGACTCTTGGTGTGAATGATTCAGAATCCTGGAAAATAGCCATGGATGAAGAAATGGCAACTCTTAAGAAGAATGAAATGTGGGACCTTGTACCATTTCCTGAAGGATGAAATCCTGTTGGTTGTAAATGGGTGTTCAAGAAGAAGATGGGTTTAGATAGAAGCATTGAGAAGTATAAAGCACATTTGGTTGCAAAAGGTTACTCCCAGGTTGTGGGAGTAGATTATGGTGAGATTTTTTCTCCAGTAGCCAAAATGACATCCATTAGATTTTTGCTTTCTATTGTAGCAGCTTATGATCTAGAGATCGAGCAAATGGATGTGAAAACAACTTTCCTTCATGGAGATTTGGAGGAAGAAATTTACATGACACAGCTAGAGCACCATGTGGTGAAAGGTAAGAGTCATTTGGTTTGTAAGTTGAAGAAATCCTTGTATGGTTTAAAACAGAGTCCTAGGATGTGGTACCAGAAGTTTGATACATATGTGTTGAGTTTGGGATTTGTGCAATCTAAATCTGATCACTGTATATATTTCAAATCTGATGGTGATCATTTCCTGGTTATTGCCTTGTATGTTCATGACATGTTGTTTATTGGCAAAGGAAAAGGTTTGATTGCAAAGTTAAAATCTCAGCTCTCGATAAAGTTTGAAATGGAAGATCTTGGTGTAGAAGGACACATTCTAGGAATGGAGATTGTAAGAGATAGACAAAATAGAAAGCTCTGGCTAGGCCAGAGCAAGTATGTTGATACTATTCTAAAAAGATTCAATATGCAGGATTCTAGACCATTGAGTGTTCCTATTACAATGGGAACAAAGATTTCTAGTTCACAGTGTCCTACATCCCCTTTGGAGATGGAAGAGATGAGTTGAGTACCATATCAGAGTGTTGTTGGAAGTTTGATGTATGCTATGGTCTATACAAGACCAGACATTGCCCAAGCAGTGGGAGTTCTTTCCCGTTATATGTCTAATCCAGGAAGAGCACATTGGGATGCAGTAAAAAGATTTTTCAGATACTTGCGGGGTACTTCAGAGTACTCGATATGTTTTCATGGAACAAGAAACGAGCATTCCTTAGATATTCAAGGCTATGTGGATTCAGACTGGCCTGGTGATGTTGATAGAAGAAGATCCACCAGTGCATATGTGTTTATATTATTTGGTGGTGCAATCAGTTGGATGAGCAAGTGATAGGTTGTGGTCGCTTTGTCCACTATTGAGGCAGAGTATATGGCAGCTACTCATGCTTGTAAGGAAGCCATCTGGCTAAAAATGTAATGTTCTCATCATTAAATGACTATTAAAACTATTGTATATGTGGGTCCCGGTTGATTTAGCTTATCTCAGGCCCATTATTTCTTTTGGCATAGTTTTAGTTGACGTCGTCAACTCTTTTGTGCACTCTCAGGAGTTTTCCCCAACGGGTATTTATGCTCAGCGTGTAGGATAGTTTTCATATATTGAGATTTGATATTTTATTTATGTTTGCGAATTCCTATTGGGATTCTGCTCTTCACCATTTCGGAGGTGAAAGACCCTCCCTATTTGGTATTCCGCAGTTTCGGTGGCATTCAACCCTCACCCTATTCTGCTTGTTCTGTTTGTATCGGATTTGGCAAATCTGAGGCTTTATCAATTAATTCAATAAACATTCTTCTGGCAAAACATCTTGTGGTTTGTGAGTATTTTGATTCAAGGGAAGTATATTTTATTACAACCGAAGGACGGAGGATACTGTAATTGCATCTACACCTCGAAACCCATTCAACTTGCCACCTCATACGACCATACGACCTGCTCATTCCACCCGCATGGCCTGCTTCACTCCCCACCGTACGACCTGTTACCATATGCCATTGTTGCTCCTTGCACACACCTCCGGGAGATATAGAATTTGCCTCCGGGAGATAAAATGCCTCTGGGAGATACAAAATTTGCCTCCAGGAGATAAATGCCTCCGGGAGATACAGAATTTGCCTCTGGGAGATAAAATGCCTCTGGGAGATACAAAAATTGCCTCCAGGAGATAAACGCCCCCGGGAGATACAGAAATTGCCTCCGGGAGATACAGAATTTGCCTCCGGGAGATAAATGCCTCCGGGAGTCGAGAACATTACAAAAGAGATTGTGTTTAGATATAGAGTTCAAACAAGGTGCAGTGACAATTTACAGTGATAGTCGGAGTGCAATTTGCCTAGCGAAGAACCCTACTTTTCATGCCAGGACCAAGCACATTGATGTACAATATCATTTTGTGAGAGATATAGTTGACGATGGCAAGGTGAAGCTGGAGATGGTAGAAACTTTGGTGAATGTTGTTGATGCACTAACTAAGTTCGTGAGCACAAAGAAGTTCAGATGGTGTTCAAAGTTTATGGGCCTCTCGGCCCCTAGCAATTAAGTCCATGATATTTTGGATCCCCTGACTCTTGCAAGGTGTTCGACAAGTGGGAGAATGTTGAGAAACATGTATCTCAACCTTGTAGTTTGATTCAAATAAGTCCAATATTTTTGTTGGTAGTTTTGCACATGTTTATGCGTTGGAAAATGGTTAATGAGTTGTCAAAAATGAGTCTTGTCCATAGTAGAATATAGGTGGGTCATTTTCAGAGCCTTGATGACTCATTTTGTGACTTTTATGGGGGTTTAAACTAGAGGACAAAATTATGGACGGGATTACTATTTTAACTTGGTTTCTTTTCCATCTTGGAAATGTAAATGTCAAAAATGGGTAACATGTGTCATGGTGGTTAAGCCCATGGTTTTGTAAAACCACAAGTGGTTTCCAGGTTGTAAAATCACTATAAAAGGAGGGCTTGGGGAGGAGTTTGATCATTGAGTTTTGTTTGCAAGACTGGGTGCTAGAAGGAGTCTCTACGAGTTCGAGTTGTGGTGATGCGCTCCTGTAAGAACTTGCATTGCAAGTGTATTGTAATCATCTTGATTTGGTAATACATTGTGCGGGTTTTGGAGGGTGGGGTTTTTCTCCTGAAAGGGTTTCCCCACGGTAATCACTGTGTTATGTGTTCATTGTTATTTTAATTATGCTTTATTGTGCATTTATTGAGATCTTTGCAATATTTAAGTTGAGATTTGCATAACTGTCCTCTCAAGGTTAGCGTAGGAAGCATTTCCGTAGACCTTTGCTTCTTTACAAGTGGAAATAAAAGGAGAGCTTGTCACCCTTGTTCAGCATGTTGAATATGAGAAGAAATTGATGTGTGAGTTGTAGATATGTTCTTGGCATTAGAGGACGTCTATCCTCTCTTGTGACATTCTAGACGCCATTCCCTTGGGGTTTGGCCTTTGGAATCCATTGCTATCAGCTTCATTATCAGGTAGATTGGGTGCATTTCTAGCTATAGGCAGATTTGATGTTTTGCTTATATCTTCTACATTACACATCTGACGCTTATGCTACTTTGAAGGAATGATTTAATGAAGGTATTGGACTGTTTGAAAGACAAAGTACTGTAGCAGCACTGTTCACGCGGGTACTATTCATGTCACCATAGCAGCAGGTTTAAATAACATTTGCTGGAGCATTATGTCAATAATATTAGAGCAATTAGTGAGTTGAAATTCTGCCATGTGTTTGATTTTATTAAATTCTGAAAATAACATCTTATCAACAGCAATACAATTTCAAATCTGCATATCATTGGACTTTCTTTGGTTTATGTTAAGTGTTTTTTCAATTCCATGCAAGCAAACAATATAAATGTTCCACTTTTGAAGTCATAAGGGTTAAATTAGTAAACAGAGGAATTAGGAGTTGGATGCAAACTATTTGACAAAATTCCTATCAGCAGTTGGTTTAGTTTTTGGGCATCCAAGGGTGCCCATTACAGTAAACTTGCCGGTCAATGTTAGTGATAGCTTTAGATTGTATATATTGCCTTTGCAAGGATATCTTCCTTCAATATGACTCTCTTTACAATATGTTCATGTCTTTGTGAATAGATAAGACGACCTTTCCATTCCAAAGCTTCAGTTTCATTTCACACCTATCAAAGATATTGTAGATAAGAGCAACAACACAATTATTGACATAATTGGAATTATCACATCTGTGGGCTCAACTGTAATGTCACCTATCCAGTTCTATAGAATTTGTAATTGATTCCTTTTAATTTAATTGCAAGAGTCTTCTTCCTTTCTATGACTTATATTCGATTCTTCATTTTGATGTGTCAACTTGATTATATAAATAACCTATATATAAAGGTTTATTCAGTTAAGTTGATAACCAAGACCACTCTCAATATTAATGACTTAGAAACACAATCTCATCAATATCAAGGACAGGAAGTGCCTTCTGCAAAGTATGGCTCTAGCTGAATCGTTCAATTTGTGTGGATCTAGTGTAGAACTTGCATATTCAAGAGGTACAACCCGGATTGCTATAGAGCACTCTACAAAACCAAGCAAAAAGTTTCCCTAATTCCTCTATGCTTGAGTGATGTAATATAATTTCAAATATCTCTATTGTTCATATATTCTGTAGAGAGCATGTAATATAATTGATACTGATTAGTTTATGAATTTCGAAGGATTACTTGTTCCCTGTTCTAGGAACGATACTTTTTAGTTATGATGTGTATTGCTGTTCCAGATATCTAAAGATCTCCTTCCTATTACTTATGACAATGAAGTAATGATTGTGATTCCAATAGCACTTTTATAAGTAAAGATGTTGAGGTTGTTTTGGTCTGATCAGACCTCCCCCTTCATGGTAATTATTTTCTGATCTTGATTTCGATGAAGGTTTCTCTAGGTGCTATTCCTTATCACTAACTTTAAACACATGCTACCAATTTGGTGTCATTAGATGTTTATGTTTGATAGCGATCCAAACATAGATGAGGTAATGAAGTATCTGATTTCTAGTTCTAATCTGTCTGATCCATAGCAAGAAATGTATGCTGCTCTTCCTGACCTTGATCCTTGTGCTAATGCGATGTCTTTTTGTTAATCCGATTATACAATGTTCAGATTCTCATACCTATTATTATAGTTTATGTGAGATGTCCGGCACTTTAAGGGAATGTATTGAAGATTAGGGAATTCCACAAGCTATGAATATGGAGAATCACAGAGTATGTATTCCACAGGCTATGAATATGGATGGTTGCATAGTATGTATTTCACCGGCTATGAATAATGATATATGTATGAGTCGGTCGGATATGTGATTGTCCCTAGTCTTCCAATTATATAGTGTTGAGTGCGTGAAATCACAGGGTCTACACAAGCTTAGAAGCCTGAGTGTTGTTCACTATTCCATTTTCTTCCCCCATACTCAACTCCATCTACCAAGATTATATGTTGTGTCAATCAGTAAGGTTGCGACCATTGTACTGGTCGCCGTTTAGCTTTTTTTAATATTTGATATTTGATATCTGTTATTATATATTCATTTTAGTATGTGTATTATTACATGTTATCTTAATTATATTATTATATTAATTATGTCATGTAATATAATTATGTATTATATTATAATAATGGATCTATTTATATTTGAGTCATTATTATTATTATATTAATAAATAACATGTTAATAATATATTATTATTATATTATGTTGTTAGTTAATATATTAATAGTATATTAATAATATGCATTCTTAATAATAGGTTACTCTCATATATTGTAAATAATATATTATATTATTATTAGTAATTTTAATATTTTAGTCTTATCATCATTATTTATTATTACGGAATTTTATTTAAGAAGTGGACGTGACATCAACGTCAACAATAAAGAGAAAAGATGGGACAAAAGTTCCATGACGTACTATATGACTATTAGATAAGTCTGAAAATTTAACAGATCTCACTCTATGGGGGGCACTAACAAACAAGGAGGGTAGTCAAATATGATAAAAGTTTGAACTACAAGAAGAAATTGTGCTCGCAATAAAAAATGGTCGTGTAAGTGAATACAAGGGAAAGGTGGTAACCGCATCAAATGCTACTAATCTAACAATAGACCCAGACATACAAGAGACACTAGAGTTGAAGACTTGGTTTCTACAAAGTAGGTCAAGCTTGCAATCATCTTCGGTGGGATCAACTTCTGCACCTACAACTATAACAAGAATGACAATCATGTAGATATTTGAGAAAAAATTCAAAATGAATTTGAATCCCTCCATTGTACCTTGAAGACGACCACATTATTTATCAAAATAGATGATATTGCTATCCATCTTGCCCCACAAAGTCTGGCGAACACCAATGCAACAAGAGACTTATTCAAGACAAAGATGAAAATTGGTACTTCACAAAGTGTAATGTAAGTCTTTCCGACTATAATTACATATATATACTATGGATAAAGGTGCAGTATCATACAAACATAATGTGAGCAATTGTTGCATTTGATGAAGTGACAACTCAACTTTTGGGAATGCCTGCAAAAGAGTTGTGTTCCTCAAAATTTCTATGGGAAGGTGGAAAAGACCCCCAAGAGGTAATAATAGATGTATTGAATAGGGACTATGTGTTCAACATAATTTGTAAGAAAGACACATGCAATAATGTAGCTCGGCTAAAAGCAATCCTCACAGAGCTTGAGGCGGTATACTTTGTTGTAGAAAGTAATAACCTCCTACATAAGATCGAGGAAATGTGTAACAATGACAATAGATGACCATGAAACTAAACCACTGTAGAAATACATAGACACACCCACAACTATGATAGATAGGGATAGTGTAACATTTGTACATAGAATCAGATGTCTATTCGACTTGATGTAAAGCGGCTTTTCTTAGAAAAAACAAATGTATACCTATAAAATTGTATACAATTTCAGATGTCTACTCCATTCACCGTAGAACTTATGCTTAAAAATATAAATTGTATATTTATTCATGCATACCATATTGTTGTGTATATGTTTGAAAATTACTACCTTCACCAAAAGAGAAAAAAAGGAACAAGCTGAATGAAAAACACCTGTTGGCCAACACAAAAATCACATTACCTTGCATTGGTTGTTTTGATGTATGTACGTTCGGATCTACAAACTTGTAAAATTATTATGTAATGCCCACCCCTTTATTGTCATTTATGCTTATAATACCAACCCATTTAGATAACTTTTTATGAATATTAGATCTTCGATTACATTTAATGATTCAATTCTATGATACTTTAATCATTTGATTTATATCATGTTAGTTAGATGATGGGGGTAATTTACATTTGATGATGTTACTTATGCTATGGTTTTTACTAACCCCATACTTGCATGTATATGATGTGCCTGATGTGGTTGAGGGACGAAGTTGTAGTTACTTACGAGATCCACACGATCAACCGATCTTTGCCATTGTCTGTTATATATATACATGTTTGTACATGCTCATTTTTTATGCAGGATTTAAGGTACCAGACATCGACTTCTATGAATTGCCAAGATGAGCGTGCCCTATCTCATTATCTCAATGGTAAGAGAGAGGAGATAACATCCAGGTCTAAATCCCAACCTAAGCCAATTATTGTCCTCAAATAGTGGACAAATATCTTATTTGCTAGTCTCTAAATTGGTCAAGGTGACATCATTCGTGAACCTTTTCTTTGAACTTGATTATTACTTTATGGGTTTGGTTTGTTTTTCCTTCGTGTTTGTTAGGTGTCTTGATGTGAATTTTGTGTTATTAATGCATTAAATATTTAATTAAGATTAATTATGAGATTAAAATAATTATATCTTGAATATGAAAATATTAAATATCATTGATGATTTAAAAGACTTAATTAAAAGTTTAATTATAAAAATAAAGGTTTAATTAAATATTAAATTAAAATCTAAATTAAATGTTCAAATAATATAAATTGATGATTATATTAGTTTCTGGATTCGATTGTGTAGATTTTTTTTCATCAACGCTTCGGATCATACTACATGATCCATCATCAGGATTATCTCCAAAACGAAGCTTAACCCTTGGAAGTCGAGGTTAGATCACCAAGACACCGATCAGATCGAGTTGCAGAACCATCTCCATAACGAAGCTTGATTCTTCGAAGCCCAAGTTAGATTGTGAAGGCATCAGTCGAATTACCACTTTTAGATAAGACTATCCCCAGAACAAGGCTCAATCTTTAGGAGTCAAGGTTAGATTGCCCCAATACCCATTGATTAAATGATAACTGATGCAGATTTACGACTATCTCTAGAACGAAGCTTAGTCCTCCGAGATCCGGGTTAGGTTGCCCAAATAACGGTCAGAAAGAGTTTCGAGAGCCATCTCCAGAACGAAGATTGACTTTCAGGAATTAGGGTTAGATTGCCCCAATACCTATAGATTTCGAGCACCATCTCCAAAACGAAGCTTGATCCTCGAGGATCTGATTCAAATTGCTCAGATACCTAATAGATAGATGACAAGATGACAAGATGCGAGGCCCAAAGATGCCCCTAGTGATGAGATGCCCCAAGCGATTAGGACTTTTGATTCAGATCAGACTGATTCAAGAATTGATTTGATAGAATTCAATGATGCAATCGTCCTGCCCCCCTCGGGAGTGAAATCGAAAGATGACATGTCATAAAGATGATTAATAGCAAAAGGTTGCAGATATAGAACTCAGAACAGATTACGGAAGATCGAGAAGATCTGGAAATGATCCGAAGTGATTTGGAGGTCCTGTTGACCAAGTTTGACCATGGTTGACCCGAATTGACTAGAGCTGACTTTCGATGAAAAAGATGAAAGAGCTGATAAAATGATGATGAGATGAGATTCTGGCAAGAAAATGACATCAGAAGGTCGACTGCACAAGCATCCGATCATGTTGATCCGAGAAATTTAAAATGTGAATTTGAGCTATCTAGAGATGTTAGATTTTGATTTCAATCCCGAAAATAGATTCAGAGCGATCAATTTAGCCAAAGGTGAAGTTTTTGTGCAAAACAAAGCACTTTTGCATCCATGATGAAGTCGGGACGTGAGATGAGAACCCTCATCGAATAACTCCAGAAGAGAAAAATGAAGTGAGCATCAAACTATCGCTATGCAAGCCTAGAATGAAAATGCAAGCCTAAGCTAGATGCAATCCCTAGGACTTGGTTGTTGGACCCATTAGATATTTATCATCATAGAGTTTTAGTATCGAAAAATCGTAGGATGCCATACAACCCTCACTGACATTGCAATCATGAGAATATGAATATGACATTAGTCTTAGATTTGTCGGAATGAAGTGTAAGCATTAAGGCACAAGAATCCAGAATGACCTGAACACCCATTCCTTTTGATTTAACAAGTTAACATAAGCATCAAAGCATAGTTTCTAGAATGACTTGAATGTTCCTTGCATACAAACACACCAGACACGCTAGAGTTCCTCCTTTTGCTAAGTGAATGATAAGCATATCAAGGTGCTCACAATGACCCTTACGTTCACTTCGCAGGACGAGCGTTTGCAATTTCACTTGTAGCAAAAAGAAGTCACTCAAATAGACAAGGAGAAGAACCAACCTCACCAAAGTTTCCATATAAAAGGAGTTGAGGTACACATGGCCATCCAACATGAGATGAAGGCTCTCATAGTGGACACCCCCCTTATATGGATCCCTTGGATCATCGGAACTAAACCATCAAACAAAAAACAAAGAAAAGATCATGCCCCCAGTCTTCGCATCTCTCAGTCAAGATAGACATCTTAGAGTTGCTCGGGGAGGAATGATAAAGCGAAAAGAAAAACACACAAAAGAAAAAAAATCTCAACATGCTTCAGAGAGTTACAAATCCAGTTTTCAGTTTCATTTTCATTTTCAGTTTGAGCGGATTGATGTCAAATCATAAGTATATAGTGAGAGAAGTCTCAACAGGACGGCGACAGCAGGCAGACGCGGTGAGAATCACTGGTGATTAACACGAGAGACAGTCTCAAGGAGAAATCAAAGTGCCAATGAATTATCAGCAGGAAGATGCAGTGAGAACCACTGGTGATTGATACAAGAGATCCTCAAGGAGCTTTATCTAAGAGCGAACGAAACATCAGTAGGAAGACGCAGTGACAACCACTGGTGAATGATGTACGAGGGATCCTCAAGAAGAGAGATCTGAGCGATAGCTAGGTATCAGTAGGTAGACACAGTGAGAACCACTGGTGACTGATACATGAGAGACCCTCAATGAGAGAAATATGAATAATAGCTAGGCATCAGTAGGCAGATACAGTGAGAACCACTGGTGACTGATGTACGAAAAATCCTCCAAAAATGATAGGACGATGCCCCCTAGACTAGGAAGGTGCCCCCAAGTGTGACCAGTTTCAATCCAAGAAGAGTTGAGCATAATCTCGAAGATGACTGAGAGCGAGTGCATGAGCTAGAAAACTAAATCAGGAAACAAACTAAAGCAGGAAAGCAAGGAGAGCAAACTGCACAAGGCCAAGTGGTGTTGCAATAGGTATAGCGTTGGGGAACAAGAGGCACCTGTTTACCAAGTTTTCACCATCTTGGCAGATATTCTATTTTTGCTACCATGATGCTTGTTTTCCAAGTTTTCATCAATGGCACATTTTTTCCTTTTTTCAATTTTTTTGTACTTTTCTCTTTTCTTTATTTTTTTATTTTTTTTGTATTTTTGTATTATCAAGGCACTTGTTTATCAGGTTTTCACCAAAATAATAGATGCATCAAAGCACCTATTTACCATGTTTTCACTAAGATGATCATTTTTTCAGGATATTTTGCAATTTTTAGGATTTTTTCAAAATAAAGTATGTATAGGACCCCCAGAAGATGTCTCAGTTGTGGAACCGCTTTAGGTGCAGAGCGTTGATCGGCTCTTTGAGTTGTTCTCCTTCAGTAGTAGAGAGTTGATAAGCACCAGACCGAAATGCTGCAATGATAATGTATGGCCCAAGCCAATTTGGTTCAAACTTTCCCTTCTGGATCCGTTGTTGTTGATTCTTGGGGTTTTCTCTCAAGATGAGATCACCCACTTGGAATTCCCTTGGTCTGACCTTCTTATTGTAGCTCTTAGACATTCTCCTCTAGTATGCTTCGAGATGATCGAACGCCACTTGTCGACGTTCATCCAGTAACTCTAGCTCTTGTAGTTGAGATATTCTAATATCTTAATCAGCAATGAGGCCCTTCAGAGAGACTCACAATGTAGGAATATCGACCTCAATAGGAAAGATAACATCTGTGCCATAAACTAAGGCAAAGGGCATGGCCCCTATTGGTGTTTGAATGCTTTTTCTATAGGCCCATAAAGTCGGATTAATTTGGAGGTACCAATCTCTACCAGATTTGTGAACTGTTCGGTGCAGAATCTTAAGAATTATTTTGTTGGAAGCTTATGCCTATCCATTACCCCAGGGATAATAGATGGAAGACCAGTGTTGAATGATTTTGAACTTAGTGCATAATTCCTTTAGATCCTTGTTCTTGAACTGCCCCTTGTTGTCAGTGATGATTGGGGAGGGTACACCATATCTGCAGATGATGTAATTTAGTATAAATCTGGTTATAGATTTGCCATCAGCTATGGTCAGAGGTATTGCCTCAACCCATTTAGTAAAATAATCTGTGGCAGTGATAATGAACTTGTGTCATCTAGAGGAAGATAGACGAATCTGTCCCACCAAATCAAAGGCACATTGCTAAAACGGCCAAAAACTGATGAAGGGAATGAGCTCCTTGGCAGGAGCATGAATCAAATTTCCGTGGAGCCGACACTGTTTGCAAGATTTGGCATATTGTGTATCTTCTTTTTCCATATCCAGCCAATAGTAACCAGTTCTAATAAGTTTGCGAGCCAATGTCAGGCCGCTCGAATGCGAACCACAGATGCCTTCATGCACCTCAGCTAACGCATGTTTGGACTTGTCAGGCTCTAAACACCTAAGGAGGATACCGCCTAGACCTCACCTATACCATTCATTAGCCACAATGACATAGCATGAAGCACTACGGATTAGGTGACATTTTTCATTCCAGGTAGCGGGATGAATCATGTCCAATGACTAAACAAATCATCCTAGATTCAGGGGTATTGTAGGTTGGGTAGTGTAATGTCTCCACTAGGAATTCATGTCTGAAGTCATTTTCTAGCATCTGTAGCATGGAGGCAAGAGTAGCCATGACATCATTTGCTTTATTATTTGCTCTTGGAATCTGTTGGAAAGTGATATGTGCAAAGTATTTTTTTAGATCATCGACCATCTGTTTATAAGGCACCAGCTTTTCATCTTTAGTTTGATAGATATCGTTAACCTGATTGATGACCAACTGTGAGTCTCCAAAGACTTTAAGTTCATCCATACGCCATTCAACAACTATCTTCATGCCATTGATTAGGGCTTCATACTCAGCAATGTTATTTGTGCAAGGAAACAACATTTTGTAAGCTTTAGGTAAAGAATATCTCTGTGGTGTGATGCACAATATTCTAACACCTGGCCCCTTCTGGGTGAAAGATCCATCGAAGAACATATTCCATGTTTTATGTGTAAGAAACATTATGGATTCATCTGGAAACTCAATGTTCAATGGGTGATGATCCTTGAGAGGAGCTTTTACTAATTGGTCTGCAATCGCTTGTCCTTTAATAGCCTTCCTTTCCACATACTCAATGTCAAACTCACTGAGTATCATGACCCATTTTGCCAGTGTACCCGTGAGGGAAGCTTTACTGAGTAAATACTTTAATGGATCAATTTTAGCAATAAGTCTTGTGGTGTGAGCGAGCATGTAGTGTTGCAGCTTTTGTGAAGCAAACACCACTGCTAGGCAAACTTTTTCAATGACTGAATAATTTGCTTCATAAGAAACCAAAGTTCTATTGATGTAATAAATGGCTCGTTCTTTGTTATTGTGATCCTCTTGAGCCAATAGGGCACCCAAAGATGTGTTTGTAGCTGAGATATAGAGGATGAGTGGCTTCCCATGAATAGGAGGCATCAAGATTGATGGATTTGTAAGATATTGTTTGACCTGTGTAAGCCCTTTGTCACAATCTTGCTTCCACTTATAAGTCACAGCTTTATGCAAAGTCTTGGTGAATGGTTGTGACTTATCGGCTAGTTGTGCAATGAAGCGCCAAATGGATTGTAGTCTACCCTAAAGTCCTCTCATCTGACTGATGTTCTTTGATGGAGGCATTTCCATGATAGCTTGAACTTTCTCAAGATCCACGTCTATGCCTTTAGCAGATATGATATAACCCAATAGCTTGCTAGAAGTGACACCAAATGCACACTTTTTTTTGAACCTTAGACTAAATTGTTCCATTCAATCTAGTATAGGACCTAGATCTATAAGATGTGCTTTCCGTTGCATACTCTTAGCCAAAGTGTCGTCTACATAGTCTTCCATTTTTTTGTGCATCATGTCATGAAAGATCATGGTGACAACCCTTTGATATGTAGCTCCAACATTTTTAAGTCCAAAAGGCATGACATTCCAACAAAAGGTCCCCCAAGCACATGTAAAGGTAGTTTTCTCTTGGTCCTCTGGTGCAATTTTTATCTGATTGTAACTAGAGAAACCATCCATTAGTGAATACATTTCATAGCCTGTTGTCATATCAACAATCATGTCAATGTTGAGTAATGGAAAGTCATCTTTAGGACATGCTTTATTCAGGTCCCAGAAGTCTATGCAGACTTGAATGGATTTATCATGCTTAGTAACTGGAACAATATTGGAAATCCATTCTGCATAGTCAATGGCTCTGATGAAACCAACCTTGAAAAGTTTTTCTAATTCAGCCTTGACTAATAGTGCCACATGTGGATGCATCTTACGAAGCTTTTGTTTGACAAGCTTAACGCTTGGTGCAATAGACAGATGATGCATGACTAGATTGGGATCCAATCCAGACATATCAGAGTAAGTCCATGCAAAATTGATTTTCTTGCTTCGAAAGAAACTGGTGAACTCTTCTTTCTCTTCTGTAGATAGTGGCTATGCCAAATGTATAATCTGAGGTGCAACTTCCGTACCCAAGTTCACTGGTTGGGTTGGCTCAATTAGCACTGATGATGTTTCTTGAAAATGACTTGGAAGTGTATCAAGTATCTCATCCTTGGACACCTCAGAGACATTTTCACCCTCAAAAATGTCTTATTTTTACTTTTTCAGCTCTGACACTGCCACAATGTGGTTTTCACCATCAGAGCATCTATTCTTTTTTCTTTTAATTTTGTGACTGAGATACTTGATATCATCTTCAGTCATGTTGACACTTTCTTCATTGGTGGAGAACATTACAAGTTCAACAACATTGAGATAACATGCAAGAGTATAGTCATTCTGGAATATAAGGACTTCACTAGATGGAGAGGGAGAGTTCCAGTTGATGAGCTCAGGATGGCAGAGTAAAAGAGAAGTGGCGGGTTCAAGTGCGTTCATGGTATAGTCATCAAAAGCACGGACAAGAAAGTTGAGACCTAAAGAAATCTCATCCAAAGGTGTGTTCGAGTCCCTTCAAGACATCACATCGAAAGTAGAGGGAATGTTAACATTAGTGGAATCACACTCGGTCGCCCTAACACTAGTCCCTTCACCTACTTCAAGAAGGTTTTCATACACATGAACAACATCTATATCTTTATCAAAAGTTTCATCAGACAGAGAATCAAACTCATACTCATGTGAATCGGTGATGCTTGATATGGGAATCCCATCAACACTAGTTGTACCATCTGACTCATTTTCATCTCTTGTAGTATTAATGGTTTTTTGAAGTTGATCTTGTTCAAACCACTCTTGGAAAGATGATGGCATGTATTGTTCACCTTGAAAACTGGGATTGACAATTTGCATTGCTCGCCATAGGTTGTATGTGAGTAGATGCATTGAAGCGGTGTTATCAGAATCACTATCAGTCTCTACCAGATGGACGGGTATAATAGGATCATCTAGTTCAGAAATAATGCGGCAAGATCTAGAGGCATAGGATAAGGAAAAATATCCTCGTCAGAGCTATCCTTTGGATTTGCAACTGTGGTAGTGTCTTCAAGTTCTGGCTAACATTCTAGTTCTGGTATAAATTTGTTAATCCCTAGATGAAACAAGATCTTCTTGAAGCCTAGACCTGTAGTGTCCTTAGTTTGATGACCTGTGGCTTCAATTGGTTCAAGTAATCCATTGTCATTCACTCCTAAAGGGCCACTCCCTTTGTAACCAAAGCACTTCATGATTTTTAAGGCTTCACTATATGGTTCTTTCTCTAAGTCACGAGCTAGAGTGATTTGTTCGTATGTGTCTTTTTCCTTATCGATCCAAGCTGCAATAGCTCTTTCCTCATCCTCATCTTTTAGTGGCAGTGTGGCCCATACAAAGGCACCATCATAGACTATTTGAGGAGCAATGTCAGAAGGTTTATTTTTTTCTGAGGGTATCCCATAGGAACGGGGAGATGGAGGCAGAGCTGTTAATGATAACACAGGTTCAATCTGATAACCTCCCATGCCTGTATCTTTGAGTTTAAGAGTCTGTTCAATTTCTGAGTTTGGCATCATAGAATTCAGTTTACTCTCTATTAGTTGTGACAAAGCTATTTGCAGATTGTGTGAGTGTATTGCAAGAATAGTTGGTATTGGCAGGCACTTTTACTTCTACTCCATGGAATGAGAACTTGATACATTGATGATATGTAGATGGAACCGCCTGCATTTCGTGAATCCATGGTCTTCCCAATAGTATATTATATGTAAGGGTAATGTCAAGAACTTGATAGATGACATCCCTCTCAACATGTCCAACTCGGATTGGCAACACAACCAGACCTTTGGATTTCTGTTCCTCTTCATCATATGTCTTAATGGTAATTTTCTTACGGGCATCTATGCAGTCTTCATCTAGCCTAATTGGGTAAGCAGCTTAGCAAAGAAAATATTAAGGCCAGCACCATTGTCAATGAGGACACGGCGGACACGCTTTGGGCCTATCATGACTTCAATGTGCAAAGGAGCATTATGCGGATGGCTTAGTGAATGGTCATCTTCTTCGGAGAAAGACAGATAATGTGGTGAGGTCACATGGATTGAAACCGATCAAGATCCAAATCTTTTGGGACATTTGCCTCAACGAGAGCTTTATCAAGAATCTCCCTATGAGTAGGCGAGATCTTCAACAGCTCAAAGATAGTGATCTGAGCGTTGGTGCGTTGCAGCTGGTCTACAATGCTTTAATTAGCAGCACTAGGCATGGGGACCGATTTCGAGTTCTTTTTGGCGGGGCCAACAACAACTTTATCCACAGGTTTCTTAGGTGGGGATGTAGAAGGGTCAGGACCCTTAAGGGTGATCTTTGCACGAGATCGGGTAACAATGTTCGCACAATCCTGAGATGATTCTAGTTTGGAAGAGTGAGATCAAGGGACTCACAAGACAAATGGCGTCTTAGGCTTAGGAGCATCCTCGCTCCCCTTGATAGTGATCACATCACAATATTCGACCTCAACAAGTTCAACCATATTAATGACATTGTCGTTGGTAGTGTATGTGTAGTTGACCTTAGCATTGGCATTCTTGGTCTTGGAAGATTCACCCTTCTCATGAGGAGGAAATGGGTCTTTGAATGCTCGATGATCTAAATTCTTGTTATGGTTGTCCACAACAATGTCACCGGTGTCAATTAGATCTTGGATCTTATGGTGCAGCTGGAGACAAGTTGAAGTTTTATGACCCTTGTTTTGGTGATAATCACAATACGCATTGTCATTCCACCAAGCAGGTCGCGGTTGCGGTCATAGAGACATGAATTTTCCAAAGGAGCGAGTATTTGGTTTTGCACGAGAGTCTTGTAAACCACATCAAGGGGTTTTTCTAAGGAAGTGAACTCACGGTTGGGTCGAGAGGCCCAAGGTTTGTTTCTAGAAAATCTTGAAGGTGACTGAGTGTCTGTTGCAGCCTTCTTAGTGGCTTTCATCGCATGTATACTAGAGGTAAGATTGAAAACAGATTTCGAAGGTTTTGGCATCACATTGTCAACAACTTCGTCATTCAGCACATCTTTGTTTTTGTTGAAAAAATTACCTTTGTCCTTGTTTGAGGAGGAAGACCCTTGTTTGTTATCCTTTTTCAAAGTCAACTCTCCCTTCTTGACCATAAATGCTTCTATCCTCACAGCTTGTTTAATCATATTATCAAAGGTTAGGGGACCTTGTAATTGCACTTGATATCCAAAATCGGGGACGAGATTGTCCAAAAAGATGTCAAGCTTTTCAAACTCAGGTAGTTTGCGAGGATACTTTGTATAGAGTTGTCTCCATCTCTAGAGAAATACCAAGAAAGACTCCCCTTATTGTTGCTTCAGATTGCAAAGGTCTCGGATGTTGATCGGATGCTGGATATTGTATGAATAATGTTGGAGAAACAAATTAGCAATCTCGTCAAAAGTCTTGATACCAGTGGGTAGTCGAGAGAACCACTCCATAGCTAACCCACCCAAGCTACGAGGAAAGAGGCACATGAGATAAGTCTGATCATGTATGAACTCTATGGATAGAGCGCCAAACTCTCTCAAGTGATCTTGGGGATCGGTAGTACCCAAGTATTTGTCATATTTAGGCAGCTCTACAGCTTTGGGAAAAGGTGGCATGCGGAGAATTTTATCGAAGGGGAAATGACAGATGTTTTCCAGTGTGAACTGTTGTGCTGGTTTATCCTTATCCTTTACAAGTTGACTGATTTGGTCTTGCATGACTTGAACCATCTTCTACAACTTAGCAGTCTCGAATTCCTCTTCTTTGGCCACAAGTGTCTCTACTTTAAAATTTGGGGGTAACTTGGCTCCTTGTTTAGCCAGTTCTAGAAAATATTTCTCCTTCTCCTCTACAAGGAGAATTTCCATCATCTTGATAAGACTCTTATTGGTTTTCGCAGCATCTATGTCATTTTGGGTTATCACTGTTAGAATAATTGAGAGGGGGGTGAATCAGTTATCCACTGTCCCAAGTGAAAATGTATAATCCCAAAACAAATTACTTAAACTTCTGCATCTCGGTAACATAAAGTACTATACTGTTTGTGCTTTTACCGATTACCAGTCAGTAACATATAATGAATACCGACCAAATCCAATGTGCAACATGTAAAGTATGACATCAAACAAACATCACAATGAATACATAACATAAGAGATTTTAACGTGGAAACCCTGTGAAGGGAAAAATCACCTGGGATCGGCAACCCAAAAATTGTTCTCTCTTCTAAAGTGAGGTCGGTGAAGACCCAACCCTATTAAAGGTTACAAAACACACTATTAGGTGTGACCTTGTTAGAGGATTTTAGACCAACCGTTATCGTCCAATTAGCATTCACTATGGGGTTGACAAGATAATAATGTTCATTCTATGCATGATACATAAAAGACTTTCCTAGTCCACTCGGTTAAGATATTTGACTGTATACAATGGTTAAAATGTAACAGTAGGTGATTTTCCTTAATACAACTTCAATTGTAGATGTACAGATCAAAATTAAGCTCATTCAAATCCTCTGATCATTATATCAATTTTGTTTCAACCAATATTCAGTAACTTACTGTCGCTCGGTAATAGCTTTCTGACACTCAGTAAACTCTGCAGTTCGGTTCTCCTTAACCAGTTTGATTAGGCATGCATGAAGCTTATTCATGCGATATCTTTGCAGTCTCCTTCCGGCATGTGTTTCATAACAAAACCCTAGTCTCTTAAATAGACATGTAAATCATTTTCTTCTCCTCCATTAGATTTTGCCACTTATTCTCCTTCGTCCATTTTGCCGCTTAAACCTTCCTCGGCTGATGTGTCAATAACACGTTTTGTTTCCAACCTTTAGATCTTCCTTGAATTTTGTTAGCTGTTGATCTTCGTAACAAACTTTATCTCCAACCTCAAACTCATACACTTTCCAGCTCATCAATCCTTATCGGCTAAATTGATCATTTAGTTTGTTTCTCTTTGTTCAATTAACAAAGAAATACGTCGATGAACACAAGCTCGGTTTATACTATGCTTGGTATACACTATATTGCTTGGTGTATACTGTGATGCTTCATCAACCGACCACACTACCTTGTGTCTTTCGGCTCTTTTCCTCATCATAGATGAATGCAACATAATCAAGTCAATAACATAAGGTCATAGTCTCATCAATAAGTTACCCAATGTGTTCCTTATCCTCATCTGTCATATACATCTTTCTCATGTAGATATTTATGTTCTTCATCTCTTTTACCTCCTTTCTACAGATGTTTAGGTACTGTAACTTACAAGATAAGTGTTGTCAAACAAGTTGACATCAATGAGAACATATTACTGATTTAATCATCTTACATATCTAATCAGCAACTCGGTGATCTCTAATCATTGATCATCAATTAGGTTCTAAATCAGTTGTAGTTCATCAATCACGTCATCGTCATTACCAAGGATTTCATAAATGCTTGGGGCTTAATCTTGATTCTGGTCATTTTGAGAGTGATAGTGATATTGTTGCTGGTTGTTTTAAGCTTTGTTTTGGAATTGGTACTGATTCTGATCACTTTGAGATTGATCATGACGCTGGTCATTTCAAGATTGATCGCGACTTTTTTTGTATTCACCCTCTTGGAATATGAACGGGTCTCCCATCTTGTCAATGTGCGAGTGTACAGCGGGTGTGGGCTTAGTATAAGTATGTGTACTATGTCGAGAGGTTGTGGCTAAGGTAACCTTTTTTACGTTAATAGGTTCGAAAGGGTCGATAGGTTCGAAAGGATCGATAGGCTCGAAAGGGTTGATAGGTTCGATATGCTCAATAGGGCTAGTTCGAGAAAGTGGCCCTTTATGAAACAGTGGGTTATGATGTTTATGAAACAGTGAATTATGATGCTCTTGGAACACTGGAGATGAGGATTGAGGTGGGCTCTCTTTCGATGCACCCAACAAGGAGGAACGTGAGGATCCCTCACAACACTTAGATTGTGTGACAGGTCTGAAACGACCTATTCCTTGATTGCGAGGTCTACCTCTACCTTGTCTGGTACCATGTAAGGGGAATGTATTGCCGCTTCTAGTCGTAACAGTCATAGACAAAGATTAAATTACAAGAGAGGACTTAGGATTATGCTCAAAACTCTGTCTCTAGGATAGCGAAAAAAAGAGATAAAGGTGAGATGCACTTGACACGAATCATCGAGAGTATGGCTAGAACAATCGAGATATGACTATCGCATAGCAAGGTACAAAAGCACAGTAAGAAAGGATAGACAACAGAGAGACAATGTGAGTTTAAGCAGTAATCGTTCGGTTCTCAGCCCGAAATGTCTAGTTTCAGACAGTGGACAACAAGAGAACAGGTAGACAGACCCCAGGATAAAACTAGATTAGGAAGAAAATTGACCAGTCAACAGGAAATAGCTCATTTTGGAAATCAAGGGACAGTCTTGTGCGAAGAAAGGAAATCTCACACAAGGAAATGCTGAACTGCGCACAAGAATATGTTGTCTCGTGTGAGGAAATGCATAGTTTCTTGAAATCTTGTGCGGAAAAAGACCAAGGTTCGTTAGATTGACACAATTTTTGAGACAAAAATTAGATTTCAAGACACAGAGTGAACTATTCTCTGGTAGAATTTCCAGTTTTAGGATAGTTTGAATCAGCAATCTTAGTTTGAATGTTGCAAGTAATCGTTTACAATCATAAAGTTTGGACCAAGCAATAGTGATGCAATCATTAGTCGCAAACAATTCTACCAAGGACAAAGAAAATCAGAAGAATCATGGGAGTCTTTGACAAGTTTGATCATGTTGGATAGTTTAAGACTCAAAAAAAACACTCAGTTATCCCTACAAAGAAAATGGCAGAGAAGACAAAATTTGTGCCTCACAACTTATGTGCATGCGTTCACCTCACACAGTTGTGTCACCCCCTAGAGAGCGCCTGTATTTTTGGTGTTTCCAAGGACTCAATAATATATGTTCAAAGGTTACCCTTGAAGTAGGGGCCAGTGTCATATACTACCTTCAAACATCCAAGTGCATGCCTATGTTGAGAATCTAGGGGAGAGATTCTTCCCCCTCCCTACGCAAAGATTATGTCTCCTTTCGGAGGTGATCCGAGTAGGCAACTAACTAAGAGAGTGTTTAGTGGGATTCTGTTCACACTAACCTTCGGTGCCCCCGATACAGGGTTGGGGCCTCGCAACCACACCGACACCTGAAAGTCATACACCCCCGCAAGCAGGGCTAGGAGCGGCGCCGCTCAGTACAACAGACAGAGCTTTCTCAAGATGACAATCATAATCAAAAGAAGTTAACATGGCTTTGGATTCTTTAAACTCAACAAAGATTTATTTATTATAGTGAGGTGGAATCACTGGCAATAAGTGTGTACTCACTTGGGTCGTTCCTGGAGGTTCAACTTCTGACAGACCCTCTAAAGGTGACGGGGACTTTGGCTTAGATCTAAGGGTCAGATTTTCTGATTCTCTCAAAGAGAGAAGAGCATACTTCTCTACCTCTTCACCTTACCCAAACACACACAAGACATTTCTATCACCGAGCTAACTCCTCTTCAACCAATCTACAAGCTTTTGGGTTTTTGGTTCTCTCAAAGAGAAGAGCATAATCCCCTAACAGATGGACGTGCTAAAGATTCATTACCTTTCCTTGCTTCCCCAAGTATCTATCATGCTAGCAAAATCTAGGTCTCGGATTCATCCATGGGCATCACTTCCATGTAATGAAGAGCCTATTACCCTATCTTGCTATCAAGACCCTTAAGAAATCTTAACAAGGCCCTAATTAAACTATGTAAATAAAGCAATAAACTAGCAGAATGTTTTTGAAATGTCTTCGACAACTGTCCTGCAAGCAAACTGCCAGTAAGTTATGTCTTCGTCGAACTTCCTGCAGCCCATTGTTATGCTGCATCAGAAAACGGGGATATGGAAATCACAGCAAATAGCCAATGTCAGAAAACTGTAGCAAAAAAGTACAAAATCTAGAAAAAATTTAAAAATTTGCTGTCAAACTCGCATGAGGAAATGCATGGATCCGCGCGAGAGAACACCTTTCTCGTGTGAGGAAATGCCAGAGATAGAAAAACTTCGCATGACACGGTGAGAAAGCTCGCGCGAGATTCCAAACACGGTCGTACGGACAGAGCATTAAATGTTTGTCAGAATTTTTTTTTATAATGAGGCCAGAAATCAATTTTCTACCCCACGGTGGGCGCCAAAATGTTTATAGTCAAATATGGACCTCTAATTCAACCATAGATTTCAACATGGTCATTGCTCATAAGCTAATTATGAAAATGAATATGAATTATTCAATTCGCAATCATACATGAATCGACCTATTGCCTCCTATTTAGGTGGGGTTTTGAATCACTCTTAGAATTGACAGCCCAACAACCATAGACCAAGCTCTAAAATGGAGGATTTAAAATGCTAGAAAGATGATTGAAATTGAATTAAGCTAAGAATGAGAATGTGATTGTAATCTAAGAATGAGAATGCAAAGTTAATCTAAAGCTTGTAAATGAAGATGAGAATTGAGCTAAGAACATAATAAGAAAACTAGACTAAAAGCATTGCATCTTTAATCTAAGAAATTGAAATTACTTTAATTATGCAATATGAAAAGCTTAAGAATGTAAAAGATGAGACAACAATTCGCTATAGTTTCGATACTCAAAAATTGCCTCCTCAAATGAGGAAAGAGAGGTCTCTAATATAGAAGAGCTCGGGTGGAGACTAAAGAGTTTCCTGCAAAGAAACGGTCATCTCTTCATCTCCTTGGTGGGAGGTGATACAATTTGGAGATATTATCTAATTAATTAAATGAAATATTGTCACATGGGTGGCTTTTCAAATTATTTGAATAATTAAATTCAAAGGGAAATATTTCACTTAAAGAACTAAATAATTATTTAAGTCTTTTTTATGTGTATTAGCTAAAGGGGGTGGAATTAATTTAATAAAAGCATTAGGACTTTGTAATTAAATTAATTAATCATAGAGTTTATTTAGCAAAAAAATGTCGATATTTAAGATTTTTTTGCATTTGACACCAAGTCGAATAAAATCAATTAGGAGACAAAATTGCCTAGTACAATAGGACTTTGATGATGTAAAAATTTGAAGGAATGCACCAAAATTGATTAGGTTTGCAAGGTGCCAATTTTGGGGTATTACATCGATTATATGCACATCAGTTAAAAGAAATTGATTTATCAATTCTAAATTAGAAGGTTGAGTTAAGAGACTTAACAGAGTGATTAGTTATAATTTATTATAATAAATTAATGAATTGGCATTTAATTATCAATTTGCATATTATTAATATGCTAAAAATATTAATTGATTAATTAAATATTATTATGCAATTAAATTTACACATTTAATTAATAAAATTGAAATATAAATTTAAGATTAAAAGTTGAGTGATTTGCATGAATTAGAATTATTAATTAAATAAGTATTTTTAAAATAAATGATTAATATAAATGAGGTTGGAGTTGAGTTTTGATTTCTATGATTTTGAGTAAATTGTTTTTATTATTTTTAACAGTTGAGTTATAATTCTTGATTGTGAGTTGCATGTTTAAAGTTCGGTTTGCTGAGTTTTCTATATGAGTCTTTTTGGTCATTTTAGATATACAGGTTTTAGGGAGACAAGTTTTGACTATGGATTGGAATTGAAAGAATTTATTGAAAGTGTGATTTTTGGGGAGTTTTGGAATTGTCTTTGGTTGTTAAAAATCAATTGGTGGAATTAAGGTAGGGTTTGAAAACTTTTGTAAATCCTTCCTTCCAAAAAGATTGTCTTCTTCGTGTTTGTTAAATTGTTTCTTTGAGAAATTTGAGTATTGTATTAAGGTTTTGTTTTAAATATTTTTGGGCATGGTTTCGATTAAGGTTTTCATACGGAAATTGTGTTAATGTCATATCTAGTATTTTTATGAATATTAGTTGAAAACTTAGGATGAGGTTTATAAAAAAAATGTGTGAGTTTTCCAATTAGGGTTTATACCAAATTCAATAACTATTATATCATGTGATTATATGTTGGATTGTACTTAATATATTAGTTAACTTATATGTAATAATATGTTATGGAACCCTTGAGACTTGTAATATGTAAATGAGTTATGTTTATGAATATTTATTGTCTTATGTTATATTGCTTCCACATTGTTATTCATTATTGTTTGTAAACTCTTAAGGAAAAAAAAGTATTCGGTAAACTTAGTAACATGTTTTACATTAATTTATCTTGGGTTCCCTGACAAGGCATTACACTTAGTATTAGAGCCCGAGTTTCAACACTAGGAACTCTGGGGATTTGTACACTCATTACATATCTAGTTGTTTAACTTGAAACAAAAACATAGACGCATACTCTTTTGTATTTGAGAATCATTATATTGCAACTAAACATTTATGCATTTGCTTTCTCTCAAGCTTCTTTGAGATATTGTTTTGTCTATTGATTGTCATAGGTGAAATACCTATTGAGGCTTGATTCGTTGTTAGGACTTGTGTTAGAACACTGGGATCTCTAGCCATGTTGTTGCTCATGATGTTGGTAATTGTCTGTGTGAATGTTTTATTGTGCGTGATTAGTTAGCTTGCTTCTTGTAGCCCTTGTGTGGTTTGTTTGTCTGAATAATTGACTATCATGGTTAGGTTGCCTTATTTGACTTAGCATGATACTTGATGAGTGATGTTGTTTAGGATTTATATGATACTTCTTGGCGATGAGTGTCCTAGTTTGAGGAGCTCCTTATTGATAACCCATGTATCTCTTTAAATATTATGTCCTTTGAGTGACCCTATTGCTATGTCCTTGGTGACATGATATTATTGTTTGGCTTGATGACCAGACTTGTATGTTATTTATTAGAACATATTTGAGTGTTGCATATTGTATAATGTGAGTGTTATGAATCGGATTTGAAAGTATAGGATTGATTTCAACATTAGCAAATAATTAATAATAATTTTATTTACATTGAAATACATTGTGCATTAATTAGGAATAATGTATCATTTATTATGAGATGTGCATTTATAAGATTAGATGTTTTTTATTCGTAGTTTGTTTTCAAGAGAGAATCCAAGAAACTTCAGACATGTGGTATGTTTTCATTACGATGATATCTACATAGTGCATAAAATGGTCTTGATGATTTGAATTGTGCAGCACATCCATCTGATCAAACATAATGTTTATCAATTTTTATACCTCTTTCTTCCAAATTTGCAAAAAAATATCTTGAAGCAGTGTTCTACATAATGAATGTCATGCTCTCTATCAGCACTTATATAAAAATGATATTCCTTCTTGATGACCTGTGCTTCAAATGTGCTCTGAATACCATCCAAATCTAATTGTGCATGTTGATAACACACATGTACCATAATAGTAATTTGCTCTGAAAAATAGTATTCTGACTGAATTGCCTTTTGATGAATAAAAGAATATTTTTTTGCAAAATCAATAATTGATACAATAGTTCCAAGTGGAAAATTGTCTCTCGGTGTTTGGAATTGTTGTGCTTGCCACTTTGCAAAAAAAGCATGATGAATGTAGGGTTGAATCAATTTTTAAATTTTTCCATAAATACTCTTGTTGTCAATCAGGATTGCACCTCAAGCTTGATACTAAATCTAGCTATCCTGTTGAAACATGGAAACGTTCTCGTTGATGGGAGAGAGAACGAATCTCCGGATTCTAGGCCAGTTCCTTTTGGATTTGGAATATCACTTGTGGTTAAATTTGTATGGGAAAACGGATGAAAGGAATAACGTAACGAATTCTAAACCTAAACAGGGTGATACACCAATAAATAATATGTAACTTAAATTAATTTAAGCATGGATCATTGAAGATATTTAAGGCTCTCAGTACCCAGACAAACATGCGACTACAAAAGTGATTCTATGTAAGGACCTGCAATATTTTGCATAGATAGGGAAACAATGCTTCACTAATTTACTGTAAAAAGTTAGGACACAAACAAAGACTTGTAATAGCAAGTATCAAGATTTGAAAATATAACAAGGAATGCAGCTTAAATGAAGGCTAACACAACATCAAAGCAAATAAACTCACAGTATTACACTTTAACCAATGGGAAGGAACCGCTATCTCTATATATAAATGCTGGAAAAAATCTTTGCTACAAAGTGCCTTACAATTTTCTCTCAAGTCTGCGATATGCAAAATAGGTGAGTCAAAAGAAGGTCCTCCATAATGAGGTGAAAATAAAATAAATAGAGCCCCCAAAACCCTAACTCGGATGCATGAAAAATCCCTCTGAAATGAGGAGTCCAACTGTCAAAAAAAGTAGTCTAAGTGGCCCTTGAACTCCCTCAAGTCATGTATAACTGAAGTGTCACTCAAAATCCCCTCAAATCTGCTTCAAATTTTCATAAACATGCATATTTTGTGGGGGTCGGATATGAAGGAAAAGCCCACCAAATCAGGAGTGTAACTACCAAAATCTGCAAACAAACTGCTACAAAAGGCCTCTCAACTGATACTATCTAATAGAGAACTTAAAAATTACCTCCAAATGACTCCAAGATGTTGTCAACAACCTCTAATCTGTCTCAATAATGTTCAGAATTGAAAACACTCCTTTACTACAAATGTGTTAATATGATTTAGAACAACAGAGAGGGGGGGTGAATCAGTTGTTCTCAGGTCCTAATGTATAAAACAATCTCATAAACTTATCCTTAAATCAGATCCAAAACCAAAACAAACTCGATCATCACTGATTCAATAATAGAAACATCTAACAATGCAGTCCACTACCTTGCTGTAAGTTAACTTGCAAAACATAGTAATGTTCAGATCTAAACATTCACACAACTATTAACACCAAGATTTATAGTGGAAACCCAATTTGGAAAAAATCACTTTGTAACATGCTACTATTATTTTCACTCTTCTGAAGTGAGCTCGGTAAAAAGCCAACCCTGTCAAAGGTTACAATACATACTGTTAGGTGTGACCCGGTTAAAAGATTTCAATCACCCTGTTAAAAGTGAGCCTAGTCATAGGACTTACATACACTCCATTAGAATGCAACCTTGTTCAAAAGATTTAACATATGAATGTTAGGTCAACCTCTGTTAAAAGGATTTTGATTATTACAATGGTTAGAAAGTAGCAACAGTATTATCTGAAAAATATACAACTCACTTTGCAAATATCAGATTTGATTCTGTACACTAATGTTGGTTTACTGACTTTGAAATTTTGTCATTTCCATCTCTGATCTGCTCGGAACTTTTCTTCAAGCAACCACCACAATTCTCCTTAAGCCTTCTCTGCTTATTCAGTCAATAAAACTTTCTTCTTCCAGCATTCTCTGTTCTCCATGTACATGCATATCAAAATGCTTAGGTTTCCTTATAGTTTCCTTAATTAGGTCAACTCATCTTTTGCTGCTTAATCTCAATCGTAAATCTTAGGGTTAGGTCAGATTCATTGAATCTACCCACTTCATGTTCTTCGGCTCCTTTTCTAGAATCATCTCAAATATCTTAAAGATTTATAATAAAACGTTTTACAATGCATTTAATGCTTCCAAACAATCAATAAATAAAGTCAACACATTTTACATAATCCAAGAATTCAACAATGTTAGCTCCAAAATTTAATTCTCTTCAAATATAAAATTGTTGATGCTCGGTCAATACTGTGATTTTCAACTCGGTCTTCATGTAGAAAGCTCGGTCATTACTAAAACTATTTCCTCGGCTTACACTGCCTTCCTCGGCAATTTACTAATGCTCGATCGACACTATATTTTTTGCTCGGCATATACTAACTCAGTCGACACTAACATCACTCGGCTTAAACATGATTTTTTCTTTCTTTGCTTGGTTAAGCCTACCAATTTAGTCTTCAGTCTTATACATTATCTCATCATTGTGCAGCATAGTCAAGTACACTTTGTAGTATCAAGATAACTCAACCTTTCCCTAGGTGCTATTGTTACCAACCTTGCTTAGCCCCTTAGCAACACTCAAATAGATATAGTACTTTCCTAAGTAGCAACAGTCTTACCAATGAAGGTTTGACATCAATGACAATACAACAATTGTTTCAATTGCATTTTCCAACAATCTCCCTCTTTGGCATTGATGAAACACCATATGATATCACCTGAATAACACATGGATTACCAACCAATCCAAAAAACTTATCTATCCATCATAAAATTAATTATAATATCCTTAGTTTCATTCTGATTCAGAATCTTGTAAGCCTCACTTCTGTGACCGTCAAAAGTATTTAGATCTCCCTCTATCCCGATCCTTCATTTCAATTCATCAGTTCATCTCCCTCTTACTTTTCAGTATCATGTGTTATCATATCAATACATCTCCCTCTTTGACAAAAATGTCAAAGCAGCAACGAAAACATACATCCATCAGATGTAGATAATATTTGTGTAGCTTAGTGTTTCTTCCTCTGTCATCTTGCTTATGACTGATTCCTTGTCTTTGCTTCTCTTCACAACTCTAGGCCAGCCCTAAAGTGTGACAATCTTCTGCATCAATTTGTCAAATATTCTATTGTAGCACATTTGATGCAGTGCTCTTAGCTTGTCTAGGCAGCCTCAGTTAGGGGAAGAACCCCTAATTGACTTCTCAAATACTCATGAGCTTCTCTAGGTAAAGCTTTAGTGAATATGTTTGCTAATTGTTTTTTTGTATTCACATATTCCATTCGGACTTCTTTGTCTTGTACTAATTCTCTCAAGTAGTGATACTTGATTGTAATGTGTTTGGTCTTAGTGTGCATCACTGGATTCTTAGAAATATTGATAGCACTTGTGTTGTCACAGAAAATAATAATAGGTTTAGTGATTTCTTTTTTCATGCCTATCAACAATTGTTTTATCCATACCAAGTTTGAACAGTTCACTGCAATAGCAACATATTCGGCCTCGGCAGTAGATTGGGAAATGCAAATTTGTTTCTTGCTCATCCAGGAGACTAATCTATGTCCAAGAAAGAAAGATCCACCACTAGTACTCTTTCTGTCATCTACATTTCCTGCCCAATCAGCATCTGTATAAACTCGGAGTTCAAATTTGTCATTCTTCTTATAATATAGACCATAGTCAGCAGTTCCTTTCAAGTATCTCATAATTCTTTTCACGGCCATCATATGTGTTTCTTTAGGATTGGCAGAGAATCGTGCCACAATCCCAACAACTAATGCAATATCTGGTCTGCTATGTACAACATACTACAATTTTCCAATCATGGATCTATACAGAGTTTGATTCACTTCTGCAACATCATCATTCTTAGATAACTTTTGTCCAGTAACCATAGGAGTTCCCACCGGTTTAGCATCTTGCATCCTAAAAGTTTTCAGTATTTCATTAACATACTTAGACTATGTAATGAAAATTTCATTCTTCTTTTGATATACTTGTAAACTAACAAAGAATTTGATCTCACCAAACATACTCATTTCAAACTCAGTTTGCATCTCATTTGAGAAAATTTTATATAATGCATCTTGTCCACCAAAAATAATGTCATCAACAAAAAATTTTGCCAACAAGATACTTTTACATTCTTCATCCTTCATGTATAGATTGCTTGTGTCATTTGTTCTTGAAAATCCAATCTGTATCAAGTAGTTGTGCAACCTCTCATACCATGCTCTGGGAGCTTGCTTTAATCCATATAATGATTTGTTCAGTTTGCACACCATGTGTCTTTTATTTGGATCAATAAAACCTTCTGGTTGTTCTATGTAAACTTCTTCTTCTAGCATACCATTCAAAAATGCAGACTTGACATCCATTTGATATACCTTGAAATTTTTATAAGAAGCATATGCAAGCAGAGTTTTTACTCCTTCCAATCTAGCTACAGGGGCAAATGTCTCCCCATAATCTATTCCTTCTTCTTGTGCGTAGCCTTTGCATACCAGCCTAGCTTTGTTCCTATTGATTTCACCATTTTCATTCATCTTATTCCGAAACACCCACTTTGTTCCTATAACATTTTTGTTTTCAGGTCTCGGCACCAAAGTCCAAGTATCATTCTTCTCAATCTAGTCAATTTCTTCATTCATTGCTTGTATCCAGTCTTCATTCTCCAATGCTTCCCTAGTTGTCTTCAGTTCAAATTCATATAGTAAACATATTGGATCCTTAGTCTTACTTCTGGTCTGGATTCCAGTATCTTTGTCTCCAATTATCTGTTCAGGCTTATGATGTCTTCTTACATATTTTTCCAAAACAGGTTCAGTTGTTCTCTCCTTTATTTCATCATGTTCCTCAACAAGATTGTCAGATTCAACTTCAGAATGCTCGGCAACCTCTTCCTGATACTCAACAGCATTTTCTTGTAGCTCAACATGTTCTTGTTCTTTCTCGGCACTATTTTTCTGATACTCGGCAGCTTCTATCTGTCGCTCGGCATTGCTTACCCGAGACTCAACATCAGGTGCAAGTCTATTACTTGCCTCATCTTCTTCTTCAATGTACACAAAAGATCTATAATCTTCTAGTTCTCTTTTACTGTCAGCTTCATTTCTTTTTGCATACTCATCAATTTTGACATTTACACTTTCCACAATTTTGTTAGTGTTAGAGTTCAAACACTTATAAAATTTACTTTTTGTGGAGTACCCTAGGAATATGTCTTCATCACTCTTAGCATCAAACTTACCATTCCTATTGTTTTTTAATATATAGCACTTACTTCCAAAGATTCTAAAGTATTTAACACTCGGTGCATGCCCATGCCATAGTTCATAGGGTGTCAGATTTGTACCTTTCTTGATCTGTACCCGGTTAAGAGTGTAGACAGCAGTGCTTATAGCTTCTTTCCAATATTTTTGTGCCACATTCTTTTCAATCATCAATGTCCTTGCACAATCCAAGATAGATCTATTTCTCCTTTTTGCTATACTATTCTGTGGAGGTGTTCTAGGCGCAGACATCTATTTTTTAATTCCTCTATCATTGCAAAATAGAGTAAATTTATTTGATGTAAATTCTCCACCTCGGTCAGATCAAAGACATTTCAAGTTCCTACTTGTCTCCTTTTCAACCTTAGCCAAATACCACTTAAAGAATTGAAAAGCTTCAAATTTTTCTTTTAGAAACATCACATGCATCATCCTAGTATGATCATCAACAAATAAGATAAAGTATCTAACACCACAGTAACTTTGTATACCCATAGGTCCACAAAGGTCAGTATGAACCAAATCTAAAATGTTTTCAAAAGTAAAGGATTTGCTCTTGAAACTTGACCTTGTCATTTTTTCTAATTGGCATTCCTTGCACATCACATTCTCAGGTTTCTTCAATCTAGGTAGACCTCTTACCTTTTTTCTTTTTACTTATCTCTACCAGATTGTCAAAGTTAACATGACACGGTCTTTTATGTCATAACCAAATATCATCAAGTTGTGCAATCAAACATGTTTATTCAAATAGGTCAAGATAGAACAAATTACCTCTAGTCTGATCACCACTTCCAGTCAGTTCTCCAGTAGCATCAAATATTTTAGCTTGCTTGTGATGAAATTCCACTCGGTAACCAGTTTTGTTAAGCTGAGCAACACTTAACAAATTGTAATTAAGACCTTCAACCCAATATGCATTTTCACAAGATATCTTATCAGTCAATTTAATCAAACATTTTCCTCTAACAGGACATGGTGCATCATTTCAAATTTTACACTTTTACCTCTGTAATGATGTAAGGTCTCAAACTTATTTTTGTCACCAATCATGTGATGTGAACAACCACTGTCAATAATCCATTTATCATTCTTGTTCACATAGGATATTAATGCAGTTTTCTCATCCTCATCAGATTCATCTTTCATTGCCACATAGACTACCTCAATTTCAAGATCATCACTATCAGTGTCAGTCTCTTTTTCAGTAATGTAACAAGATTTCTTACCTTTTCCCTTGTAGTCGATGTTCCATCGGTAGCTTCTGTCATCTTTTCTGTCTTTGTGTTTTGTTTTCCTTTCATCATCATTATCCTTCCTGTCAGGACATCTAGCAGATATATGACCAACTTTATTACATGCAAAACATATAATAGGGAGTTTACCTTTATACTTTCCTTTTCCCCTTCTCAGTCTTCTAGCCATAAGAGCTTCTAGATCTTCTAGGTCTTCATCAGAAGTGTCACTGTCACTTTCACTATCACTTTCACTTTCACTTTCATTGATGCATCTTTCTTTTTCTTTCTTTGGCTTGTTCATAACTAGTTGTGACTTGAAAGCAGATTCAACATTTCCAATGCTTCCAACAATGAAATTATCATAGTTAGAGAGTTCAAAAGTAGTCAACTTACCAACCAAACTTTCCAAAGTAAGTACATTAGCAGAGTTACATCTAGATTCCTGAATAGCTGAGATCTTAATAGCATATATAAGACGCAGGGTTCTTAGTACTTTTCCAATTATAGTTTCATCATCAATAGCTCCATTTGCTCCTATAATAGCATTCACAACTTCTTTTATTCTACCATAATATTGTGCAATGTTTTCACCTTTTTGCATTCTCATTTCATCAAACTTACCTCTAAGACTCTCGGCCTTTGCTTTCAGCACATTTAGGTCACCACCATAGATCCTTGCAAGAGTGTCCCACATATCCTTAGCAGTTGTGCAGTCCTTAATGTCCTCAAATTTTGGATAGCTTAGGGCAGATGCAATTTCCAGCATTTCCTGATTATGTTCTTACTTAGCTCTCATTTCTTCAGTAGTCAAAGGTGCAATAGGTGAGACATAATTGTTCTCAATGTAGTACTTTGTAGAGTCACCAATACCGGCCAGATGCAGCTTCATCAAGCTTTGTCATGTAGGAAATTTTTCCTTGTTTAGCTTCGGTACCTCATTATACATCCTGATCATTTGCTTCAAGCCCCTTTAAACTTGATATCTATCAACAATAATAATAAGCAACAAAGCTCTGATACCAATTGTTAATATGATTTAGAACAATAGAGAGGGGGGGGGGGGGTGAATCAGTTGTTCTCAAGTCCTGATGTATAAAATAATTTCATAAACTTATCCTTAAATCAGATCCAAAACCAAAACAAACTTGGTCATCACTGATTCAATAATAGAAACATCTAACAATGTAGTCCACTACCTTGCTGTAACTTAACTTGCAAAACATAGTAATGTTCAGATCTAAACATTCACACAAGTATTAACACCAAAATTTATAATGGAAACCCAATTTGGGATAAACCACTTTGTAACATGCTACTATTATTTTCATTCTTCTGAAGTGAGCTCGGTAAAAAGCTAACCCTGTCAAAGGTTACAATACACACTGTCAGGTGTGACCCGGTTAAAGGATTTCAATCACCCTGTTAAAAGTGAGTCTAGTCATAGGACTTACATACACTCCATTAGAATGCAACTTTGTTCAAAGGATTTAACATATGACTGTTAGGTCAACCTCTGTTAAAAGGATTTTGATTGTTACAATGGTTAGAAAGTAGCAGCAATATTATCTAAAAAATATACAACTCACTTTGCAAATATCAGATCTGATTTTGTACAGTAATGTTGGTTTACTGACTTTGAAACTTTGTCATTTCCATCTCTGATCTGCTCAGAACTTTTCTTCAAGCAACCACCACAATTCTCCTTCAGCCTTCTCTGCTTATTCAGTCAATAAAACTTTATTCTTCCAGCATTCTCTGTTCTCCATGTACATGCATATCAAAATGCTTAGGTTTCTTTATGTTTTCCTTAATTAGGTTAACTCATCTTTTGCCGCTTAATCTCAATCGTAGATCTTAGGGTTAGGTCAGATTCATTGAATCTACCCACTTCATGTTCTTCGGCTCATTTTCTAGAATCATCTCAAATCTCTTAAAGATTTACAATAAAACATTTTACAATGCATTTAATGCTTCCAAACAATCAATAAATAAAGTCAACACATTTTACATAATCTAAGAATTCAATAATGTCGGCTCCAAAATTAAATTATCTTCAAATATAAAATTGTTGATGCTCGGTCAATACTGTGATTGTCAACTCGGTCTTCATGTAGAAAGCTCGATCATTACTAAAACTGTTTCCTCGGCTTACACTGTCTTCTTCGGCAATTTACTAATGCTCGGTCGACACTAACATCACTCGGCTTAAACATGATTTTTCCTTTCTTTGCTCAGTTAAGCCTACCAATTTAGTCTTCAGTATTATACATTATCTCATCATTATACAACATAGTCAAGTACACTTTTTAGTATCAAGATAACTCAACCTTTCCCTAGGTGCTATTGTTACCAACCTTGCTTAGCCCCTTAGTAACACTCAAATAGATATAGTACTTTCCTAAGTAGCAACAGTCTTACCAATGAAGGTTTGACATCAATGACAATACAAAAATTGTTTCAATTGCATTTTCTAACAAAATGATGATCTTAAAATCCACTTTGGCTATATATTTATTCATTAAAATATTCTGAAAAAGGTTTTATTTATATTTTTTTCCAAACTATACTTATTATATTTAATATAAAAATAGAATTAATATAATTCTATCTAATATATTTAATGACAAGTATAAGTTTATTCTTTATTTAATATTAAATATAATAAGTATAAACTAAATTTAAATTTTAACCATATATATATTATAATATAGTATTATTTAAGTTAAATAGAGAATAAAATTATCTATTTTAACTCGAAATAATATTAAACTATAATATATATTACTAAAATTTAAAGTTTAAAAGGAAAGGAAAAAATATATCTAAAACTTTTAACCTAACATATAAACGAATAATACAAAACCTAAGTTGATTTTATCTAATGGTCGACATGACCTTAAAAAATAAATATCTCTGCCTTCTTAGAAAAAATGCATGTGATCTTATACTCGTGACATGCTGAACATGAGTCATATTCTGTAGTCTAAGTCTGGGCATCACGAACTCCAAAAGTTTGTAAAAATTGGCAAAGGGCATTTGTTTATCTCATTTTGGCTTTTCATACTTAGGTATTCTTCGTATCCTGAAGAAGAGGAAGACCTAGGGTTCTGTCACTGCCATCTCTACACTGTTGAAACACTGTAGCTTTACCCCCTGTGATACCTGAGTTCGAGCTCAAGCTCTCTCTCTTCACTGTTGGAGTCATCTATTTTTTTATATGCCTTCAACAATGGAATTTTGCATATATCCTTTGAGCGGGCTTGATTCAACAAAGACCTGGTCCTTAACTGGCAACAACTAGGAGTTTAACAATGCATGTGAGTTCGATATTTTAATTGATCTTGAAGTCAGCCTTTACTTTGGATTGGTGAATCCGAGAGTTGGAACTTGGTATTTTTATTTTGGAGGACCTCTAATTGACTTGAAACTCAGAGATAAGTTTATTTTCTCTTATTTATTCTTTCTTTACTTCCAACATGTTGTCTGAATCATTTGAAAACTAAAAAAAGTTACTTCGTAGATTTTGAGCTTTCCCAGTTCTGTATTGATAAACTATGACTTCTTCAAGAAATGAACAAGTTGAAACTCGGTCTCTAACCATGAGTTTTGTTGATGAAATCCTTGGACTTAACTTGGCTTTATTAATACTTTGACCACAAACCAACTTACCTGGTATTCATTGTTATTGGAACTCAGCTTTTATTCTGGAGAACCTTTATCTTGCTGTGATTGGCATTTTCTGATCTAACTAAAAAATAGTAAACACGAACTTGATGTTTATGATTTGGGCGTTCACAGGGTGTAGACTATAACTTGATCTTTTGCGCTATGAAGCCATGCTCATACTTGGGTCTAGATCTTAAAGCGGAACCCCAAAAATCCCCTTAAGAAATATCACATTCTTAGTTAGCTTGGACTGTCCCGCTAGTCATCTCCCCATGGTTGTACCAAGAAAACTTTTTAGAAGCAACATCTAGCAGCTCTGAACAATCCAAAATGCAACCCAGCTGATATACACCTTCACCAAAGATAATATCGAACTCTGCTTGTTTGTAGGGCCTTGAATCCTTGCTTTTCTGCACTCTTACACATGCTTTCATCCCAATATCTTCATCTCCTTTTGTTTTATTTTGCCAGTTGATCAAATCTCTAGATGGAGGGATGCAAAGAATTTCAAACAATTTCCCCACTACAACCTTCCGGACTCCCATAAAAATGCCAATCTTGTATCGAATTTGATTAAGAAATATGAGAGTACAACCAGTTTTAGCAGTATTCCCTAACATCTTACTAAGTGCTTAGCTCATAAGGCGTTCTTGTAGGCCTCTTTGTTGCATTCCTATCTCACCTTCAATTTCAGCTCTAAGGGTCAGAGCAGAAATATAATCAATGCAAATAAGATATATCACTCTTGACTTTCTAAAGCCATCTCTCCACTTCTAGCTGGCAAACAATTAGACTTTCAATGTCCACCCCAATGCCTTTGAATAACATGGATCAAACGTATGTTCAGTACCCACAAACATAACATTGCCACCTAATTTTTGTACTTCAGCTATTGCATGTAGAGCTAATGTAGTCTTTCCACTACTCTCTAGACCATATATCTCGTGAAGGCTGTCACTGTTTGTGTGCTTGGCAGCATGCTTCAAAAATATCATTCTTTAGCAATTTTGACAATGATCACTGTAATGTATGACTGTCAACTTTTGATAACTCTGTTCATTAATCATGATTCAAATATACATATCAGACTTACAGCACTTATTTCAATTTTATCAATGCAATCCGTTTTCTCTTTCTTTATGCATGAACCTTGTATAAAAATTCAGAATTTATCCTCATGCTCTGCTACTATGCAAAACTGTACTTTTAATCCCTTCTCTTGCTTATTTGATGATTTATCAAATACTCATTGTTGACTATTTTTTACCATATATTAGAAAAATGATAAAACCGGTGCATAGACTTTCACCTTCATTGATATATTTAAAATGCTACATGCTTAAGATCCGAACGCTGCAATTTTAAAGTACACTCCCTGGTATCCTTATTCAGCGTTGAACAAACATGCATCTGGCATTTGGCACTGTAATATTTATGATTGCTCTTTGATTCTCGATACAATGCCTGCAATGTTCCTGTAGTAGCTATCATCTGGATTCCTGTAGCATGTTATTTTTTGCATTGAAAATTAATTCTCTTGCACTGTTTAATAATGAACAGCACAATACAATTTATATCTAGTACTATTTAAATATTCATTGTAACATTTTTGAAGCATTCGCTGTGATTGAAAATGAAGTATTATCATTTGGGTTGTAGCAACTTCCTCCTAAATATAGCATGGCTGTCATTATGTACCTAGCTACATAATCTAGATTGTATCATTCTTTAGTAATGAACATTATAATGCATGATTGCATACTTTCTAATATTCTGTTATAGATCCATGGCCCTAATGTAATAAGACTTATAGCACAAATCCTTATTTTTAGCAATGCAATCTGTCTATGGGGTTCGAGCACGAACTCGTGACACCCACAAACAGATTGCATATGGCCTTGCACCTGATTTTAAAATCAATCCAACATATGAATAATATTTGTAGAGTACACTATATCCTTGTTTAAGAGCAACATTATGTAGTTTATTCTTTGTAGATGTACTGCAACAACATGTACACTTTATGACAGTGTTTTCTTACAAAACTTATAATATTTTATCATCTTTAGAACACTGTTTCCCTCCATTGAATTCTTTGACATGATACTTATGCAAATAACTGAATAGCATACTAATTTGTCATACATTGTCTTGATACATGATTTTACAAGCTTCTTGATTACTTCATAAAAACTTTTTGTGGCAATTTAATAAATACCTTCTGTCTGAAATTTGTGACAATCCTGAAACCTTATAATGAAATGAACATGATCCTGTAGCATTGTAACTCTGATTTATTAGCTAGAAGGTTTCATGACGAAAGTCATGTCCCTTCAGCAGCCTATCTTATGCAGCTTCATGATTTGGCCAGAAGGTCCCATGCCTGAAACTTATGCATGCCCCCTCAACAGCCTCCTCTAGTCCTCTGGTCTTCATGTCTTCGCCTCTTCATAGCTTCAATCGGAAAGTTTCATGCGTGTAATGTGTGCATGTCCTTTCAACAACCTACTTAGTCTTTGAACCTAAATCTGCACATGAAGCAAAAAATGTTAAGAAATAAAGTAATTTCTGTGATGCGATCATTCTTTCCAGCAACTCCATGATTTGCTTTATGATTTACATTTCTGTAAATGTAATCAAGTAGATAACTAGAACAATAGTTTAGTCCCTTTCCATTGCTCAGTTCGCATGAACTAACCCCACTTTCTCTCTCTTCTTTTGTAGGATAACTTGGAATACTTTGAGATACAAGATCAAAGATGGAGCACTGTTCGACCCTCCATGAAAACACCAGGCAATGGGGGGGGCCTAACCTTTCTTCTCTTTCTCCTTTCCTTTCATTTACATAAATGTAAATTGTAACCTTAATTTATGTATTCGATTAAGAAATTGAAATGCATGCCTGCATTAATCTACTGCCACGGGATGTGTGGCCTTATATGAATTTTTTATTGTATATCTTTGAAAAGTACTTTCCATTCATGTTTTAAGAGCAACTATTTGTGTGGATAATTTAATGTTGTACTTTTATGGTCTAAAATGCATACATCTCTTCTACTTTTCTGTTTTCTTAAAAAATCTGAATAGTATTATGAAAATAAGTGTACCTTTATGCAAAAAAAAAATTTCAATTATAATGCTGCATTAGAACTTTATTTTTTTGAGCTTCAAAAAATTCTGCAACTTAAAACAGCAATTCTTAAATCAAAATTTTAGTGCAAACATTTGGTCAATTTATCAATTTAGTGTGCAACTAAAATGATAACAACTCCAACATTTATCTCCTCTTCAACATATTCTAACCTTTTGAATTCTTTTCCAAATTTTGTTTTATTCTTTACATATTTGTAACTCTTGCAGTTTACCATCTTTATTACAGATCAATATTTTCATTTTTCAAAGGATTAAGAGACAAATCATCACATATTTGACATATTTCTTTTAAGCAATTTATTTGTCCAGCTATATCATCTCTTTTGTCACATAAAATGGATGAGATAAACTCACTTCTTCTAGTAGGAGGAGCATTTTCAAAACCATAAGTGTCTTCTACAAACTTTTGAAAAACCTGATAGTGGAAATCAAATTCAATATGATAATGACAACAAGTTTCAAACACTTTGTTTATCCTGATATAATATGACTTCAATCTTTCAAACAATGTTTGCCCAATCTTTATATTAGGATTTGAACTACAAAATGACACATACATTTCATGTTGTGTTGTGTCCAACCAATGTGTCGTATGATATTCATATTGATTAGTTGAAATTGTATGTCTGATAAAATCTCTAGTGTTTGAGGAAGGACGTGTATTATCATTCCAAAATGATGTGACCAAATTTTTTATTCCTTCATCAATCCTATCAGAACAAGGAGCTCTACACATGATTGCCCAATTTTCTTTCAAGGTGCTATCATCCAAAAATATTCTCCTATTAACATATCGTGATATTGTTTTCCTATTAAAACCAAACTAAGATGAAACTGAAGATATCTGTCTTTTTCGTCCCATAGTGTTACCTACAATGGATGTCAACATAACTTTTCTTGTAATGGTCTTATATTTAGTTCGAGATCGCTTCCCTAGATGGTTCAAACATTTCCTAAGATTTTCAATCATATCAGTTTGCATGTCAACAACTTTTCTCTTCTTTGATGTTGTGTATATACCCAATAATTTTAATGCCCCTTCTAACTTTTTGTTTATAAGTACAATTGAAAGCAATTAAACTTGTTCAAGTGTTTCAAAATTATCAAATTTACCCAATATTTCTCTTGCTATCATATTCATTGATCTCTTCTTAGCAAGACTTAAGAGTTGAACATTTTGAAACACTTTATAAGATTAGATGCTTTTTATTTGGCCAACTACATCATCTCTTTTGTCACATAAAATAGATGAGATGAATTCACTTCATCTAGTAGGAGGATCATATTCAAAACCATACGTGTCTTCTACAAACTTTTGAAAAGCCTGATAGTGGAGATCGAATTCAATATGATAATGACAACAAGTTTCAAACACTTTGTTTGTCCTGACATAATATGGCTTCAAGCTTTCAAACAATGTTTGCCCAATCTTTATATTGGGATTTGAACTAAAAAATGGCACATACATTTCATGTTGTATTGTGTCAACCAATGTTTTGTATGATGTTAATGTATTGATTAGCTACAATTCTATGTCTGATTATAACATGTCTACTATTTGATGAAGGATAGGTATTATCATTCCAAAATAATTTGTGACCAAATTCTTGATTCCCTCGTCAATCCTATTAGAACGAGGATCCCTACACGTGATTTTCCAATTTCCATCCAAGGTGTTATCATCCAAAAGCATTCTCCTCTTAACATATCATGATGTTTTCCTACTAAAACCAATCTAAGATGAAACTGAAGATATTTGTCTATTTCAGGGCATAGTGTTACCTACAATGGATGTCAACATAACTCTTCTTGTAATGGTCTTATCTTTAGTTCGAGATCACTTCCCTACCTAGTTCAAACCTTTCCTAAGATTTTCAATCATATTAGTTTGCATGTCAACATTTTTTCTCTTATTTGATGTTGTGTAGATGGGTGGTCCCACAATAGTGAGTCCCACTTTTTGGCCAACTTTGACACAGAGATCAACATTCTGAGAAAAAATTTCACTTTCTAACACCTGTTGCCGCAAAACTATTAGGAATTTAAAGATGATGTAAACTAGAGTCATTTAGAATTTTCTTTCTAGTTTTTAAATATATATTTTTTTAAATCATTTAAATTCATTTTTCCTTCTCCTTCGAAAAGTGGTTTGCGTGAAAAAACTATGTTTTTAAGAAGTTACTGTCACTTGGATCAGCATAACTTTTTTTTTAAAATATGATAACGATGTAATTCTTTCGAAGTTATATTTGTAACTTCAATATCTAAAGGATGCAATTGGTTTTATTCATTTTGGGTCAATATTTCATAGATTATTAAGTTCTATAGTGACAATAACTGTAATTTAGACATAAGGTCACTTGGATCACTCTAACTTGATCTGTGTATATCGAAATTCATTTTTTCTTTTTTTCATAGAAAGGTAACACAAATACATTTTTCCTACATATTTTTTATAATTTACTATTTTTCTCGAAGTCTTGAAGAGACAGGTTATTGAATGACCAAACAACGTATGTTTAGTTAAAGTAATATTTAAAAGTGATAATGAACTAAATATGTATTAAAATTATATTCATTAGAAAGCTTTTTCTGAATAGCATCATTTGACATCGTTTGTTTGAAAAAATCATCTTGTTTAGTCCTTGTTTTAGCCCTCCAAAGACCATTTTTTTGAAGTTCGCTTATTTACTAAGGGAAAAATTTTGTTTTGGGGTCTTCGCGCGAAGACCCCCTTCACGCAAAGACTCTTGGGGATCTTCGTATGAAGCCCCTTAGGGGAAAAGTCCAACGACGAAACACCTCGCCGGAATTTTTCCCTGTGTACTTCATGTGAAGTACGTACTTCGAGTGAAGTCGGCTAGTGAATTTATTTTGTAAAAAAAATTTAAAATGGTATAAAAGTAAAACATTGTGTTTCTATTTTATATCGAATTGCAATTAATGAATTCTTTTTTTCTATTATTGAAGGCATTTTTTGGAGGAGGATTGTTATTTTTTTTTTTCAAAGGCATTATTTTGGAGAGGAGAAATATTAGATTAAAGTATTTTTTGAAGAAGAGAATTTTTATTGATGATCTTGTGGAAGACATTTTTTGGAGAGAAGAAATGGGGAACAAGAAGGGAAGACAAAGTAAATCTTCTAGAAAAAGGTCACCAGGTACTGAACAAAGAAATCATGAAGCTGCATTGACATATTATCATAAAACTAAAGAAGCTGAAAAACAAGCTGAAGTAGGAGGGTCAAGTCAAGTCGAAGAATTGCACATTGAAGAAGGGTTGGGATCACTCCCTACGAAAGCTTAAACAATTGATGTTGGAGAAGGGTCAAGATCACGTGCTCCTACTGGTATGGATGAACTTTTAAATTTAGCTCAAACTGTGAAGAGAAATATTAATTATAGAAACTTAGATCATTTACTTACAATGGATGTGGAGAATTTGAGATCACTTGCTAATGTTCAACCCTTAAGTCTTGCTAAGAAGAGATCAATGAATATGATAGCAAGAGAAATATTGGGTAAATTTGATAATTTTGAAACACTTGAACAAGCTCAATTGCTTTCAGTTGTACTTATAAACAAAAAGTTAGAAGGGGCATTAAAATTATTGAGTATAGACACAACATCAAAGAAGAGAAAAGTTGTTGACATGCAAACTGATATGATTGAAAATCTTAGGAAAGGTTTGAACTAGCTAGGGAAGCGATCTCGAACTAAAGATAAGACCATTACAAAAAAATTTATGTTGACATCCATTGTAGGTAACACTATGGGATGAAAAAGACAGATATCTTCAGTTTCATCTTAGTTTGGTTTTAATAGGAAAACAATATCACGATATGTTAATAGGAGAATACTTTTGGATGATAGCACCTTGGAAGGCAATTGGACAATAATGTGTAGAGCTCCTCGTTCTGATAGGATTGATGAAGGAATAAAAAATTTGGTCACATCATTTTGGAATGATAATACATGTCTTTCATCAAACACTAGAGATTTTATCAAACATAGAATTTCAACTAATCAATATGAATATCATACGAAATATTGGTTGGACACAACACAACATGAAATGTATGTGTCATTTTGTAGTTCAAATCCTAATATAAAGATTGGGCAAACATTGTTTGAAAGATTGAAGCCATATTATATCAGGACAAACAAAGTGTTTGAAACTTGTTGTTGTCATTATCATATTGAATTTGATCTCCACTATCAGGTTTTTCGAAAGTTTGTAGAAGACACTTATGGTTTTGAAAATGCTCCTCATACTAGACGAAGTGAGTTCATCTCATCCATTTTATGTGACAAAAGCGATGATGTAGTTGGACAAATAAAAGGAATATGTCAAATATGTGTTGATTTGTCTCTTTTTCCTTTGAAAAAGAAAATATTGATGTAACAAAGATGGTAAATTGCAAGAGTTACAAATATGTAAAAAATGAAACAAAATTTGGGAAAGAATCCAAAAGGTTAGAATATGTTGAAAAGGAGATAAATGTTGGAGTATTTATGGAAAAATTTAAAAAAATGATTCAACCCTACATTCATCATATTTTTTTTGCAAAGTGGCAAGCACAACAATTCCAAACACTGAGAGACAATTTTCCACTTGGAACTATTGTATCAGTTGTTGATTTTGTAGAAAATTATTCTTTTATTCATCAAAAGGCAATTCAGTCAGAATACTATTTTTCAGAGAAAATTACTATTATGGTACATGTGTGTTATCGACACACAATTAAATTTGGATGGTATTCAAAGCACATTTGAAGCGCGGGTCATCAAGAAGGAATATCATTTTTATATAAGTGATGATAGAGAGCATGACATTCATTATGTAGAACACTGCTTCAAGATGTTTTTTGCAAATTTGAAAGAAAGGGATATAAAATTTGATAAACATTATGTTTGGTCAGATGGATGTGCTGCACAATTCAAATCATCGAGACCATTTTATGCACTATGTAGATATCATCGTAATGAAAACATACCACATGTCTGGAGTTTATTGGATTCTCTCTTGATGTGATACACGTTTGGTAATGCCCAAGAAAATACCAAGCCTAATCGGATATCTAAAAAAGCCCACCTATTTTGAAATTTCAATTGCCCCACTTTTTCCAAATTCAAATTTCATAATAAATGTATTTTTTTAATAGTAATATTAATTGTCTTATAAATTAAGTTGTATTCTTTTTATGTTAATATTAATTCAAGTTTCATATTAAACTATATTTTTGTTATGTTAATATTAATTTCATTTTAAATATTAATATTAAATAATAATGGCATAGCATAAATATTATAATATAAATTTTTATATTAGTATGTATTATATTATTTGATATAAAAAATGATTTCAAAAAAATATCTGCACAGTTGATTTGAGGACAGACAGTTTCAGCCCAAATCCTCTTGAAAGTATCCAACACAGGATTTTTCTACAAACTCTTGTAATTTTGGCGGTCTAACTATACTAAACAAGTAGATGTCAATGGACTTCCCCTCGATTAAATACAATCAATTGATTTTTTAACTCTCGAAAAGAAATTTCACACAGATGTAGAACCACCGTATGCTCATCGTCTGTTCTAGAAACTAAGAGTGGCATAAAAATTGATGTAAGAACATTTAAGGTACATTTTCCACAAAAAGGTATATGAAACCTTTAAATATATATTAAAAAGTGGAGGTGAAGGAGAGAGAGAGAGAGAGAGAGAGAGAGAGAGAGAGAGAGAGAGAGAGAGAGAGAGAGAGAGATGGAGAGAGAGAGAGAGAGAGAGAGAGAGAAGGTGAAGGGAAGAGAGAGAGGGAGAGAGAGAGAGAGAGGGGGGAAGGGGAGATAATAGGAAAGAAAGAAGGTGAAGGGGAGAGAGAGAGAGAGATGTCGTGGGGACTTCCTAGGGGTCCTAACGCATGATAAGGCGTACTAGGACCCCTAGGAAGTCCCCATGATCCATTTTGACACATTTGAATGCTCAAGTATGTCCTAATGAGTCGTAGGACCCCTTTTGACACACTTGAGGGTTCAAATGTGTCAAAAGAGGTCAGGGGGACTTCCTAGAGGTCTTAACACATGATAAGGCATACTAGGACCCCTAGGAAGTCCCCATGGGTTCAAATGTGTCAAAAGGGGTCAGGGGGACTTCCTAGAGGTCTTAACACATGATAAGGCATACTAGGACCCCTAGGAAGTCCCCATGACCCCTTTCGACATATCTGAATGCTCAAGTGTGTCCGAAGGGGTCATAGGACCCCTTAGGACACACCTGACGGTTCTAATGTGTCAAAAGGGGTCATGGGGACTTCTTAGGGGTCCTAGTATGTCTTATCACACGTTAGGACCCCTAAGAAGTCCCCATGACCCCTTTTGATACATTTGAATTCTCAAATGTGTCTTAAGGGGTCCTACGACTCCTTAGGACACATTTGAGCATTCAAATGTGTCGAAAGGGGTCCTAGTACGTCTTATCACATGTTAGGACTCTTAGAAAGTCCCCATGACCCCTTTTGACACATTTGAATGCTCAAGTGTGTTCGAAGGGGTCGTAGGATCCCTTAAGACACACTTGAAGGTTTCAATGTGTCAAAAAGGGTCATGAGGACTTCCTAGGGGTCCTAACACGTGATAAGGCATACTAGGACCCCTAGGAAGTCCCCATGACCCATTTTGAAACCCTTGAGGGTTCAAATGTGTTGAAAGGGGTCATGGGGACTTCCTAGGGGTCCTAACGCGTGATAAGGTGTACTAGGACCCCTAGGAAGTCCCCATGACCCATTTTGACACATTAGAACCCTTAAGTATGTCCTAAGGGGTCCTATGACTCCTTAGGACACACTTAAGTATTTAAATGTGTCAAAAGGGGTCATGGGGACTTCCTAGGGGTCCTAACGCGTGATAAGGCATACTAGGACCCCTAGGAATGTTACACATCTCCAAATTATATGAGAAATGAAGTCCCTTCTGAGGAAGAAAAATAAACTTCAAAATTGAGACCTTCAAGAAGAACTAAATGGTTACTTGAAATTGATGAGAACATAATGAGCAATTTCAATGGCAAGAGATCAGAAAGAACCGTTTGGTTGTGGGTTTCAAAACTTTTTGATCAATTTCTTAGGCACAAGACGTTGGTTGAACAATGTCAAATGTTTGTGCAATTGTTAAAGATGCAGAAGATTAGACGTATACTAGTCAAATTGAAGATTAGTGTGAACAAGAAAAAGGAGCGAAATGCTATTATTGTGAGAAATCTTTTTAGTGCTCTCAATTCCATTGGGAAGACTACCAAGGAAAAAGATAAGAGAGCCGCTAGAAGGGTTATTACAACCTCCTTAGTAAGTCATCATTTGAGAAAGGCTCATTTGATGAGACAAACTTGTGTTGACTTGAATCTAAATCATAAAACTTTGGATAGAGCACTTGCAAGAAGAGAAAGACTTGATGATCCTCTTCAAAATGATACATGGGCTTATGGTGGGAGACTTTCATGTTGTGATAAGAAGCTTACCGATGCTATGAAGAATCAAATTCAACTATGTTGGCAATCTAACTTGAGAGTGTTACCAAATGTGAAGGATGTCTTGAAGTTGAGAATTGGCATTCGAGACCGCACCTCGCATCCCAAACATTATTTGGAGGTGAGTCAAACAATGTTGTTCAAAAAATTTTGTGAAACACATCCAACATTGCAAATATCACAAAGAGCTTTTGAAGCCCTGAAGCCTTTTTTTTGTGTGCCTCTTAAGATTCGAAATACTTGTTGTTGCAAATATCATGTGGAGTTTTCAATGCACCATGAATTGTTACGATCTATTCATTCTACTTTGCATAGTAGTGAAATGTTGGAGTGTGGTGCAAGTACTCTTCCAAAATCATCAAGAGACTTGCTAGATCATTTTTTATGTCCTAGAGATGGTAGATGTTTCTTTTATAGAAAAGATTGCTTAAATGACAAGTGCTCAGAGTGTGGTGGGCTAGTGAAGTTTGTTGAATGTTTTCATGAGGGCTGCGAACACGATTTTGGAAAGATAATTGTCCACAAGAAGGTATATGAAACCTTTAAATATACATTAAAAAGTGGAGGTGAAGGCTCTAGATGTGAGTTGGTTACTAAAGAATGCAATGTAGCTGATTTTATTTTAGATTTTAGGAAGAATATTTTTTACAATTATGCAAGGCATAGTCACAAGTCTCAGTGGTTGGATCAACAATTCAACATGTGTAAGGACACTTTACCGATTGGCACTATTATATCGGTTGTTGACTTTGTAGAGAACTATACATTGTAGCCCCAAAACGAGTTGCAAGCTCAATATTACAATTCTATTCAAGTTTCTATTTTTGTGCACATAACATATAGAAATTCCCTTGATAGTACAGAAGATGACCGGAAGATAATCAGAGAGTACCATTTTTATATGAGCGATGATAGATTGCACTCATCCAAATTTGTCCAACATTTCTTTGAGAATTATTTTGAGTGGGTGCACGAAAATAATATTGCTATGGATAGACATCTCATTTGGTCAGATAATTGCACAGGTCAATTCAAAAATGCTCGTATGTTTTATTGGTTATGTAGAATGCATGTAGAGAGAGGTGTACCTCATATTTGGAGTTTTTTTTAGGTCGGTCATGGAAAAGGGGAGCATGATGGAGCAGGTGCATGTGTAAAGAGAGCTCTAGTTAAGGAGAAACTGAGGATTTTAGGTGCAGAATTCATTGATGCCCATTCTATTGTTGATCGGTGTACTTCAACATTGTCACAAGGGGGACTCTTGATTCAGCGGTGTGCAGATTATTTTGGTTGGTTGAGTTGGGCACAATAGGAGATAGGTTGGATTGTCAAATTGTGAAAGATTCTTAAAAAATGCATTCATTTTGAAGCTCATATGCTAGTACATGGACCATTTGGACACGAGAGTTGGCTTGTTATTGTCTGATTTGTCTTCAGTGTGATTGGGATCAGTGTGAGTCAAGTGAGTGGGTTGATACATGGGTTCCACATTATCTTACTCCTTTATCTCTCATAGTCTCTGTAGTAAATGATGACATGGATTGTTCACTTGACTATGACCATCTTTCAGATCTTCTACAGCCAAGACATGTTTTTGCATTGGTTGCACCATAACAGAATGATGAGAGATCAGATTACTGGTTAGCACGTTGTGTACGAGGAAAGCAAAAACTTGCACAACCGACGACAGATGATGATATGTTCACATATCCAACAGGATCACATGTTGTTGCGGGAACATGGTTGCACACATATATGATTAGAAATAATGGCATTCTTGCATTTGAAGACTATGAGAAGCACAAAACCATTCTCATGTATTCACACCTTATTATAGCAGCCAATGTTAAGTTGTTGAAACATCAAGGAAAACCAAAGACAAAGGAACTTTGGACTATTAGTACTGTTGATCATGAAGCAATACGGAATACTCTCAAGCACAGAAATGACCCTTCAGGCACACTTCAGTAGGTAAGTTCAACTCAAGTTAAAATATAGTTCTGTAATTTGCATATTTAGATGCCAAATTTTGTATATAAAACCAACAATCGAATGTAATGTGCATAGTTAGATGCCAAATTTTGTATATAAAAACAACAATCGAATGTAATGTGCATATTTAGATGCCAAATTTTGTATATAAAAAAAATAATCGAATGTAATGTGCATATTTAGATGCCAAATTTCATATATAAAAAATTTGATGCAAAATTGGAAATATAAAAGAGCCCATGGGGTTGATTTGGAAATATTAAAAGCCCACATTTGTATCATCTTAATACCATGTAAAGTGCAAAAAATGTGTTTTCTTACTATAAATGTTGTATTCTTATATAATTTGTATCATCTTAATTTTGTATCCTTACATTTCTGTTGTCTTAATTCCATTACATTTGTATCGTCAAATGTTGTAATAGTTGGAGTCATTGAGTCAAAATTGGTCAAATGTGTCCAAAGTAAAATGATGATTCTCTGGGTGAAGGGATAGTGTTCAAGGATTGCATCCTGGCACCAAATGGACTGTTCCATTAGCTCTGGTTGGGCAGGTAAATGCTAGGAACAACCTCGTTTTGACCACTGAGTCAGCTGAACGTTCTGGACCACGCCGGACCAAAGTGTCCCCAAGGTGCACTAAGCACGATTGGGCAGCGAACTTTCTAGGCTCGTAACTCGGACCCTGTGAGAGGTATCAGAGATCCATGAGATTCTCTAGGATGGTGTTTCTAAGGCCTACAATAACCTCTCTCCGTTCTAGGAGATTCAAATTTGTTTGAATTTGGCATGCCAGTCTCGCTCGATGCCAAAACTTGCAGTGAGGGTCAGTTGAAAGTTGCGCCAATGGATTACTTCCAAACCATTCGTCTCGGCACCGAATGGACTATGCCATTAGCTCTGGTTAGGCGGGTAAATGCTAGGGACAAGCTTGTTTTGACCACTAAGTCAACAGAATTTTCCGAACCACGTCGGACCAAAGTGTCCCCAAAGTGCACTAAGCACGATTGAGCAGTGAACTTTCTAGGATCATAACTCAAACCTCGTGAGAGGTATCGGAGATCCGTGAGATGCTACAGGATAGCATTTCTGAGGCCTACAATAACCTCTCTCCATTTTGGGAGATTCAAATTTGTTTGAATTTGGCACGTCAGTCTCGCTCGATGCCAAAACTTGCAGTGAGGGTCAGTTGAAAGTTGTGCCAATGGATTACTTCCAAACCATTTGTCCCAGCTCCGAATGGACTGTGCCATTAGCTTCGGTTGGGCGGGTAAATTCTAGGGACAACCCCGTTTCGACCACTGAGTCAGCAAAACATTCGAGACCACGCCGGACCAAAGTGTCCCCAAGGTGCACTAGGCACGATTGGGCAGAAAACTTTCTAGGCTTGTAACTTGGACCTCGTGAGAGTTATCTAAGATCCGTGAGATGCTACAAGACGGTGTTTCCAAAGCCTACAATAGCCTCTCTCCATTCTGAGAGATTCAAATTTATTTGAATTTGGCACGCCAATCTCGCTCGATGCCAAAACTTGCGGTGAGGGTCAGTTGAAAGTTACACCAATGGATTACTTCCAAACTGTTCATCTCGACATTGAATGGACTCTTCCATTAGCTCCGGTTGGGTGGGTAAATGTTAGGGACAACCCCGTTTTGACCACTGAGTCAATAGAACATTCCGGACCACGCTGAACCAAAGTGTCCCCAAGGTGCACTAAGCACGATTGAGCAATGAACTTTCTAGGATCGTAACTCGGACCCCGTGAGAGGTATCAGAGATCCGTGAGATACTACCAGATGGAATTTTCGAGGCCTACAATAACCTCTCTCCATTCTAGGAGATACAAATTTGTTTGAATTTGGCACGCCAGTCTTGATGCCAAAACTTGCAGTGATAGTCAGTTGAAAGTTGCGCCAATGGATTACTTCCAAACCGTTCATCCCGGCACCGAATGGACTGTGCCATTAGCTCTGGTTGGGTGAGTAAATGCTAGGGACAACCCGTTTTGACCACTGAGTCAGCAGAACATTTTGGACCACATCGAACCAAAGTGTCCCCAAGGTGCACTAAGCACGATTAGTCAGTGAACTTTCTAGGCTCATAACTCAGACCCCATGAGAGGTATCAGAGATCCGTAAGATGCTACCGAATGGTATTTCTGAGGCCTACAATAACCTTTCTCCATTCTGGGAGATTCAAATTTATTTGAATTTGGCATGCCAGTCTTGCTTGATGTCAAAACTTGCAGTAAGGGTCAGTTGAAAGTTGCACCAATGTATTACTTTCAAATCATTCATCTCGGCACCGAATGGACTGTGCCATTAGCTCCGGTTGGGCAGGTAAATGCTAGGGACAACCCCGTTTTGACCACTGAGTCAGTAGAACGTTCGGGACCACGCCGGACCAAAGTGTCCCCAAGGTGCACTAAGCACGATTAGGCAGCAAACTATGGAGGCTCATAACTCGAACCTCGTGAGAGGTATCGGTGATCCGTGAGATGCTACAAGACCGTGTTTCTTAGGCATTCCTAGTGTATTCGCAGGGGTACAGGTAGAGTATTGATATTTTATCCAAAAGACCAATATGTTTTGATATGGCCAAAAGGGTGTTTGATTATGTAATTAGGCCAGTTTGAAGTCTTTTAGCCATTGGGAGTAAAGGGTAAGTCTAAAAACCTTGAAGCCACTTTAATAGATATCCTTATATACCTCAAATGATGAATTACATGTGTGAACACACATAGCACATAAAGCATACATGTAAATTTTCTTAAGTCATGAAGCATATATGTAGAACATAAATTATAAAGCATACAACATGAATTCACTTAGGTCATGCACGTAGCCCATACATGTGAATTTAGGTTATGAATATTGTACTTGAATATACATAAATATACTTAAGGTATAAATTGTACACATGAGTACATACATGCACAAACATATTTACATACTAACAATGAATAAATGAACACACAATTAACAAATTAGATTGAATATCAAGTTTCATATATATATCAAAATGAACAATAATTATGTACATATTTATATGTCAACATATCTAGATACAATGTGGCATACGTCATCTCAAAATATGTCATATGACATCTCAAAATAAGAAGTTCAACTACAAATATTTTTAGGACATCCTATTCTACTAGTGGATCATCAAAATGGAGCCTCTTTGAAGTACTCTTCGGCTCTAATGGATCCTGCATTCAAACACAAAAGTGAAACCCCAAGTTAGATTAAAATTCAGAATCATAGTCAACAATAATAAATTAAATTTAAACTAAAATTGAACTCTCATATACCTCACCTCTCTGTCTCCTTCTGCGGGTAGGAGACCTAATATATGTCCTTGGTAGCGCAGGAATAGTGCCACCAATGTTGACTCCCACATGTATATGTTTGTGAACATGAGATTGATCTACTAGTTATACTATTTAATGTTAAAAACTTGGTAGAAAATATATATTTACAAAATAACTGAATTAACATTAAAACTTACCTGTGTTGATATTTCCTCAGGGATTGTTGGCTGAGTCATCAGCGATACAAACCCTTGTCATTCTGGCTCCCTCAAACTAGGAGTGACCTACAAAAGTCAAACAGATACTTCATATTATCATAACTTGACCATATTATATATACTTGATAGAAAAATACACACAAATAACTTTAGAAATGTACGTACCATGGGGCTATCACTCTGAATGGATATGCTTGTGACTCTATCGTGACGATAGGGTCTCACAGCATCATCACATGCCACTCTCTATCAAATAAACCATGTAAATTAAAAATGCATACGCACAATTGACAAGTATACATGTATGCATAAACTATAAACTAAATTACTTAATTACCTTTCCTTTATCAATAGCTGACACCTGCACCCCCTCACATTGCCCCCGGTGGCAACTGGTGACACCTGCATCAGTATGTAAAAGATGATCATAAAAATTAGAAAATAATGTACATATACTATTATCATAATTTAAAAGGAAACCAATGAGTACATTAAAACATATGTACCATGGAAGAGTCAAGACCAAATGATATGGCCGAAAGTGTGGACCCCTCCACCTGTGCCATCTCCTCCTCTATCATCAACTGAACATAAATGTAACACATAAAAAGATATAAGTGGGAAATTATTATAAGGAAATTCTACTAAAAATACGAACAATAAAATTTAAAAACAATGGAAAAAGTGAAAGGTTTACCCTTACCGTAACAGTGGGAGTCCATGGCACTATAGGCTCCTCATGCACATCTCCATGAGCCACTTCAGTGCCTATAGTGTGTTGTGTAGAATCATCCCCATCGAAGCCGAAATTATATGCATCACTATTAGCCAGGGGACCAGAGCATAGATTCTTGCATATAACACAAGTGTGGGGCACACAAACATGTGAGCTCGTGGAGGATGTGGAAGCGCCAGAAACATCAAGACAAGGAGGCAACAATGTCTTGTTCTGCATAACCAACAGATCAATCAAGGTGTGAATGGCTCGAATAGTTTGTGAGCCAGCCTCAATAATAATGTCTGGATTCTACACTATGGGAGGTGGTGAAATCTCGGGAGGGGGGAGATATGTGCAGGATTTCACCCGTTGTGCACATGCCCTGTCTTGCGGAGTGCCTAAACCTACACCCTGGTTTAGTCTCAGACTCCAATAATTCACCTTGTGACTGAGCACAAATTCAACATACGATTTTCTAATGAAATAAAATGGGACATCCAAATTATTGTGAGGCGGTCTATCAAAAACCATCCACCAATGGTCCCAAAAGTTGTCATGTATTGCACTATTTGTGCACCATTTAATTGACAACTTGGTTTTTTTAGGGTCTACTTTTAGACCGGTTTTAGGATCCACAAAAAGATTAGCTATGTCATGTTTTGTTATATTTAGGTTCATGACTTGATCATAATCAAGCCCATCGTCAAACTGGATGTGCATAGAATCACGCCAAAGAAGTGCAACATTATATTACTATGTAAGTTTCTTCATGTTTTCAATAATTGAGTTCACTATCATAAACATGGGGAGCAATGTGGGGATATTGGCATATGTGGTTTGAAATCCTCTAAGTTCATTTAGATTATCTCCTATTAGATCTTCTAAACGGCGAGGGTTTGTGACAGGTACGTCTTCTAAAGGTGGGGGATTGTTGGGAGGTGGTTTTGGATTGTTTGCGGGATCATTAGGAGGGTTTTCTAATTCCATGTCTGATAGCAATGAAAAAAAATAGATAATTACAATGAATTTTAAAAAACAATACAAAAACTCATTGCTACCCTAATTTTTATATAAAAAATTATATATTTCTATTTAAAAATAATAAAAAACAATTAAAACAATACAAATTAGAAGCTTCACTTACCTGGGCGATTTAGGAAAAATTGGATAGGGGATTTGGGACTGGATATCCGAAAACCTAGCTGCATTCACATTTTTGCAATGAAAAAATGTTGAACGCGGCTGGGTACAGTGATATATATTCACTGACAAATATCGGATATCTGATATTATCGGATATCCGATAATATCAAATATCCAATTATGCCTTCAGATTTGGCTTTTGGTTTGGCCAGGTGTACTGACACCCATGCCTACTAAAAAGTCAACAAATCTATTTGTGCGCTTTTGGATGAGTGAAAATAAGTTTTATTCACATCGCCACTTTTTGGCATACCATGATCCTGCACATACCCATATGTTCTAAGGGGTTCACATTGTTCTAAATGTGTCCTAATCGATCTTAATGGGTCCCAAGGGGTCATAATGGTTCCTAAGGGTTCCTAGGACCACTTAAGACCCATTAAAATTCCTTAGTAAATATTATAACACATTAGGACACATTAGAACCCATTAGTGTGTCCTACGATGATTAATGTGTTCTAAGGGGTCCTTAGAGGTGGACTAATGTGTCCTAAGGGGTCCTAAAGTGTCCTAAGGGATCATAGTGTGTCCTAAGGGGTGCTAGGACTACTTAGGACCCATTATGACCCCTTATGATACATTAAAACCACTTAGAACCCTAAAGTGTGCCCTACAATGATTAATGTTATCTCTCTAACATGGTTAAATATACATTTCAATTATGAAACTAACGATAGGATAAACAATATAATGAGAAACAATCCTTAAATGATCGCGCACAAGTCAAGGGCTTAAGGTTATAATTAGTATTCCACTAGGAATCATGTTGAAGACAATGTCTTGATTCTTGAAATTTGGCTAAGTCTGAAATTTCTTAAAAACCCTCAAAATCCAGAATCTTTATCTTAACTCCTATGAAGTTGAAACCACTCTCAAATATCCTGAAAGTATATATGTATAAAATGTAACTTAAATATAAGTTAACTTATACTTCAATGTTACATTTTATGCATGGTCATGTTGTTGAAATTGACCTAGCAGGGCCTATTGGATTTTTACTCTCTCTCTCTCTCTCTCTCTCTCTCTCTCTCTCTCTCTCTAGGGCGTACTCACTATAGTTTGTATGCCCTATAGGGCCTACGCCTTATGTAAAACATTGAAATTTTGATATTGCACCAAATGTAACTTTTTTTCAACATTTTGATTTGCATTGCGCATGCGCCCTATAGGGCATATGCTCTATTGCTTTTGGGGGACCAAAAAAAATTGGCACCTTTTTGGTCCCCCATCTTTGTGCATATACCCACGTAGAGTACAAATATTAATAGAAAGATTCATTGCTTCCTCTAACCTATCCTGTAACAATGACGAAGTTAGTAACTTGATGCTTTTAAATTTATGTCAACATTTTTGGAGATGATTATTAGGTAATTAAATTAGGTGTCTTATTTCATGAGTCCTCAAAAAGTGTGGTATTTGGAGTACAATAAATGTGATGAGAGGTAGGTTTTCTCTATAATAAAAACTCACTTAAAATAGTTGGTTAGTGAAAGGTAAAGTTGATATTTACTAAAAGAATAATGAAGTACCTCTTGGATAAATGATTATAGTGTGCATGTCACCTTTGATGAGGAGATTAGTAGACTAGCCAGAAGTAACTTGTGTGTTAGAAAAAGGGTTTTGACATTGGAGTCTCTTTAACTTAGAAGCATCTACTCTATATAATTTAGTAAATGTAATTAAGTATACTAAACTATGTATAATATGACAACATAGATTAGGTAATATTGATGAAAAGGGTTTGAAAATCTCAATTAATAAATATATGATTAGTGGAATTTAAGATTTTTGTATGCATTTTAAATTTTATAAACATAGTGTGCTTGGTAAACACAATACAATTTTAAAGTTTTCCTTTAATAGTATTTGAGAAGGTGAATTTTTTCTAATTGATACATATTGATGTGATACATAAAAATGTCAATATATTACCTTTAAGATGTTTAAAATAAATCAAATTCAATTTCTATAAATTAATTTTTTTTAAACAAATTTAATTTAATTTTTTATTGAGATACCGCCATTGTAGGAGGTTTCTAAACATGATAGATGAGACTAAAATTTTGAAAAGTGGCATGGGCCGATTGTGTTGACAGACCTGAACCAATAATTTTATTTAACAGCAGAACAAGAACACGAATGTGGAAGCTAGAAAGAGCACATGAACTGTTGGATAGACTGCGTCAAAGAAATGTAATATCATGGAGTTTGATGAGTGCAAGATGTGACCAAAATGGATTCATTGAACAAGCTTTTAACACTTCCAAGCAGATATAATTATCCAACATAAAACCAAAATGCGCCATCTTTGCTTGAATCCTCTTGGTTTGATATGAATGCGAAATGTGGAATAAAAGGCAAGTAGCTTAATTGTTTGACAGAATGCGTCAAACAGATGTCAACTCATGGGATCGATGATTGCAGGATATGGACATAGATGATTTTTTTTGGAGAAAGGTTCAGAAATTATTGAGCCAATGCAATCAGCAGGCATAAAGCCGATTCTACAGACTTCCACTATTCTCACTGTCACGCCAAAATGGGAGTTTTGATAATTTTAAATCATTCTTAATTTTCTACAACAGTTTATTTGTCATGTCTCTTGTTTATAGTCAAGATTAAGATTTCAAGGTTAGATCATCAAATATGATGTCAAATGAGCATTTTTATTCAGATGTAAAAACAATAAATAAAATGGTTAGAGAGGTAGTTGTGCACTAAGTCATGTCTTATTGGTGTGTCCCTGTGGCATCACATGAGTATTATTTCCTACATCTAAAAAGTACATTTCATTCAATTATGAGTACTCTCACCAACAACAACAAATTTTGAGTCACAACTGTTAGTTCTATATTATTAAAAATATTCGATATTAATCAACAAATACCATCACAATTATTGAAACATGTTCTATTACTAGATCCTTCCTCCTAATAGATTATATGATAAAATGTTTGATTTCGAATTAAATCTATTATTATGTAAAAAAAGACTCCTTACGTATATTAAAACGGGATTTTTATTAGATTAAAATTTGTAACAAAGAAAAGAAAGTAACCAAACAAGCTTCATAACTTATTATTTTATTTAATCTGCTGTAGCCCGTATATGACTTTCGTTCACAACTTATATAACTTTTATCTCTCAGCTTATGTAACTTTTATCATTTTTTTTTAAAATCTTGATGATTGAATTATTAATTGTTTAACTATTCCTTTCAACTACATTTGATAACTTTCATTCATATGAGGAATTTTAATTACTCTATTCAGTCTAAAAAGCAAACTTTCATAAATTCCTTAGTATTATTTCATTCATTGAACACCTACTTGAGTACAACTATTTCGGCCTTTAAAAGATGAGTTTCTTGTGTCGGCAGTCAAATGCAGCTTATATAACGGTGCATTAAAATGTACAATAAATCATTATTATATAATGGTGCATTAAGCTTAACTGATTCTTTCTACCTCTCTTTTGAATACATGCACATTTTCATTTTAATATTAATGCTTAGCAGAACACTCACTGATACCATAATACACATGTCATATTTTAATATTTTAATATTTCCACCAACATGCATGCTGAATGTAGAATTATAACCAACGCACCTGAGTTGTTTTACTCATGACATGAGACAATCAACATCAGAGAAAATACATAAAATGTATTTGTTGAAAAAGCTTTAAAATAAGGACATCCAGCTATTTGTTTTAAGGAGTTTTATGCGAAGTGTTGAATCAGATTTTAAATTTCTTCCATTACTGGCCAAAATTATGAGAAGTTGTCACTTCTCTTCAGAGTGCAAGAGAACCAATAGTTTTGATTTAATATTGTTTGTCATTTGAACAAACAATATTAAGATGCAGATGCATTAGTTTCTGCTTTGCCAACATGTCGCTATGCTGATTAGTGGATTCAAAGGGTTCGGTCAGACAAAAGAATGTATTCACACATATCCCTCAATGAAGCATTATAGTTGCTTTCAATTTCATTACCATGTTGGTAATTTACATGAAGCACATAACTTCATCAACCAAATGCCAATATAAGATAATGCTGTGTAGAAATGTTTTATTAATGCCCATTGCCATATGATAATAGAGAGCCAAGGGATATGCTAATAAAAATACCATAATAGATGTTTTGGCTCTTAGATCTATTATCGAGTATGGTACATCTACATTATGTGTGGATGAACACATGGTCTTGATGGTGTCAAAGAAGAACATGTTCACTATTATAAAAAGTTAGGATTTTGGCTTTTGTTTTGTAACGCTCAAACTTAGTTAGTTACTAATCCCAAAAAGTAGTTATGACAAGAGATCTTTAAATACAAGAGACATAGTATATAAAAGGTACTTTTAACAAAAGAGGAGAAACTCTACAAAGTTGTGTAGAGAGATTTTTGGAGAGCTTTTATGTTTATACTTTATGCTTAAGAGTTTTTAAATTTGTATATTTTCAAAAAGATAATGATGAATGCATTTGATTTGTGTGTCTTAAATGTGTTTCTCATTTATTATTATCGATTTTTCATATGTTAAATTGATAATCCCTTTGTGTACTTATGTGATCTATTAGTCTTCAATATAAATGATATATGTAAAACATAAAGCACATTCACACCCTAGTATCTTGGTTAGAAAGTGTTGAGGCTACTTGTTTCTTCAGTGGAAATATGTTGAACCTTTCTTTCATCATTTTGCATATCCAACTTATCCTTGTGCTTAAACCCCTTTTTAAGTTGTTATCGATCGTGATGTCTTACTTGGTAAACATATGTCTGCCAGTAAATTTCTTGTTATCCTTTTCCTTTAGTTGTGTGTTGTATCCTTTTTTTACTTTTAGCTGAAAAGTACAAAAAAATTAACAAATACCCCATCATACAAGGGAGTTGTCTTTCTCAAATGCAAAGGAAGATTGTGATCCAATTGCAATCTCTCCAATTATTGGCACAATTGTCACTACTCACAGGGTAAACATGGTTAGTTTTGAAGAAGCACTTGTAGTGACAAATTTGTTTACCAACATATTTTTGGTGACTCTACTGCGGATACAAAATGTCGATGCATGTTAATCGTCATAAATTTCAAGGTATCTTCCCTAGAATGAAGGTTTATGACTTTGTTTGAAAGATTGAAATATTAGACTTGACATAATGGTTTGGTATAGAGGAAATGGATCAGAAAGTGATATTGAACGTGATGATGAATATCTATCTTTTTCAAGTTACTCTTCCCAAAAAAATGAAGTTCTTGGGGATCTCAAACATGTCAAATTCTTAAGGAACTTCTACACTAGCATGCAATTGATTCTTAATAAAGTACACCCTTCTTTACTTCAGACTTCACAAATAATAGAAAAGGATGGAAAGAAAGATCAATTCATTTCTCGTGATCATGTTTTTGAATCAACAAAAGACATCAACAATGAAGCAAAATGATCCTTCTCTTTTATTCATTTCTCAGCATAATCAGATTCTTAGTGATCCTAAACAAGTTCAATTTTAAAAAATATTTTGTGGCGGCATGCATCTTACTTCTAATAAGATTCATCCTTGCTTATGTAAAAGATGATCATGTTCCTTACTTATGTGATCTATTAGTCTTCAGTATAAATGATATATCTAAAAGATAAAACACATTCACACCCTAGTATCTTGGTTAGAAAGTTTTTAGGTTACCTGTTTCTTCATATGTGTAATTATTTTTCCTTTCTTCCATCATTTTGCAAATTTAATTTATTCTTGTGCTTAAACCCCTTTTGTAGTTGTTATCAATCATGATGTCTTACTTGGTATTCATATGTTTTCTAGTAAGGCTATTTTTATCATTTTCCTTTAGTTTTGTGTTGTATCCTTTTATACTTTTATGCATCAACATGAAAAGTACAAAAATCAACAAATGCCCCCATCATACGAGGGATTTTCCCCTCTCAAGTGAAGAGGAAGATTGTGATATAATTGCAATATCTCCAACTGGTAGCATGATTATCACTGCTTATAGGGTAAACAAGGTTGAAATTTTGAAGCAGCACTCGCAGTGACAAGTTTTTTAACCAACGATATGTTAATGTAGATGAAATATTATTTAAATACTTTTTTTCACTCTTTGAAGTATTTGGTTATTCTTTATGTTGAAATAAAATAAAGATTAACTTTGTTGTTAAAGAACACTAGACTTAAAAGTTCATTATAAGAATTAAACAAGAAGAAAATAAAATGATCCAATTAATTTCAAAATTTTAAATTAATATTAATTTATACCTATGAAGATTGATATAGATCAATTGCAAATGATATTGAAAACAAAATTTATTTTCCTTTCGACCCACCTTTTAATACTATATTTTTATTTTTAATAATATGATTTTTAATATATAATTTAATATATTATAATTACAAAAGTATTTAAATAATCTATATAGTAAAAATGGAGCAAGGGCATAACAATGATTGTCTAAATTCAAAATGGAGTAAGACTGAATATTATGGAGGACCCTTATTACTATTCAATTGAACACCACCACATATTTCTATAGATCAATTTATCTATAGAGGCAAGTGGGGATATTGGTATGATGGAAGAGTTACCTATTATATTTCACTTTATTGACCCCCGAGTTGAGAGAGTGAAGATTAGGGCATATACCTCAAAGAGTTGGAAAACCCAAGAGATTGTAAATTTTTTGCCAAGGGATTTTTTGTGCCAATTTTCATTTCAATAGAAGAAGGAGAGAGGGTGTTGTAGGGGGGATTTTGGATGATGGGGGATAATCCATTATATATGAAAAAATGGTTCCCTAATTTTGATCCTACAAAATTAAATCCATATTATTAGTTGTTATGGATCTAGTTATATAACCTTTCAATCGAGTATTGGTCAAGGGGATGTATTGAGAAAATGGGGCACACATTGGGAACATTGATTGATATAGATGTTTAAATCATCTAAGGGGATCCTTACATGTATGCTCACCTCAAGATCGTGGTTGTAAGATAGATACCATAAGAATTTTTTATATGTGGATGGCGATCATTGGAAACAAAAGTTTGAAATTGATGAAGATAAAATGGGTGATCCCACAATAGTGGGTAACAATTTTACCCAAGAACAAAAAATGAAGTTGCTAAAATCATTTTTGGCAACATCATTTGTTTGAACAAGGGTATTCGAATGAATTTTTTTTTCATGATTCGATCAAACCTATTTCTCTTCTTTCAAACACCCCCCTTCATTCAAAGGCTTCCCTAATAGTGCCTTTTTTTAGAGGCTTGTGTTAGTGGATTTTTAATAATAAAATAATGTCTTCATTCAAAGACACACTTCGAAAGAATGCATTTTTTCCAAGTTTTTTAAAATCATATGTAACTTTTAAAATGATAGTTCAACTGTCATTTTTACATGGACAATGACCTAAAGGAGGCTTAAAGTGAACACAAGAGTGATATTTGTATCTAGACAAAGCTCACTCACCCACCAAATAATCTACCATCTACTAAGTACACAAAATTCTCACTTTCTTAATATATATTCCTATAAAGCACATTCTTGAAGAAATTATCTAATTATGTTAAAATTGTTCTAAACTTCTATTACTTCAATTTAGCTATCAATCAAATCACTTTCATCTAAGATAATTGTATTCTTATTGAAATACATTTATTTAATTAGCATAGATCATATCACTTGGATGTATAAGATAAATAAAATGTGCTCTCACTAATGTCCATGAAACTCTAGGTATATCAATTAGCTAAGAAAACCTTGATAAGGCTTATTTCCTTCTTACTCAACATAACCTGGAATCTTCTAATGACATAAATACAAGTTCTATTATAAATACATGATATAGATAGGCATTGACCTAAGAATACTTGACAAGAAAATAACATAATAAAATGTGCAAATATTCAAAGACATGCAACACATAACAACATATTTGACATAATTTTACCATAAGAAACCCCTTTTGAGTAAAAAACCAACTTCTAAACTCAATCCAATTTTATTAAAAAAAAAACCAATGACTAAAATATAACTCTAGGTTAAATCCTTCATAAGAGATCACATAAATAAATATGGTGCTAGAGATATACTGGTAGGATAATGAAACTTAACACATATTACTATAAAACCATGAATAACTTCTAAACTTATGTGCTAAAAGGAACTATCTTTTTTAGGCATCCATATCTATGCAAAAGTTGAAACACCCAAATAAAACTTACCTAACCAATAGCTAATTAGGAATTTTGGTTACCTAGATTGAATGATTAAGTAATCTTATCTTTCTTTTTCTATAATTAGTCTTTGATTTTCTCCAATTACACAATATTACATCTCATCCTACTCTTTCCTTTCCAGTAGCTCTTACATACCTTACAAGTTGGAGCATACTTGTAATTATGAACTTTCATGAAACTAAGTATATCTTGCACTTACAAAAATACAAAACACATGTGACACTAAGTGTCACTCTTAGTGTAATTCCCCACATATGTGTTAACAATATATAATTGAATTTTTAATTAAAATATTCTGAGCATTTGGATTACAAGGTGTATAATGTCTTTTTCATACAAATATATTATTTGGTAGATCTATGTCATAAATTAGTTTATAATTATCTTCTAAGTAGATCAATGAACCTAAGAATACAAATTCTACTTATAATATTACCTATTTATCAACACTAATTATATAACCTAAGCTTTGAAAAAATATTCTATTTGTAAACATAATATTTCTACATTTCAACCTTTTCTATTTTCAATGAGTTTTTCTATAATTTCTTACACTACATAAATTAAGAACTAAGAAAATATACAACACCCAACTTAATAAAAAAATAAATGAAAATTTAAAGGATATTAAGAGAACTAAAGAACCATGTATTGATCATTTAAACCAAAAATATGTTATGACATTCATAACAGATGTAATTTCCCCTTCTCCATTATCTACGTATCCTCTTGTTTTCTTATGGTTTTACTCTTCTTGTCCTTCACACCTCATATTGGAAATATAACACACATTTACATTCTCTCATAAATTTTAGATGAATATGGAACACATGATTATAATTTTCATCCCTCAATCTAGGTAGTTACAACATATAATCATTCTCCCATGCCTTTTAACATTCAAATAAAAGAAAATATTTATAATTTCATTTGCAAAGTCCTCCTAGGCCCATGAAGAATTTATATCTTCATAGGAGATTAAATAAGTTCTTGCTTAATCCCAAATCAATTTCTGGGTTCGATTGTGTAGAGTTTTGTTACCATCAAAACTCTACACAATCGAACCCAGAAACTGATTTGGGATTATACATGGATTGTGGAAATCTAATAGATTTAAGTTCTTGCTTGTTTTAAAGTCTACTATTCTTACGCTATTCTTTTACAAGTATGTAGAGAAAATAAATTAATCATACAGTTAAAAAAAATCACAATTTGTAAATTGGATGGAGTGAAAAATGATATACTCTTGATTTTGATACTTGTATTTCTATTGCTCATTTGATCAATATCTACTGGTTCAAACTAGGAGCATAATTCTTGAAAAATGGTAGACTTGACCTTAATTTATAAAATTTTGACTAAACTTTTGTTGTGTATATCTATATGTATGTTTGAATTTATGAAAAGTATTTTATTGAATTTTAAAATATTTTATGTGCACATGTTTAGTTTTATTTGAATGTGAGAAGTAAATATATGTATGTTTTTGTGGAAATTATTATATTGTCTTTAAATATCTTGTTATGTACTACATGGTTTAACAAGATTCTAGATTAAATTTCAAGTTCACAGTAAGATTCTAGATTCTAGATAAATTACATGATTTTCATATACACAATTTGTTAAATTTAAATTCAATATGGTTTAAGGTTTCATAGATATTAAATAAAGAACCTCACTGCTCCTTTATGTGCCTATGGGCGATGCATCACCACTAATTAGCCAACCTAACACTTTTCCACATATTAATTATGAGATATAGATTGAGGACTACTCTAGTTGATCCTACCACTAAAGGGGTTTACAAAGAGACCTGCCTATATAAAGAGACATGTCTATCTATTTTAACTAGTGTAGAGTGTATTAGAGTTAAGATAGATGAGGCACATGCTTATACACTTGAGGTAATAGATTTCATTCTTTCTCAAATGACGTGGGATGTTTTAGGAGTTATTTTCATTTCCACCGTGAAGCTTAATGTGGCCAAATAAACCATCAAATCCTGATTTTTTCTATACTATGATGGTAAATATATGGTAAGCGGGTATCGGGTTACCATATGTGTGGACCTATCCATGGTTCATTTCAAATACCCTCGTTTCCTTCTAGCACATGTCCATTATGCCAATAACAACCAAAGTCCCTTATACTCTTTGTAATAGTTGTATGCCAAGGTTGATTTGGGTCTCAACTTTAACTATTATGATCTACCATCCTAATTTTGGTCAATGATGTGGTAGGGTTAATGACATAAAGTGTTATCATAGATTATATCAACTTACTCTAGCTCATAGGGTGTTATTTGGTGAAAGGTTGCATGTTATCTCCCCAACCCTATCCCCCGTAGTAGGTTAGTTTTTCATTACTTCACAAAGGGAATAAATTGACAAAGTTGGTGATATTGTATCTATGACTACTAGGATATCTTCTAATCATGTGGATTGATATTTGATGAGCCATGATCAAGATCCATGAGTGGTAGCATTGATACCGGTCCTTATTCTATTACAGGCGCCCCTTCATCCACATACATAGAAGTCTTATATGATATGATATGCTATGTAATACGACTCATTATTTATCTAAGAACCTATTGCAGATATATGCTTTCATTTTATCATATTTTTATATCCATTTACATGAGGTTGGACTTTCAGTGAGTAGAGATTTTCATTCAGGATTGAGCTAGGGAACATGACATTTTGAGAAATCTCATCACTCTTGTGACACCAGTGCACAACATAACCCACCTGAAGATTATTCATTTTCTACAAAGGTGAATATACAGGCTATTGATCCTTTAGATTGTGTTGAGAATCACACATCTAAGGTCTTGATCTAGTTATATAGATATGTTGCTACATTTATACTTGTCATTGATGCCCACTTGCCTGTATAGTCCCCTTCACTCATCATTACTATAGCTAGTCATAGAGGCAAATGCAGATCCTTTTATAGATACAATCACTACTGATGATCCTAGACCATATGATATCCAAGTACATGTATGTACATGTGCACATGCATTTGATTTTAAAAAAATTAAATTAAGTCCTAACATGTGCGTTTATGTATTATAGATGGAGTTCGCTCATGTAACTCCCAGCCTATGGATGAAGCATGTACATAGTCACATGATTTAGTTGATGCGACCAATGTCAATGGACATGTGAGTTCAAATTTTAAATTATACGTGTATATTTGTTATTTAATTTTCAATAACATGCATGTATGTGAGCATATATTTCTTTGTGTGTGTACATTCTTTAATATAACATTTAACATGTATAATTTTACACATGTATGTATTATACTATTTCCAAGATTCAATGCATCCTTCACAATAGGATTCTGATTCAAGGGTCACTGGACTTGGAGTCAACATGATGACTTTGCCACCTAGAGCTATTTGTGTCCATATTTATGGATATTTGTAGATATTTATGAATATTTCTGCATGTATGGTGATACATTTGTGTACTTGATTACATGTTTGATGATACGTTTATGGGTCATGTGTATACATTTCTAGCTAGACATGTGTTTGCATGTATGATGATCTACATGTTTAAGGACATTTATGTTTGACATCATGTACATTAGTGAACTTGAGCTTAGATGTCTAATGATATGTTTATGGGTCACATGTATAGCTAGCTATGTACATGTTTTCATAGTTTACATGATATGTGTTAATGTTTTCTATATATCATAAAAAATTGTAGACAATTGATTTCATGTTTGAACTTATAATTTACATGTTTACTTATGATACACACTTGGATACATGTGGACATTTTTATAGATTAGATCAATTGGACATGTATCTAATTAAATTTTTAAATATAAATAAAAAGGATTTCTATCTCATGATGTATTGAGTAAATTCCTTTAGAGATTGACAATGCTAATTTTGTGCTATTATAACTTTATTTTCAATGGTCCTATCTCTGATAGCTCTCACTACTGATAAAGAAACACTTTTAAAGAATTTGGTACTTATAGGTCCTCTAAGATATTGTTATCCTAAGGTCATTATTCATCAGTGATGTCTATTAATTATGAGGAAAACTCTTTGAGTGAAAGTCAAAACTAATGGTTTAAAAATCCTATAAGGTGGCTCATAATGCATTTAATCCTCATTAAGAAATTTTCTTTCTGTCTCATTTTCTGTGTTTCTTAGCAAACTTTCACTTTCAATTTTGTATACTAGCAGTTGCGCGCTATTTTGCGGGCAATAGTAAGCTGATAGGGCTTGTTGCAATGAGGAATTAAGGGTGCAGATGAAGTGGAAGTGAAAAGAAAATTTGAATAAGATGTAAAATACTATATTTGTCAATCTGCAGTACAGTCCACAAAACAAAGTGATATATTTAACAATTCAACATATCAATTTTAATGACATTCGAAAACCAAAACTGGTATAATTGTCCACAAAACAAGGTGACATAAATTTGTCATTTACAATGCTTGATGTGTAGGGATAATTGATCATAAGAGGATTTGTTTAGCTCCAGTTTCCTCTCATTGTGGCAGCCATAGATTTCATATTTCTTTGTCAGATTTTTTTGTTTTTTCACCCATTGTGACTGTTGCCACATGTTGGCAATAGAGCTTAATAAAATTTCCTACCTCCATTTGATCTTCCCTAATTTTGTTCATTAGAGTTCTATTTGGAATTAAATAATAGCCATATATAAAGAAGTTGACATTAAATAATAGCCATCTATAAAGAATTTGACATAATTGGTATTATTTTTACTATAAAAACCATGATGATATAATACTAATCACCTCTTATTATTGTTAATGTTAATTAATAGCTTTTCTTATTCAAAGCGCCTTAGAATTGATAAAATAAATCATCCAAAAAAATAATGTAATAAATTACCCAAAAAAATGTGATATATATTAAAGATAACAAATGCAGCACTAAGAACATTGATTAAAGAAATCAAGGATTCAAGCCAAATGGAAATCATTAATCATTATAAAAACCTCCATATTAGAAACAACAATTTCTGGAGCTTCACAATTTATTTCAAAACATAGTTGAGAGGATAATAAATAATTTGAAAGAAATGAAAGTTTACTTATCCACACTTTATACACAATAAAGGAGCTACAAAAATTTATTCCAATAACCATCATCAAAAATTAAAAATAAGATGTCTGAATAATACATATCATCCCTTGTACAAGTGAATTAGATATCTGTTAGAGCTCATGAATTTGTTACACAATAGATAAGAGATATATTTCTTCATAACAATTGTCTTCTTTGGAAATTCAACTATTCTAAAACCATATATAGTAGTACCAAAACAATTCAATTTTTCCTGGATTGAATTATTTAAAAATTTGATATTTCAGATCCAGGAAAAAAAGTTTCAAAACTATAATGAATTATGCAAACATCATAAATAATTGATATGGCAGAAAAATGTTCCAAAACTATAATCCATTATGAAAACGTCAAATTTATTTTTTCCATGGGAAGATGATATGTCACCAAACCACACTATGGTATTATGATATATTCAACAATAAATGTGGTCCTATTTTTTCGTGTAACATATGAAAACCTCAATTCTTGATTTCTGCGTATAAAAATAAATGATTTCATAATGTTTTTGAGCCAATACTGATACCGATTGAAATAGACCAATGAAGTAATAAAGAAATATGCTTGAACTTATAAAAACAACATGTTTACTTGTAATGAGGTTTGTTGAAATTCATATATTGACAATAGTTTTTGTCCTACATCAGATAGATTTAGCTACAATAATACTAAATCAATGGAATATACCCAGTATTGTTTGATTTGTAAATCTCTGAAAAAAAATAGAGCTCTCTTGTTTGAGTTTCTACTATCATAAACCATATTGATGGAATATTTTCAAAACCATGGATGTACTTCTATTTTTCTTCTTGTACTGAAGGCATAAGAAACCCTTACTATTCCTAACCAAAATAAATGACTAAACTATTCTCAGGATCTCTAGCACACATGTAACCGTAAGTTTTCAATAAATGCAATGTGTGTTTTTGAGTTTTGTGTTGTATGTAACCATAAGTTTTAAATAAATGCAATGTGTGTTTTTGAGTTTTGTGTTGTATAGTCATTTTCTAGTGCTCTTAATATTGGGAGAAGTTGATAATTTGTATGTGACACTATGTCTATGTGGAAGTAATTGATATTTGACACTACTAGGCAATTTATGAATGATATATATAAAAAAATTTCAATATGTTTCAGATCTGTGACAGAAAATGGAAAATTATTTGTATGTCATGGAAGTTTCATTTATGTTTATAATTCAAATTGCATTAGTTTTTTTGAAGTACATTAGACAAATAGTCATCTAAATTCTATGACCTTAAATCCAAAGTTAGTGTGAAATTGGACAGGAAAATCAGTATATCAGACAAATAGTCATCTAAATTCTATGGCCTTAAATCCAAAGTTAGTGTGAAATTGGACAAAAAAATCATATCGTAGACCAACTATATCAAATTTCTAACTAATTAGATGTATTAAATTTCTAACAAATTCTGTAAATATTCAATTATTAATATTCACTTAAGAGAGAAAGGATCTTCTAGTACAAGCATTCACCAACATGGCAGTCTACAATCTGCAGTGCACAACTCAAGCTAAAATTCAAAACATTCATGTATTAACATGATAAATCTATTTATAATGCCCTGGTAACTGAACCATAGCTTGGTTCTTAGAAGAAAACATTATTATGTACGGCCCACAAAAATTACCTACTATTAAGACCATTGTTCTAAATAACCCAATGCATAATGCTAGGGTTTGAAGCATAAACAATACATAAAAGAATAATATTCAAATGTTAAATTACAACTATTTCATTATTCTGAAAGAGCAGTACAACTATACATTAAACTAATTAAAATTCTATACAAAGTTGTTAGTTGTCACGAGATTGTCACGAGCTCAATAAAACTTGATGTTAGTTGTCTTGAGATTGTCTAATATGAAAAGGATATGTTGACTTTAAAATATTTCCCTTAGGCCCCGTTTGGCTGCGGGAATACGACCGGAATTGGCAGTGGTTATTCCAGTTTTGAGTCGAATCTGTCATTTGGGTTGTAAAACTGAAAACCTGGTTTGTGTTTTTGAATCCTCATTTTGGGTGAAATTCTGGAAGTTCCACTTCCACTCAAATAGGTGGAATTCAATTTATAAACCTCGAATTTGTGTTTTATAAGTTGCATTTTATTTTTTTGTCGGGTCTGGTGACTTCCCCACTTAAAAACTAACAGCGTCTTGCGGTATTGCCTTCCATTTTCGTAGCCATTTTCATTGTCGAGGGTTTTGGAGGGAAAACGGTTTTCGCAGTGCAATGTTTTTGCAGCCAAAGGGTTTTGGAGGGAAAACCATTTCGGCTTTCGCAGTGCAATGTTTTTGCAGCCACTACTGCCAAGGGTTCGTAGTGTTTTCAGTTTTTGCAGTGCTCTTGAGGTAACCCATATTAGTATGCTTGGTTAATCCCACCTTGCTAGACGTTAAGATTACAAATATGCATTTAAGATGACAATTTTGACCTCAGATTTATCATTATTCCATACTGTTGCAATTTATAATCTTGATGAGCATCATACTGCATTACAAGCAGATTGTAATGCAATATGATGTTCATCAAGATTGACCTCAGATTGTTTATTATTCCATACATGGCTACTATTGCAATTTGTAATCTTGATGAGGTTGCAGATCTATCATTGTTTCACCTTTCTCATTATTTATCTAGTGTTATCATTTATTCTTTTCATTTCCATCTTGGGTCATATGATTCTTGTTTTTTAAGATTTTTTAATACAATGGCCCTTCCTTCCTTTGGTATTCCCCTGTATATCACAAGATTGCTAAACTTTCTTATTATCCACCAAACTTAACCTCATAATAGGTAATGGATTTTTGAAGAAAAAATGAAGTGTTCCCTTGGTAAGTTATGCATTTTAGTTTTCTATGTAGACACTTCCCATGCATTGTGCTAGTTTTTGTAACTATTATGAATAGGAAAAAATGTTTCTTATTATTCATCACCATTTACTTGGTTTCTTTGGTCACGATAAACCATGTTGCATCTTATTATCATATCGGTTAATGTTGCAGATTGGGTTCTTGTTATAGGTTACTATCCATCTCATGCGACTATTTTCTTCTGTCCTTGGGTTGGTGTGAATTTTAGAAATTTTTCCTTGTTAACTGCATTCTTTGGGAGGCATCACTTAATTATATATTTTCCTTGAACAATGCAATAGATCATAAGGAAATAGTCTCTTTAATTTAAGGTCTTTTGTAAAGGTTTTCCTACATTAATTTAACGACCTTTATAAGGATAAATTTATTTGATTAAAATACTATATCATGATGGTAATGTTATACACTGAATTTGCACCTCTGATCTCAAGCTCTCGTAGTCTTGATAATCCAGTATAACATGGGACTCATCTCAAGGTTGTGGGACCTTTTGCTAACCGAGATGAGACCTCCAGATTCTAGGCTGGTTCCTCTTGGATAATCACTCTGATTTGCTCTTAACAGGAAAGTAAACTTTTGAGGGAAAGGGATAGAAGGAGTGCATGAAATGAAAATAACAAAAAGCAAATCTACCTACTAGGTGATGCACCGAAACTAGGGTTTGGATCTCAGTATAGAGGAATGAAACCAGTGGAGGAATCAGGTCTAATAGGTCACCACTCACTGGATAGGTTTGCATAAGTATTTCATAGGAAGGCTTGAACAGAAAACTCAACCTATGACCTGCAAACAAACATCCTTTTCTGCAACTAGGTGTAGGAATGAGACAAGGCTGCTAGGGGCTGTAGTATACCCACAATACACCTAAATCAGATTAGACACAGTAACATAAAAAATCACAGAAAGTGAGAAGGACTAGGAACCCCAATTTCTATTAACAACATTCATAAACTTCAATCCAATAAGAGACAAACTCAGACAAGAAGGCATGAGGACAACAAGAGTGCCACAGAATGCTTTTCAATATTTGAATTCATCAATGAAAACTTACAAGATGTGGGAAACCATAGAGCAGGAAGAAATGCTACAGATAGTTTTCCAAGAAAAGAGCCTTTTCCTTTTTACAAAATGTCAATTCTGAGCACGACAGGCTCCAAAAAAAGAATATATACATCCCCTGCACATAGGCAGGAAACAAAATATCTCTGAATTAGGGCTACATAGATATGCATTATAATAATCATCCCTAAAATCGGTCACTTCTGATCATAAATGAAAATATGCAAATATCATGGCTGATCAGACATTTCTCCTTTTGCGTGTCCATCTTTGTACTTGACCATTCCTGCAAACACAAAGGCCTGGATTCAACAACCTCCCTGCAAGCCCATACTACCATGAATGCGCAAAATCCGATCCCATACTGGAAAGGACCCAAAACGGCAGCCTAAAAATCCTCTACAAATTCTTTAACTGCAACCACCTTTAAAATAACATTGGTCGCATGATCGCATGAGCTAAAAAAAACCTCATGCGATCATGCAACAACCTTGAGAATCTGTCACTCTTCGCCACAAATGACACCTTGAGCCCACCAAATCCACCACCTGTCAAACCTTTGCCGATCGCCAGTCACCTACTGCATACTAGACACGTCACCAAACCACAAGCCCACCGAAGCCCTATTGACCGCTAAGGGCTTGTCGCATGATCGCATGCGGCTAAGAGGCCACATGCAATCATGCAACTACCCTTGAAAACTGCCACCGCTTGACAAAGCAATGGTCGCATGATCACATGAGGCCGAAGGGCTTCATGCGATCATGCGACAAGCTTTTTTTTTAAAATCTGTCGCACAAGACGCCTCGGGCCCACAAGACCGCACTGCAAATCTAACCCTGGTTCACCTCGGGTTCAAATTTCCCTTTAGTCACTGAACCGCTTGTTTCTTTCTTAACCGTGGGTCACATCCAGCGACCAAGCAAAAATCGTTGATCCTTGCTTCATCCGACGGCAGTCGTTGAGTCTTGTAAGACTTTTGGCATATTCCCTTCCGTCAGGAGATTACCCGACTAAAGGAAGTCTCGTAATCGCCAGGTAGAAAGAATATTCTTCTTTTCATTGCGAGATTACCCGACCGAATCTAGAACCAGGCCCACCTCCAACTGCGCAACCGTGCAAAGCTTACTAACCCTGAGCCCAGAACCGCCACGTGTCACTCCTCTATTCATTCCGACCGCTTTGTCAGCAACACCTCGGCAACCCCTAGCACGGACCCACTTGTCCACTGAGATGTCCATCGAATGGTTGTCGCATGATCGCATGGGATCAGAAGATCCCATGAGATCATACGACCACCGTAGATCTTTGTTGCACTTGCGCTAATGCAGAAACTTCAGGCCCCACCGACCGCTTGTCGCATTATCTCATGCGGTTAAGAGACCGCATGACGTTAACTGCCCGAACCATGAACCACCGCCACCGAAACCGCTGACGGTTTGTCACATGGTCGCATGGGCTTGGAAGAGCCCATGCAATCATGCGACCAACTGGGAAATGCTAACCACTAACCGCCACTGAAGTCCGCCGATCTTTGCTTGACTGCTTATCGCTTGTCACATGATCGCATGCGGCTAGGAAGGCCTATGCGATCATGCGACCAACTGCATGGTGCTAACCGATGACCGCCAGACGTTGGAGTTGACCGCCGAATCTTGACCGTTGATACCGCATCAATGGTTGTCATATGATCTCATGGGATCGAAAGATCCCATGCGATCATGCAATAGCCGTCGGATCTTCTCTGCGCTGGCACGGCATTAGGCACCGGGACCCGCCTGTCGGAGTTGCATGCTTAGGGTTGAAAACACAGAAGGTGCCGAAAACACAGAGGGTTTTCGAGCGAAGGTCGAAAACACACCAAATTTTTAGAGCGGAGAGGTCGAAAACACACCGAACTTTCAGACCAAAAGGCAGAAACATCCCGAGCCTGCAGAGAGGAGGTTGAAAACACACTGAGTTTTCGACACTTAAGCATTTCACTTGGAAAATAGGGTTGTGGTCGAAAATGAACGAGGGGGAAAATTGGGCAACATTTTGGCGACCTCTGCGGGATGTCAGCCTGCTAGACATTTAGACCAGTTGCCCTGAAGCAATCCATTGGGCATAGGAGTCATCTTGAGCATGAAAACCTTCTGACAGGGAGAGGGACAAAAAACTGAACCGGGAAGACAAACCTGTGCACATGCACCTCTTGGAAAGCAGGAAACTACTCTAGAAAATAGGGGAAAGAAAATAAGGAAACCTATCCTAACCTAAACTAACCAATGCAGAGACTTGATTAAACAGAGCCATTCACTGGTAAGCTAAAGTAGCTACCCTTTCTCCTTAGGGCTTTGCACTTTTCATGCAGGAGAATAGCTAACAAGGAAGGAAGTACACACAGTTGAATGAAGAACTGATGCACTACCTCTTAAAGAACATAAACAAATTGACTCACCTCCACCAACAGATTTCTATCTCCATTATCCAGGGGCAGATAAGTGATTTGAGCCTACATTTGTTGAACTACAAGTTCACCCTCAGCTTCGGCTTCACTTGAAGACTCATGTTTGGACACAAACATGATTGGATTTTCATGGCCAGCCTCTGCTTTTACTAAGTACCTTAAAGGGAAACCCCTGAAAAGAATGAACTTGGGGCTCCTTTCACTGTTGTCAGGATCTTCAACTACCAATTCATGCAGAGGAGCTTCCTCTTCCACATCATTTCTCTTATCAACATTCTTAGCAGCAGGCTTCTTTTCAAGAGAACATTCCTCTCTTTGTTCTTCAACAGCTGAGATGGGTGGCACATTAGCAGCATTGTCACTTTCAACAAAACAAGGCAACTCTTCAAATAAATCAGCCTCCAATTAGATGGTCTACTTGGAACCATTAAAAGATTTATCAGATAACTGTGATATAGCCTCTTTCTCCTTTTTACAAAGAGCTTCCTCAAGTTGTATCTGATGAGTCTCCTTTTCATTTGCACCCTTTAGAATCAAGAGCCCTATTATTGCTTTGTGCTCTTGTATTTCTTTATCATAAAACTCCTTATGGGCTGCCAACTCCTGTTCTTTCTCAAGCTGAAATTTAATGCCCCTATCAAACATGGCTTCCATTAAAGTTTTCTGGTCTTGAACCACCCTTTCACAATTATTCTTATGAACCTCCAACTCCTCATAAGCAACCTTTTGAGCTGCCAATGCTCTTTGAAAATCTTCCTCTTTCTCAGATAGTAGCACTAACCTTAATCAAGTTTTCCTTGTAAACTTTGTGTAGTGTTGCCAGGTTGCCTGCAAGGGCTGCTTGACTTTTTGTTGTCCTGCAACGACCTCTTCACACTGCTTCCACCTAGAATCAAACTGCTTCTTTGCTTGTGTCCGCATATGCTCCCTTTGTGTTTCCAACACCTCCTCATAGTGTTTCTTTTGTGCTTCCAACCCCTCAGCGAGCCTAGCTTCATTTCTTTTGTATTGTTTTTTCAGGTACCTCCTGTAACCTTGATCCTGCTAAGCCAAAGCTTGTTGTTGTTGGATCTGGGCATGATGAGCATGTTCTTTCAAAGAAAGCATCTCCTCTTGAGGTTGCTGGTATGAGTGATTCTGCTACCATGATGCTGGAAGTTGGGTGGGTGGGGGGCAAGCATGAGATGACTGTTGCTGACCTTCATGAAATGAAGGGATATCCTCATGAAAAGAAGGATGGTAATCCATCCTAGGTACTGAATCTCCTTGAAACCAGTAGATGTGAGCTTGGAGTCACCATATATGCCAAATAATGACCTCTCAAAGTTCTGCAACTTGCTGGAAGCATATCAAAACCAGCAAGAACCATGAAAACTTATGACCTCTTGGTCCCACCGGGCATGCCAGAAATGTTATACACTGAATTTGCACCTCTGATCTCAAGCTCTCATAGTCTTGATAATCTAGTATAACATGGGACTCATCTCAAGGTTGTGGGACCTTTTGCTAACCAAGATGAGACCTCCAAATTCTAGGCTGGTTCCTCTTGGATAATCGCCCTGATTTTCTCTTAACAGGAAAGTAAACTTTTGAGGGAAAGGGATAGACAGAGTGCATGAAATGGAAATAACAGAAAGCAAATCTACCTACTAGGTGATGCACCGAAACTAGGGTTTGGATCTCAGTATAGAGGAATGAAACCAGTGGAGGAATCAGGTCTAATAGGTCACCACTCACTGGATAGGTTTGCATAAGTATTTCATAGGAAGGCTTGAACAGAAAACTCAACCTATGACCTACAAACAAACATCCTTTTCTGCAACTAGGTGTAGGAATGAGAAAAGGCTGCTAGGGGCTATAGTATACCCACAAAACACCTCAATCAGATCAGACATAGTAACATACAGAATCACAGAAAGTGAGAGGGACTAGGAACCCCAATTTCTATTGACAACATTCATAAACTTCAATCCAATAAGAGACAAACTCAAACAAGAAGGCATGAGGACAACAAGAGTGCCACAGAATGCTTTGCAATATTTGAATTCATCAATGAAAACTTACAAGATGTGGGAAACCAGAGAGCAGGAAGAAATGCTACAGATAGTTTTCCAAGAAAAGAGCCTTTTCCTTTTTACAAAATGTCAATTTTGAGCACTACAGGCTCCAAAAAAAGAATATATACATCCCCTGCACGCAGGCAGGAATCAAAATATCTCCGAATTAGGGCTACATAGATATGCATTATAATAATCATCCCTAAAATCGGTCACTTCTGATCATAAATGAAAATGTGCAAATATCATGGCTGATCAGATATTTCTCCCTTTGCGTGTCCATCTCTGTACTTGACCATGCCTGCAGACACAAAGGCATGGATTCAACAACCTCCCTGCAAGCCCATACTGCCATGAATGCGCAAAATCCGATCCCATACTGGAAAGGACCCAAAACGGCGGCCTAAAAATCCTCTGCAAATTTTTTAACTGCAACTGCCTTTAAAATAACATTGGTCGCATGAGCTAAAAAAAACCTCATGCGATCATGCGACAACCTTGAGAATCTATTGCTCTTCGCCACAAATGACACCTCGGGCCTGCAAAATCCGCCACCTATCAAACCTTCGCCGATCGCCAGCCACCTACTGTAGACTAGACACGTCACCAAACCGCAAGCCCACCGAAGCCCTGTTGACCACTAGGGGCTTGTCACATGATTGCATGCGGCTAAGAGGCCACATGCGATCATGCGACTGCCCTTGAAAACTGCCACCACTTGACAAAGCAATGGTCGCATGATTGCATGAGGCCGAAGGGCTTCATGCGATCATGCGACAAGCTTTTTTTTTAAATCTGTCGCACAAGACGCCTCAGGCCCACAAGACCGCACTGCAAATCTAACCCTGGTTCACCTCGGGTTCAAATTTCCCTTTAGTCACTGAACCGCTTGTTTCTTTCTTAACCCTAGGTCACATCCAATGACCACGCGAAAACCGTTGATCCTTGCTTCATCCGACGGCAGTCGCTGAGTCTCGTAAGACTTTTGGCATATTTCCTTCCGTTAGGAGATTACCCGACTAAAGGAAGTCTCGTAATCGCCAGGTAGAAAGAATATTTTTCTTTTCATTGCGAGATTACCTGACCGAACCTAGAATCGGGCCCACCTCCAACTGCGCAACTGTGCAAAGCTTGCTAACCTCGAGCCCAAAACCGCCACGTGTCACTCCTCTATTCATTTTGACCACTTCGTCAGCAACACCTCGGCAACCCCTAGCACGAACCCACTTGTCCACTAAGATGTCCATCAAATGGTTGTCGCATGATCGCATGGAATCGGAAGATCCCATGAGATCATACGACCACCGTAGATCTTTGTCGCACTTGCGCTAATGCAGAAACTTCGGGCCCCACTGACCACTTGTCGCATGATCTCATGCGGTTAAGAGACCGCATGTGATCATGCGACCAACCGCATGACGTTAACTGCCCAAACCGTGAACCACCACCACCAAAACCACTGACGGTTTGTCGCATGGTCGCATGCACTCAGAAGAGCCCATGCGATCATGTGACCAACCGGAAAATGCTAACCACTAACCGCCACTGAAGTCCGTCAATCTTTGCTTGACTGCTTATCCCTCATCGCATGATCGCATGCAGCCAGGAAGGCCTATGCGATCATGCGACCAACTACATGGTGCTAACCGATGACCGCCAAACGTTGGAGTTGACCACTAAATCCTGACCGCCGATACCACATCAACGGTTGTCGTATGATCTCATGGGATCGGAAGATCCCATGTGATCATGCAACAGCCGTCGGATCTTCTCTGTGTTGGCATGGCCTTAGGCACCGGGACCCACTTGTCGGAGTTGCGCGCTTAGGGTCAAAAACACAGAAGGTGTCGAAAACACAAAGGGTTTTCGAGCGAAGGTCAAAAACACACCAAATTTTCAGAGCGGAGAGGTCGAAAACACACTGAACTTTAAGACCAAAAGGCAGAAACATCCCGAGCCTGCAGAGAGGAGGTCGAAAACACACTGAGTTTTCGACACTTGAGCATTTCACTTGGAAAACAGGGCTGTGGTCGAAAATGAATGAGAGGGAAAATTGGGCAACAGGTAAAATCAAGTATCTTCATGTACATCATACTATAGAAATTTACATGGCTATTGTTGCAATTTGTAATCTTAAGTTACTGTCTAAACTAGCATATATACATTTATTCTTCTTCCTTTTGTTGCAATGGCTTGATTATGTGTATGCTGAGGGCATTGGTCCTGCACCACCCGTATTAGTATGCTTGCTTCATCACACCTTGCTAGACCTTAAGATTACAAATATGCATTTAACATGACAATTTTGACCTTAGATTTATCATTATTCCATACTGTTGCAATTTATAATCTTGATGAACATCATATTGCATTACAAGCATATTGTAATGCAGTATGATGTTCATCAAGATTGACCTCAAATTGTTCATTATTCCATACATGGCTACTATTGCAATTTGTAATCTTGATGAGGCTGCAAATCTATCATTGTTTCACCTTTCTCATTATTTATCTAGTGTTATCATTTATTCTTTTCATTTCCATCTTGGGTCATATGCTTCTTCTTTTTTAAAGATTTTTTAATACATTGGCCCTTCCTTCCTTTGGTATTCCCCTGTATATCACAAGATTGCTAAACTTTCTTATTATCCACCAAACTTAACCTCGTAATAGGTAATGGATTTATGAAGAAAAAATGAAGTGTTCCCTTGGTAAGTTATGCGTTTTAGTTTTCTATGTAGACGCTTCCCATGCATTGTGCTGGTTTTTGTAACTATTATGAATAGGGAAAAATGTTTCTTATTATTCATCATCATTTACTTGTTTTCCTTTGTCATGATAAACCATGTTGCACCTTATTATCATATCAATTAATGTTGCAGATTGGGTTCTTGTTATAGGTTACTATCCATCTCATGCGACTATTTTCTTCTGCCCTTGGGTTGGTGTGAATTTTAGTCATTTCTCCTTCTTAACTGCATTCTTTGGGAGGCATCACTAGTTAATTATATATTTTCCTTGAACAATGCAGTAGATCATAAGGAAATAGTCTCTTTAATTTCAGGTCTTTTGTAAAGGTTTTCCTACATTAATTTAATGGTCTTTATAAGGATAAATTTATTTGATTAAAATACTATATCATGATGGTAAAATCAAGTATCTTCATGAACATCATACTGTAGAAATTTACATGGCTACTATTGCTATTTGTAATCTTAAGTTACTGTCTAGACTAGCATATATACATTTATTCTTCTTGTTATTGTTGCAATGGCTTGATCATGTGTATGCCGAGGGCATTGGTCTTGCACAACCCATATTAGTATGCTTGCTTCATCACACCTTGCTAGACCTTAAGATTACAAATATGAATTTAACATGACAATTTTGACCTCAGATTTATCATTATTCCATACTGCTACAATTTATAATCTTGATGAACATCATATTGCATTACAAGCATATTGTAATGCAGTATGATGTTCATCAAGATTGACCTCAGATTGTTCATTATTCCATACATGGCTACTTTTGCAATTTATAATCTTCATGAGCATTATACTATAGAAATTTACATGGCTACTGTTGCAATTTATAATCTTGATGAACATCATATTGCATTACAAGCAATTTGTAATGCAGTATGATGATTGCTTGTAATGTTGTATGATGTTAATCAAGATTGACCTCAGATTGCTCATTATTCCATACATGGCTACTGTTGCAATTTGTAATCTTCATGAACATCATACTGTAGAAATTCACATGTCTATTGTTGCAATTTATAATCTTGATGAACATCATATTGCATTACAAGCAATTTGTAATGCAGTATGATGATTGCTTGTAATGTAGTATGATGTTCATCAAGATTGACCTCCGATTGTTCATTATTCCATACATGACTACTTTTGCAATTAACAATCTTCATGAACATCATACTGTAGAAATTTACATGGCTATTGTTGCAGTTTATAATCTTGATGAACATCATACTGCATTACAAGCAATTTGTAATGAAGTATGATGATTTCTTGTAATGCAGTATGATGTTCATCAAGATTAACCTCAGATTGTACATTATTCCATACATGGCTACTATTGCAATTTGTAATCTTCATGAACATCATGTACTATAGAAATTTACATGCCTACTGTTGCAATTTATAATCTTGATGAACATCATACTGCATTATAAGAAATTTGTAATGCAGTATGATGTTCATCAAGATTGACCTTAGATTGTTCATTATTTCATACATGGCTACTTTTGCAATTAATAATATTCATGAACATCATATTGCATTGCAAGCATATTGTAATGCAGTATGATGTTCATCAAGATTGACCTCAGATTGATCATTATTCCATACATGGCTACTGTTGCAATTTGTAATCTTGATGAACATCATACTGCATTACAATCAGATTGTAATGCAGTATGATGTTCCTCAAGATTGACCTCAGATTGATCATTATTCCATAGATGATTATTCCAACAGTAGCCATGTATGGAATAACTATTATAAATTGCAACAGTAGCCATGTATGGAATAACTATTATAAATTGCAACGGTAGTCGTGTATGAAATAATGACCAATCTGAGGTCAATCTTAATGAACATCATATTACATTACACATATATGTATACCCTTTTTTCCATACATGAACATACCAAAGACTTAGGTATTGTTATTTTGGAACAAATTATAGTACCCTGACTGTACCCCTGCAAATGCACCCAAAAGTGGATAGTTTAACAAAGCAACACCTTTTGTTGGTAACCCCAAGACCCTAAACTCCAAATAGTGTCTCTTTATAACTCAAAACCTCTAAATCTAAGAGGAATTAAACCCAAACCATTGGGAACACCAAAAGCCCCAAATTAGTTACTCCAAACCCTTGAATCTAGGGATTCTTCAATGTCAACCCTCCAAGCACTTCCAAGATCAATTGGTGATTGATTCACCATTCATACAACAATATAAGACTACTCCAATCATAAAAACACCATGCTATTCAGCCTGAACTCCCACTGCTATACTTGTGCCATGAACTTCAATGAGAACTTGAATGTCTTCATAGCTTTCTTGTTGATCCTTGGTGCCCCTGCACCACCCATAGGACATTTAATAGCCATAGAGTCACATTATATTTTTTGACACATTTTTTATAGATATATATGATGGATATTGGTAGGGATCATGTGTATACGTATATTTTTGTACTTTATGTGATGGATGGATGCATATCTTTGGGATTATGTACTAATATATGCTTTATCTTTATGCTTCATAGTGGATATCTCCTCACTCAAATCAATTTGTTTTTCCACATTTCAAGCCATTGATGGATCCTATTAAGAATATTGATGTTCTAAGGTGCGTAGCTATGGAGAGCACATATTCTCGTCTTCTCACAACTCTTCTTGCTTTTCTTGTCATAGCCAAAGTAGTGTTAACCCGAGAAGGAAGTGCAAACATGGGTAAACTAATAAGAAAAGGAACTTCTTTTTATAGAATGGTTATTCATTCCAATGATGTGGATTGTCATGACCAGATTCGCATGACTAGGGTAACCTTCTTTCGTATAGCTAGTATCCTGAGGCTGAAAGGAAGCTTGATAGATATGATACACTTAAGGTTAAAAGAACAACTTGTGATGTTCCTCCACACCCTTGGCCACAATCTGAGGAACTGCAAGATTTCCCATAACTTTGGGCACTCAGGAAAGATAGTTAGCTGATACTTCCACAAGGTGTTGAGGGCTATCTTAGCACTCCACGAGGATTACTTTATACCACCTAGTCCAAACACTCCTCCTAAAATTAGTGGGAAGGACCGTTTTGATCCGTTCTTTAAGGTAATTCTTGTGTTGTTACAAATTTCTTGTATGGATTTTTATCCTTATCATATTATTGGTTGACCGTACAATTGATGATTGTATCATATTGTATAGGATTGTGTTGGACCAATCAATGGAACCCATATACCAGTCACCATCAATGTCAACATGCAAGGTAAATATCGTGATAGAAAAGGCAACTTATTGCAAAATGTTATGGGTGTGTGTTCCTTCGATTATAAGTTTTAGTACTGCCTTGCTGGTTGGGAAGGGTCTGCTGCGGATAGTCATGTTCTAGGTTCAGCTCTGTCAAGTGTAGATCCTCTTGTTGTTCCCCCCAGTAAGCCAAATCATAGTTTAATATAGTCAATTGTAAAATCAATGTTTCAAGTTTGAACAATCTACATTATTTATGTAGGAAAATATTTTCTAGTGGATGCTGGATATCCCAATGCACCTGGATTTCTTGCTCCTTATCGGTGTACACACTACCACCTAAAGGAGTTTTCAAGAGAGAATCCAATAAACTCTCAAGAAGAGTTGTTCAACCACCGACACTCCTCTCTTAGAAATGTAATAGACTGTACATTTGGTATTCTCAAGCAGCGTTTTCCAATCCTGAGGCATGCCATGTCTTATTCTATCATGACACAAGCCCATATTGTATTAGCATGTTACATACTACACAACTTCATTATGATAGAGGACAACATTCCATTAGAAATTATTACCAAAGAGGAAGATGATCGTGATGGGATAGATGTAACAATGCTTGAGACATATGGGTTGTCTCAGCATGATAGAGACCAGTGGGCACAATTTCGAGATGATATAGCAAGTAGAATGTGGGAAGACTACAGATCCCGAGAATAGTTCTTCTTTTATGGGTCAATGTATGAAGATACTTTGATATACATGATGGTTTCCTTTTTCTTTTGTTTGTATTTGGAAGTATTAGACTTTTATGGGTCAATGTGTTTTATTTGAGTAAATTGATGTATGAAGATACTTTATATACATGATGGTTTCATTTTTCTTTTGTTTGTATCTAGAAGTATTGGACATGTTGGTTTTTTATTTGATATATTATACCATAGCATATACAATGATACAATTATATGTCCATACATATATTCCATGTGATATGTTTATACCATTAACAACAATATGTTTATACCATTACTAACAATATGTGCATTGTGATCAGCTAATCTAGAACATGGCTTACACAGAACTAATGATGAGCATGGAAGAAACCATTAATATGAGCCAAATATCTTCTTCCTCAAAGAAGATAAGTTGGTCAAAAGAGATTGAATGCAAGTTTCTAGACTTACTCCTCGAGCAAGTACAACTTGGAAGAAAAGGTGACAGGGGCTTCAAAAAAGAAGCGTGGACCGCCATTGAGAGGAGGTTCAATGCAGATATGCACCTCAATCTAACAAAGGACAATTTCAAAAACAAGTTGAAAACATGGAAGCTTGCATATAGAGTGATGAAAGAGCTGAGAAATATAAGTGGTCTCGCTTGGAATGAGGAAACTCAGTGCATGGATGTCGAGGATAGCGTGTGGGATGAGCTTCTAAAGGTAGGGTGGTCTCTCTACTATTTTGATTGAAATAATATTGCCTTCTTATAAATTTTATAAATGAAAGACAAAGAACCTAATCCATTTATTTAAGCCAACATGCAGAGAAGAGAATTCAAAAATGCCAAAGTGTATAAGAGGCAGCCCTTCCAATACTTCAATGAATAGGGTGCAATTGTGGGTAATGACATTGTTGAAGGTAATGCAGCTACGATGGCCCATGAGACTGAAGAAGGGAACCCCATGGAAGAGGCATTCAATGTGCATGAAGAAGAGGATATTGGTTTCAGTATACATCTTGACAGTGTTGTTGATTTTGATGAAGACCCTTATCCTTCCAATCAATCCACTGCAACTACAAGTGGTAGAGGAGCTCCTACATTATCATCATCAAGGATGGGAAAGAGGAGGAAGGCAAGTATGGCCTCTTCCTTGGATGTCATCTATGAAATAATCAAGAAAATAAAAGATGGCCTTAGTAATGTTCACCTTCACAAAATTGATAAATCTGATGATGATAATGCTTTGGTGGGTGCATATACCGCTCTCAAATCCATCCTTGAATTGATTCGAGGTGTTTTTCTTAAGGTATATGACACCTTTGTGGTTGAACGTGAAAGAGACAAAGTTTCTTGCTGATGAGTGAGGAGGAGAGAGTGGACTGGATTGGAGCCACATATGGTGGATTGTAGTTATTTTCTATCACTTTGAAGACTCCAAAATTTATCATAGTTCATTGATGATTTTTAGGTGAAACTTAGTTTAACTTTCAATTATTAAATTAACAGTAAGTATGAACAGATAAATTTTGCAGATATGGTTAGATTAGTCTGTGATTCTTGGTTGTTCTTTTTAAGATTGATCATTATTTCCAAATGTGGGAGATGTGCATGGTATTTATTGCATTGGGGTCTTCATTGAGGACTGCTATATGAATGTTTGAAGTTCTTTTTCATAATGTTTGAAGTCCTTTTTCATAGTATGATGTTCATGGAGATTATAAATTACAACAGTCTGCACTACAATTTGCTTGATCAAGATTGTAATGTTTATGAAGATTATGTATGGAATAATGATCAATCTGAGGTCAATCTTGATGAACATCATAGTGTGCATTATAATATGCTTGTAATGCAGTATGATGTTCATCAAGATTACTATTATATTATGTTCTTTATGTGAATTTATGCTTCTGTTGTAAGTAGATCCTTTGATTGGTTGGATTTAAATGTCTGATTGTAATGCAGTATGATGTTCATCAAGATTGACCTCAAATTGATCATTATTCAATACATGGCTACTGTTACAATTTATAATAGTTATTTCATACATGGATAGTGTTGGAATAATCATTGAATAAGTTATTTAAATGTCTTCTTGTAATGCAAAATGATGTTCATCAAGATTGACCTCAAATTGAATTAAATGTTCATCAAGATTACAAATTGATTGTAATGTAGAATGGTGTTCATCAAGATTGACCTCAGATTGAATTAAATGTTCATCAGGATTACAAATTGATTGTAATGTAGTATGATGTTCATGAAGATTAAGAATTGCAACAGTAGCCATGTATGGAATAATGAGCAATCTGAGGTCAATCTTGATGAACATCATACTACATTACGATTTGATTGTAATGCAGTATGATATTCATCAAGATTACAAATTACAACAGTAGCCATGTATGGAATAATGATCAATCTGAAGTCGATCTTGATGAACACCATACTGCATTACAATCTGATTGTAATGTAGTATGATGTTCATGAAGATTACAAATTGCAACAGTAGTCGTGTATGGAGTAATGATCAATCTGAGGTCAATCTTGATGAACATCATATTGCATTATGATATGATTGTAATGCAGTATGATGTTCATCAAGATTACAAATTGCAATAGTAGCCATGTATGGAATAATGATCTATCTGAGGTCAATCTTGATGAATATCATACTGCATTACAATTTGATTGTAATGCAGTATGATGTTCATCAAGATTACAAATTACAACAGTAGCCATGTATGGAATAATTATCAATCTGAGGTTAATCTTGATGAACATCATACTGCATTACAATCAAATTGTAATGCAGTATGATGTTCATGAAGATTACAAATTGCAACAGTAGCCATGTATGGAATAATGATCTATCTAAGGTCAATCTTGATGAATATCATACTGCATTACAATCTGATTGTAATGCAGTATGATGTTCATGAAGATTACAAATGGCAACGGTAGCCATGTATGGAATAGTGATCAATCTGAGGTCAATATTGATTAACATCATATTGCATTACAATCAAATTGTAATGTAGTATGATGTTCATGAAGATTACAAATTGTAACAATAGCCATGTATGGAATAATGATCAATCTGAGGTCAATCTTGATGAACATCATACTACATTATGATCTGATTGTAATGCAATATGATGTTCATGAATGTTACAAATTGCAACAGTAGCCATGTATGGAATAATGATCAATCTGAGGTCAATCTTGATGAACATCATATTGCATTACGATCTGATTGTAATGCAATATGATGTTCATGAAGATTACAAATTGCAACAGTAGCCATGTATGGAAAAAGGATCATTCTGTGGTCAATCTTGATGAACATCATACTGTATTACAATCTGATTGTAATGCAATATAATGTTTATGAAGATTACAAATTGTAACAGTAGCCATGTACGGAATAATGATCAATCTGAGGTCAATCTTGATGAACATCATACTACATTACGATATGATTGTAATAACAATAATATGAAAATGTCCCTCATCTATTTAGAAACTAACATTTGCATTCATAACCTTATATGTATCAATCGTATAATAGCATCTTTACATATTTAGTGGAATACAACAAGGAGTACCACATGATGAATGCTTAATTTAATGCATTGTCGATGTGTACTCTCAGAACTATCCATTTCTAGTTCTTCAAAAGAGATGGTGATATAAATGTTATTATTGTTCATGATTCTGTCCCATGTTATATGTATATACCCTAACCATCTTGTTATTAATGTTGCATTACAAAATTAAGTGGAATAATTCTGCTATGTTCAATGCTCTATTTCATCTTGAATTTCTTTTGATATTTCATTCATTTTTCAAAACCACATGATAGGTACAGAAATAGAAATAGTTCTGAGGCCACACATATGATGATATTGTGAGACTACACAAAGGATGACATTAAAAATGTTTGAAATAGCTTTTGGATTCGATTTTGTAGATATTTTTGGCATCAACATTTTTTATCACACTTTGTGATCCTTCAGCAAGATGAAAGAGAGAAAAAGGATTGAAAGAAAAGTCCGTCATTTTTCTCTTTTTTAATCATTTTGCTCTCTTTCATCTTGATGATAGATCACCGAGTGTGAGCGAAAACGTTGATGCGAAAAATATCTACACAACCGAATCTAGAAGCTATTTCAAATATTGATGCCAAAAATATCCACATATGATGATAAAAAAATGAGCTATCTAATGATTGTTTACTGTTCATGTTTGTAAACGGTCAATATTTCTGATGGTACTCCTTGGTGTATTCCATTTAAAAATAAACAAGTTTTAGTTTTTCTATCACATTTAGTTTGTAGATGTAGGATTGACCATCTAACAGTACGGACAGTAAAGGGAAGAATGAGAGGGATATGAGATGGTTTCTCACCGAATGTGGGGCATAAGAGTGTACAACGTGGATTTCCCTATGTTTTCTTATTTAATGGTGTGTTTTCACACCACCATTCAGTTCATGGATATTGTTCTTCTCCATCTTCTATCTGATGCTATAGATGTTTCATTGTATTTTTTGTATAAATTTGTAATATCAACCTAAATGAAACTTTTTCATTTTGTACTGATAGAAAATAGTCATGTTGTTATATGAATGTTGTTATTTGTCTCCAATACTAAGTTTGGTTACTTCAATAATATGAATGAACAAAAATTTGTTTGATTTAATGGTGATGGATATGATAAATGTCCCTATGTGTGACTGTGGTGATGGAGTGCGTTGCGTATTAAGGACGTCACACACAAACACTAATCCAGAGCGTAAATTTTGGACTTGCATAAATAAGAAAAAGGTTGTTGATTGTACAATATTTAAATGTTTACAAAGAATAAATATTCGTCATTATAGCAATACTAACTTAGATCTATATTGTAGGATAGCGGTGGATGTGACTACTTTCAGTGGGCTGATGATACCCCATCTTTTTCTACATCATCTGCACCTTCCACACATATACCTATTGTGGATGATGAGTGCAAGTCTTGCAAGGCACTCGAGACAGCTATGGCTGCCCAAAGTACATCAATGGCAAAAGCGGAGGCTACCTATAAAGTTGATGTCATGTTTCTACGATGTTTTCTTTGTGCAACAATCGCACTACTTTGTTGGGTCATTATGCAGAAATAGTTATATATGTGGACTATAAGACTTATTTATATTTTGATGTGATATCGAGCAATGCAATGATTATTTTCTTGTTATAATATTATTTATAATAATCTATAAAATAATTTAAAAAGTTAAGTTTACTAATCACAATATAAGTGAAAAATAATTAAATTTTGTTTATGATTTACTATATAAAAATATAAATGAATGAAATAAAATATAAATAAAAAATAGATAAAATAAATAAAATATTAAATTAAACATTAAATAATAATTTTAAAAAATTAATTTTTTTTTTGTCAAATTCCAATTCCGATTCAAAATGTAGAACCAAACATAAAAATGGATAATGTTATTCCAATTCCAATTTGAAATTGTAAAAACCAAACACAAAAATAGGAATTTCTCAGTTCTAATTCCAATTTCAAAAATGGCAACCAAACGCAGAAGATGGATTGTCTTAGTCATCTTCCGAGTCAACCAAACGGTCCAAACTATCTTCCGAATACACAAAACCAGAATTTCAAAACCTTACTTTGAGATAATCAAATTTTGAATCAAATTCTAATTCCTCAACCAAACACCTTAACAATGTGTTTTTTGTTTGCTACGCTGTTAAATCCGATCAAACAACAATTTTAAAAACATTGTGAATTTTATTAATAGGGCTCACGTCATATGTAAACTTACGCCACTATATTTTTCCCATTTTTAAGAAGCTGCAGAGGCGATTGAGTCTCACCGCTATCGTCGGCTTGGTGAGTTGTTTTGGAAACAGAGGGAGAGCTAAGAAGAGACGGTTAGAAATGGGGTCTTTTGGGATAGTGGTTCCACAATCATGAACATGGATACGAGTGTTCAAGACAGAGCTTGAGCTACAACAGAGGAGAAGGGTTAGAGGTTGAGATATCCGGAAAGCAGAAATGATGAGAAAAGTCTCCAAACCATAAAATAATAGACCAAATGTATAAAATCACAGACATATAAATGATGTCGGCACCAGCGGCGTATATATACCTTTTTCAAGTGGTTTGGTCTGAGGCGGTTTGCTGAGGGAAACCTTGTGGCATTTTCCAGAGCATTGCATGGAACGGGAGTCCCTGATAGACTTAAACCCTCGAAAAGCTTCTTGTTGGATATGAACATTTAGGGCCCGTTTGGACCACGGCATATCGGCCGTTATTCCTGAATTGTGTATTCCGAATTCCAAATCCATTGTTTGTGGTCGACATGCACAGATGGAATTGGAATTTCGATATGCCAATTTTGCCAAAAAAATGGGCATACCGTCTTCCACTTGAAAAGGTGGAATTGGAATATCAGGCTCGCATGCTGGTTTCATATGCCAATTTATTTTGCCTGTCGGGTCCGCGGCCGCTTGCAACGTAGTTTTTTCACGTCCGCATTTCCTCCTCAATGGTAATTTGCAAGAAAACGGTAGGATTCGAAGCGAGCTGCAGTGGGATTTGCAGTAGGATTCAACAGTAATTTGTAGTAGGATTGCGAGCTACAGAGCCTGGCGGACACAACCCTCTCTGCCTCGGTACTGAGAAAGCAATCTCGGTAGATCAATGGCGACCCTGAGAGCTACAGCAGTGAGTGTTGTTCTGTCTCTGATTTGTTCATTTATGCTTTTGAAGGGATCAGAATGGTTGTGCCGCTTGAAACGGTGGCAGATAAGAAGCACAGGTTCGGTAGCATACTTGGTCTGGCTTTGATTTTTATTACTGCTGTCTATGGGGCTTTTGGGCTGTTGGGTTATTGTGCGTTTGGGAGTGAGACTGAGGACATCATTACGTTGAATTTTGAAAAGAATTTGCTGACCGATTTAGTTCAGGTAGCATTATCCATCAATCTATTCTTTTCATTTCCCCCAGCCAGGGATTCAAATCCGCATAATTCTTCCAAGGAGATTTTAACAGATAATGACAGCGAATGCCATGGTACAAAAATTTCTAGAAATTCATCCAGAACTTTCTTGAAGCGACTCTGGTGAACCAAACAGGGCATCGCATGTTGTGGAAATCATTTTCAGAATTTGTAATATCCAAAATTTTAGAATCTTCCAGAATTGACTATATCTGGCATTTGGTATGCCGCGGTCCAAACGGGCCCTTAGTGCCTTAAGAGACAAGCATTCACATACATGCCAAACGGTGAGGGAACACTTGGTGCGTTGTGTACATACATTTGCTTGGTGTTGGAAAAAGCTAAGCAGTTCATGGTAGCAAGCAAGCAGGCTAGGTGGATGACAATATTCCAGTGTTTGTGGGGCTAAAAGCCCACACAAATAATGCCTATCAACTTAATTAGCAAACCAGCATGGATACACTGGTGAAATTATCATGTAAGAAAAGGAAAATGGCACGTACAAGTGCAATAATAGTGGATCGGCTGGAAGGTATTGTCAAATTTCCTCATGAAATTGTAATTGGGGCTATTATTTAAATCTTTAGTGGTGACTACATCCTCAATGAAGATCGAACTAGGGCTAACTTTGATATCTCTTCCATGTTTCTAGCATTGGCAATGTACTTTAAGAAAGATAGGGATGTGGTTAATAACATATGTAAGAGTATTTTCATGATATTTTAATTGACCTAAATAGATTCTTGGTTAACATCTATGAGGATCTCACAATACCCAAACCTAGGTATTATGGTAGAATTATGTTGCATGATAAACCAGTCCCCAGATACCCCATCCTGATAATTGAGGAGAGGGACTAGTTTGAGAGGAGGGTTCTCATGATCATCTGCAACCTTAATTTTGTTTTGTGGCTATTTCATGTAAAAAGACCCACCAATCCTAACTAGTTTACTAAATACTTACTAGAAGAATAAATTGATGGATATGAGGAGGTGTTGGATATTCCTAATGCTTCATCTCTAAATGAGGATGTAGATAAAGAGGAACCAAATGAGGAACCTAGTGGCAGTTCTAAGAAGAGGGGCAAAAGAGGTGGTAAGAGGGTGGCTAAAGAAGAAGAAAATTTGAGGTCGAGTTGCGATGATGACAGAAAAGATTGAAAGGGCAAAAAAATCAAAATCAAGGACTAATTTCCTTCCTCTAGACATCATCTTTTGAGTTAATGTTTGATAAAATGTTAATATATAATATCTAGGCTTCTAAGTTTACTATTCGATAAAATGTTAAAGACTTCCCAGACACTATCTTGCTATAACTAGTTTGGATGGTTATATGTTATATTTGTCTTCTCATTCTGAAAGCTGTTGATAAACTTATGATGTTAGTATATAGATTCCTACTAGTTACTATCATAAACAATCTTTTAATCTTTATATCTAGTGAAAGCTTTGACTTTTCTTTCTATAATATTTTACTAGTTTGGCCTTATATATATATATATATATATATATATATATATGTCTCTTGCAAATCATTGGAGTTTAACAGGTAGCCTTGAAGCTTCTCCTTTTGCAAAGCTCCGATCAGAGCATTTACTAGAAATCATTTCCCTCAGTTAAGAACTTTGAACTGACATGACAACAACCTCTCATCAGCATAGGTAACCCTGAAAAACATTTCTCCTTGGCATCATCAGCATAACCCTCATCTTTCTTCTCTGAAGCCTTCATTTTAAGTTTCAATCGACATAGGTAATACCGATAGGTTCGACAGGGGTCAACAAGTCTATCAAGACACTATATCGATAGTGATTGTTACGTTGATAACTTTCATCGGAGTAACTCTTGTCGATATACCACTTATTACATTGGTGCATTCTTATTCGATGATTTACCTTTCTTTACCCATCGGGATAACCATATACATACAAGCCAATTATTTATTTTCTCCTTTTTTCGGTATAGGTCATCTTGATAATCTTATCAAGTGTTGGGATAGCTCAAGATGTGCTTCAACGATGGCACTTGCGATGTCAATGAGTCCAGCAATGTAATTATTCCTGATGTTTTCATCTTGTATTATCAACATAAGTCCTCTCGATTGTCTTTCTTATAATGACTTCAATCACCTTTTATTGTTATAATCTGTGTCGATAGACTCATCAGGCATCAAGGAAATTCAAAAATACATACCCCGATGGCACTAGTTATATCGATGACTTTTATCAGGATAACTCCATTTGATAGATTGCTTCTTGTTTATATTTATATTGGTATAAGTCTTACTGATAGTCTCATTGGGTATTGGGGTAGCTCAACAAGTGTTCCACTGTTATGCATCGCTATACTAATATGCCCATCGGTGTAACTCCCTCTAATGTCTTCATTCCATCTTATCAGTATATGTCTTCCCAATCCCACATCACAATAGTTTCATGAATCTTATGTTGTCATAGGTTGGGTCGATATGTTCATCTGGAGTGAGTGGAACCTGAAAGCACTTACCTTGACAACATTAGTTACACTGATGACATTTATCGGTGAAACTCTTGCTTATAAAATTATCCCTCTTCGGCATCCATCAGTTTAATTCTTATTGGTAGCCTCATCGGCTATCGACAAGAAAGATAAATTCCTTCGCCGCCAGTGCATATCCAATTGATGGAGCTCATCGGTATAAGTCTTACTGATAGCCTGCTTTCCTTTTGCTTATCTAATGCTATTGGCATGACTTTCGCCGACATGGATTTTTCCTTAGTGCTCTACTCCTCAATTGGTGTATGTTATCCTAATCACATTTGTTACTTTTCTTAAGTGTCGTCATTGGGGTGACTCCTATCGATGACATAAACTTCTATCGGTTTAGATTTTGTTAACATGGCATTCATATAAATTTTTAAATAATATGCTCAAGAAGCTTATATAAATTGAACAAAACCTCTTCTGCAAATAGGAGATCATGTGTTCTATTAAAAGTTATGCCTCTTAGAACTAGGTGCTTCTACACCACTTTCTCTCTCATTAGCAAGCTCAGCTCAAACCCTTGTGGGAGCCACATTTTTATCCACATGCCATTGACAAACCCCTATTTCTTTTTTGGTTTGAAACAAAACTACTCTACCTAATTTAGCTTGTATGTAAAATTTGGTAACAATTACTCCATCATAGATGGACCTCCCAAGGACAAATCTAGTTTGTTCCTCACTAATGATACAAGGGAGGAATTTTTGGATTCTATTTTCCATTAATTTAGTTAGTATCTTATAGATAGTATTACACAGTGAATTGGGTCTAAAATCATCAAATCTTTTGACCTTTTCTTTCTTAGGAATTAGAGTTAGGGAAGTGTTGTTAATTTCTTTCAGGAGGCATCTAGAGTTTCTTACCCCTTCTGAGACATCCATTACCTCATTGCTTATGAAGCGCCAACATTTTTGGAAGAATAGGGAAGGAAAGCCATATGAGCCCCGTACTTATCTGGTTGCATTTGTTTAACAACTTGTTCTATTTCCACCTTTGAGAATTTGGCATTGAGAAACTTTTTTTGTTTGTCTAATATAAGTTTAGGGATGTTATTAAGAATTTATTTTTGGTTCTTTAGGTTGGATCCATCCCAATTATTTAGGATCCTCTCAAAATGTGTTATAGTTGTATCTGCAGTAAGTCTAGGTTCTTCGGTCCATGAGCCATTAGAATCCTTTATCTTAGTGATTATATTTATATTTCTGAGGAATTTAATGTTGTTATGAAAAAAATTAGTATTTTTATCCCCAACATCCAGCCACGTCTCTCTAGACTTTTGGTGCTAGAAGATTTCCTCTTTTGCTAATATATCCTCATGAGCAAATTTTAGCTATTTTTCTTTTAAGTAAAGATCTTCGTTCATGTCATTATCAATGAGTAATTTATTAAGTTCTTCCAATTCGTCTTTTATTCTACTTTTTTCCTCAAGGACATTACCAAAGCTACTTCTATTCCAGACTAAGAGTTTATTTTTAATAGTTTTCATTTTTGTTACTAGAAAAAATAATTTAGACCCTTTAACCTTGGTGTCATTCCACCATTATTCTATGAAATTTAGGGTATTCTCATCTTTAAGCCACATTTGTTCAAATTTAAAAGGGCATATTTTAGGTTTAGTATCCTCTATTATATTAAGTTGGACAGGTTAATGACTTGAGCCCGAGAAAGGAACGATTTCTGCTAGAAGGTTATACAAGAATTATACCCAATTTCCCTTGAAGAGGAATGTTTCCAACTTTTCTACAATATTGTTGAATCCTTTTCTTCTATTATTCCAAGTGAATTAATTATCTTAATCAGTTTTAATCCCGATGAGTTGATTCCTACTAATCCATGCTCTAAAGTTATTTGTGGCCACAAATGTCCTTTCTTGTCTACCTGTCTTTTATTTGGGATCCAAAATAGCATTAAAATCCCCACCAATGATACATAAGTGATCTAGTATAGTCTCAAAGAGTTTCTCAATTTCAAACCGAACTCGCCTCTTGTCAATATTTTGTATGGAACCATAAATATCAATTATAATGAATTGTAGGTTGGACCTGATGCTTTTAACTATTCTACTTATCCAATTCCTACTGCAACTAATTAGTGAGAAGGAGACCTATCTCAGGTCCCATAACACTACTAACCCACTAGAAGCACCCTCCACATGACTTCCCTTAATTTCTCATTTTCCCATCTTTTTCCTAATTGAGTCCTCTTCTTCTTTGTTTAACTTAGTTTCAAAATCAATACAATTTTAGGTTTGTTAATGGCAATGCAAAATTTTAAAGTATGCTACTTATTAGGGGCATTAAGGCCCCTAACATTCCATGATATGAGTTTCATGGCTTTGTGGGAAGGTACTTCCCCTTTCTTCCATTTAGTAGTGAGGTAATCTTGGGTTGATCCCCAACCATTCCATCTTTTTTCTCAGTTGAGAGTGTGATTGCTTGCCTCTTTCCTTAGTACTCTTAGCACAATCTAGTGTATCCTTTTCATAATCTATCTATGCAATGCCCAATGTAACATTTGTTCCTTCCATTTCCTAATTGCCTAATTCAACCATCTCCTCTTCAAACATCTCTTGTGATCTCTCATGTTCATCCAACTCTCTGATTTTTTTAATGAGTCTTTCTTTTTCCTTGTTTATAGCATCCATATTGATCATTTCTTCTACCATTTTGTCAATGATCTCCTCCAAGACATCATTGCAGAAGTCTTCAACATGTATGCCTTTGTTCTTGTCTAAAGATCCTTCTTCCCTACTAACCTCTTCAATTACTCTACAAGGTGTTCTTCTGGCACCTCTACTATAAAAGTCTAGGGGACCTCTAGGATGGTTATATCCTTTTCTGTCTAGTCCATGGCAGCTGAATTATGGATAATGGTACCCTTGGCTATATTCTGGTCATCAATAGGTTCCTTATGTTGGTCAATTTTAATTTCATCCTCAATGATGAAATCTTACACCATACGTTCCACAGTATTTTCAAAAGCTTCATTGCATAATATATTCACACCATCCTTAATATTATCCTTACATATGTTGGCTCCTTCAAAATAGTCGTAGGGTCCAAATCAGGCACGAGGAGCCTTAAAGGTTGGGGGTTACTCATCACTAGATTAGCATGTTGTCTACAAACTTGAGTGTCTTTCTCCTTGTGAGATACATCATTTACATTTTCCATGATTTACCCTTTCTCAAGATCTGGTTTCAGAGGAGACATATGTTCTTCAATACAACTAACCTTAGGGGGGCATCCCAAGTTTCCAAAATGTTGTCCTTTTGACCTTGGCCATACCCCTCCTGTGATTAGGCTATAGTCCTCTTAATAGATTATGAGTTAGATGAAAGAGGGGTAGGTTTCTCTTGTGTGTTTATAAGAAAACCACCTAATCCACCATTAAAGCCGATTGATATATCATTAGAGGGTTTATGTTGATATCCCATCCTTTTGTTTTGCTACAAGTTTCTTGATTTTCCAATTGGGTTTGTCTACTATCTCTTAGTGGAGTTATATCATTGATAGGTCCAAATTATAGTTTTGGTTTGAGCATATAAACAAATTGATTGGTTATTAATTTTAAAGGATTAATAAAATTTATTTTTAATTAGAAGTTAACCGGAATCTTAACATTTGGTGAGCTTACGAAGGCTTTTTCCAATCCCGCAAACCCACCTACCACGTCTCCAATCTTTCTAAGAAATTTTCTATGAGAAGCTCTATGGGAAGATTAGGTATCATTACCCATTTAGGAATTTTTATGTCACCAAAATATTTTAGATCGAAGTTGAGTTTCCAATCAAAGAATTTAACAATAAAACCTTCAAAGAAAATTTGTTCTTTAGATAGAAATTTATTCTTTAGTGATACCTCTTTGTAGTCAATAAACATAAATTTTTTAGATAGGCTAGTGATACTTACCCGGCCGTGTAGGATTTCTTCAGCCATTTGATGATGTCCTCCATAGAAGACCCAGTACCACACCATTTTGAAAATACTTCGTGTTTCTTATGGTAATCCCATAAGCCTTCCGTATAGGTGTTAGTCATGACCGCAAAAGTCATATTTTGCATATTGGTGAGAAGTGGGTACCTTCTACACACGACATCATCAAATAGAAGTCAGAACCTCTTTGGAGTATTAGGGTTACACAGAGTATACCTGGGAAGGCTTGTAAAGGGTTGATATGGTAGGAAACCGGAAGGATCAAAAGATGCATTAGGGCACTGTGCCAAGATTGGTTTTGTGGTTGGGATTCGCCCCAATAGAAGCCTATTTGCTCCAGATGCAAAATATGACACTTTGTTATAAATGGGGATGATCCATAATCCCTTTGGGGTATCCTTTGTTTTACCATCCTATCATTTCGAGATTTTATTGTCCTTACCTGTTGCCAAAAATTTCTCAGTAGGTCCTTCATTATGATCCTTTCTAATGCCAGAACCAGGGTTCCTTTGCCCCCACTTCCATTCCCCTCCTCCCATAATAGACATGGGGGCATAATCCCAACCTCTGCTAGGTGGAAATTTAGACGGGGGGTTCCTTGGAGCCATATCTCTTTCCGATGTAGAAGAACCTCCATTGTTAGAGGAGGATCAACCATAAGCATCGAGATGAATTCCTATTTTATTATGGATAGATATAGGGTTTCCCCGTTTCCCTGTTTGTTAGTGCGCTTCAACCGTAGATGAAAAGTCTGCAAATTTGTAATATGAATGATGAAATCCATTCATTTTATTGCCAGACAACGGGGATTTAGGGATCCTAGATCCAATAAATGCAGATTGGCCATAATTCCTTCCAGGTTGATCAACGATGTTCTCCAAAGCAGAAAATTGATTGCCTTGTCTGTTTGAATGTGCATGAGATGCAATGATTTTCCAGCGGCTAAATAGCCGAAAATTTGCACTTCTCTTCCTTTTGATGGTATGCCTCCATCTATCACATACATGGGCAGTCCAGTCCAATCACTCATTTCTTGGTAGTACTGCATAAGGAGCGGCTTGCAGGTAAGGGCAGGTCTTTATGAGGCTGCTAGGCTTATTTTGGTTAGCAGCCTCTGCTCAACATTTTTAGGAGTCTTTTGTGGAGCAGGTGGCCCCATGAATATTAATAATTTTGTTTATTTTTTTAGCAATCAACTTCAAAAAAATTAATTAGCCAATAGGCTATTTGTGGGAGCTTTGCTCCCTGAAAATTATTTTTTTGCTGAAAATTGTCAGTCTCTCTAACTGATTTTTTTTTTCCGATCATACAAATCTTTCAACTATTGAATTTAGCATGATCATCAAAATTTCCAAAAAGAAAAACATCATAAACTAAAATAGAAATTTGTCTGAAAAGCTCCAATTATATCGGCATTACTTATCTTATCTAGACTTGCATAATTGACATTACTTATTTTATAGGAGTTGCATAATTAGAATTACTTATTTTATCTGGAGTGCATGTTTTGACATAAGCTTATAATAAGGATCGCCATCAATATACATTTTCTTCTAAGAATACATTACATTTAAATACCACCCGACGCACAAGAAATTGGAGAAAATATTTTAAGGGGATATGCTTAGACTATGATTTGTGAGAACATGGAAGACACATACTATGGAAAATGTCATTAGAGTAGAAAGGGATTTGCATGTTTATGCTATTATTGTCCCAACCAGATCTTATTGTAAATAGTTTGCGTTATACTGTAGAGTTGTCTCAATAGAACTCTGGATTAATATCATTATTGTTGATAGAATAAATGTTATATAATTTATTTTATAGAAAAAACAATTTAGTATTTATCTTTGTTGAATGGTTTGTATTGATTTGACTGTGTTTTAATTGAATGTTGTTTCATATTATCTTTTTCAGTTTGATATTTAATCTTTATTTCCAAAGATTGCAAAAGAATTTTTCCATTGGACTAGGTTGAATTGGTCCAATTGATTTCGATCGATTTTAAGTATGATTGTACAAAGAAGAGCCGACTTCATATAACAGAAGAGTCGACTTCAAGGCGTAGAAATTATATTTTACTTGTTTCTTTTTTTCGAATATTCCTAAAACACATGAATGGAAAGACATCATATTGCATCTGGATTTGTATTGGATGTCACCAAAGTTTTGTTACATTAAATTACTAGACACACCCATTAAATTTCAAATTTGGTTTGTATTGTTTTGTCAACAAAAATATGTTTTTTATTGGTGAGAAATAGCATATTGTAGTTGAAAGACTGTAAAATCTAGTATAGGTAATAGAAGGCTTGGTGACAGATGAAAAAAGGTTTACTGTTGGTAGCTGAGTTTGAAAGGATGAGAAAAAAAAAGAATGAGAATAGAATAGTTAGGTACAAGATAAGTTTACAAAGAAAATATAGAGACAAGTGGTAGCTACTCAATGGCAGTTAATTTAGGATGTTCTATTTTTACTTTTTTTGGGTGCACTGTTTTTTACTGATTTGACAAATTTGAACACGATTTTAATTTTAAAAGAAGATTTATTATTGATATGCTTTATTTTGTTATTATTGGTCACAAATTAAACGCTAAAGTTTTTAGAATAGAGTTGATTATTCAAGGATCAACATTCTAACAGTCGTCTAGATCTGACAACTACTCATTTTACACATTGGCTTTCCAAATTGAAAGTTGAATTTTTTATTTAATTTTCTTATCATTTTCTAACTATTTTGTAAAATCAATCACAATATGGATAAGCTTTTATTATTATTATATCACTTTTTTTTATAGAATATAGTGAAAGAAACTTCCCTTATATTTGAAACAAATTAGTTATTAATGGTGACTGCTACTCTTCATAATTGTTACCTTTTATTCCAAGCACTAATTAGTTATTAATGGTGACTGCTAATCTTCATAATACATTTCTTTCCATTAATGATAAAATCATAGCACATTAGTATGAAAATTATTTTTTATTATCTATTTTTTAACTTTAAAAAATAGAGCATAAATTCTTTCCTTCAACCTATTATTTTATATTTTCAAATTTCTTTCTCTACATCATTAATAATTTATTTTTTATAATATGTAAACCATTTGAAAATTTAAAAAATTGAAACTCCTCTCGGCTCATTGTTTATTTTCTAATTATTAATGATTTGGAGACATGTTAACTCCTAATATTCCAGACAAGATTTCCATGAGATGCATTAAAAAAAAGAAAGCAAAAATTTACTAGTTGACCAAAAAAAAAGAAAGCAAAAATTTACCAGTTGACTAAAAGTGCCCACGGATGGTGAAATACAGATTTTGGAGGGAGAAAAAATGGAGGCAAATGTGAAAGTGGAGGGAAGGAAAATTGTGAAGACAAGGAGAAGATTCCCAATTATCCTTTTGTGCTAATTAAAAAATTACATGGAGACACTTTTATGCCAAACTGCCTAACTTGCCTTGTACGCAGTCACTGAATATTAAACTTTTGTTTTTTAAATTTATTTCCTTGAATTTTGTTTTTAAAAGTATAGTTTATGAACATTTTTTATTTTAGTGATTTTAAATATTTTTAAAATAAGAGTATTTTGTTTGGTATTTTTAATCATTTAAAATATAATATTTTAATGATTTTTAACTTTATAATATTTTTAATCATTTATTTATTTTAACAATTTTTAATATAGGTAGAATTTTAATAATTTATATATTAAAGTTAATAATGGTTGTTATTAGTACTATAATCACATTCTACATAATTAATAATAAATAAATTATTTTATGATAAAGAGCCTAGATAATATGTATTTGATTTTTTTTTTCCATTAAGAATGGCAATAGATAATATGAATTTGATTAGATTAAAAAAATTTGATAATATTATCTATTGTCATTCTTAATGAAAAAAATAAAAAACATATTATTAACATCGATTATTAACTTTAATATATAAATTATTAAAATTCTATCTATATTAAAAATTGTTAAAATAAATAAATAATTAAAAATATTATAAAGTTAAAAATCATTAAAAAATTATATTTTAAATGATTAAAAATATCAAACAAAATACTCTTATTTTAAAAATATTTAAAATTATTCAAATAAAAAATGTTCATAAACTATAATTTAAAAACAAAATTCAAATTGTTGAATGTATTCGCCATAAATCTCACGCAAGCTATTAAATGCTATTAAATTATATATATTAAATTAAAAAATATGATAATTGTAATTTCATAATATATTTTAGTATATTATTAATTATATATATATATATATATATATATATATATATATATATATATATATATATATATATATATATATATATATATATATATATATATATATATATATATATATATATTGATTTGAAATATATAATTTTCACCACCTTACAAACTACTATAAGATGGGACATTGTATTTATGACATAAGATAACAATAGATATAAGATGAATCACTCAAGATGTAATTCTCTTTCATGTTAATATATATTATGGTTAAAAGAAAAAAAATAGATATAAGATGAAGATATTAAAATAAGGATCTATCCACACAATACAAACCAACTACACCTAAATAAGAAAAATACTTAGCACCCAACCAAATGGAACCTTGAGGTCCACTACCACTAAGCTAAGGAGGTAGACACCAAGGCCCCACACCAAAATAAGAAATAAGAAATAGAATACAAGGTGGCAAACAATCTCCAAACAAGGTTAGGAAATGCAAGGAAACACAAACGAGGCAAAGGTCAGTAGTGGAAAAACACAAATCCAATGGAAGGGCCTCTACGATACATGTAGGAAGAGTTTCATCACATGGCCTATATCTTGAGTAACCTTGGTTTGGTCCCTCTAGAACTTGACCCTCAAGACTCTTGGGTTACCCTGGTCTAGTCACACTAGACCTTGGCCCCTAAGTGAGAACTCATGTGGAACTGAACAAACTTTCACGAGGACAAGGAAGTTCAATCATGCCAATCTCAACATGCATCTTCTCTAATTCGCATCCCTATCTTGTACTAGCGCACAAGGCACATGCGAGGCAACACAATTATATTTTTTTAATGTGTATCCCCTAGTTTATTTATTAGGCTATCACTTGATTACAAAACTCATCAATGAGTTACCCTAGTCTGGCCACTTTAGGGCCTCGACCCCCATTGAGAGCCACTCAACCTAATATGCACCTAGGTTCTCAAACAAGATAATAGAAGAATAAATATTTTTAAAATACATAATATTAAACATGGTACTCATGATTCCAAACAACAACAATAATCCATATAATCTGGTTTAGGAACTCATGCCTTGCCTCTCTCATGGGCAAGTCCTAAACCCCAATCAAAAAATATAATTGAATACAATGAATATAATCGAAGCATAATTCATATAGAACTTATATATCAGACACAATAATGCCCTCATAGATCATATAAATCTGATTTAGGAACTTTTACAAAGCCTTTCCACATAGGCAAGACTTGTTTCCAAAACATGACGCATAACCGAATCTATCATTACACAAAAAGAATAGAAAGCATATGAATCATAAAAAAAAATCATAAATATAATATTCAAACTTTAAATGACTGATAAAATAGATTACAAACTAACCCCTAATCCTCTGGTATGCATTGAAGGACACAAAAGGTCAAAACCCTACTTGTAGATTGAAACTATGCAATTATCAGACCAAATAACACAATCTTAAGGAATCAATTCGACCTTGGAAGTGAAATCATACAAATACCCATTTAAGATATTATTGTTTTCCTTCTATAAATCCAATTAATTTGACCCTAATTCATGAAAATAAAAAAATAATAACGTTTGCCCAATATAACTTTTTTAAAAACTAGGAAAGAAATAGGGTAAAATGAACAAATTGAAACACTACTTTCAGAATTTTATTGCAATTCAAAATGCATATTTTAGATGATATTATAACACAATTTTGTTTTCCAAATCAATGGGAAAACAATAAGTAAGAGGGTTTCCAAACCCTGCCTTAGGTCCTCTGTAATGCCCCGCTAGGGAACCCAGGAGAACTTAACCTAAACATGCATCTAAGTTTGCAGAATAATTTTTTTTAAAAAAAGTTAACATACACGATAAACATCAATGCGGAAGCAATTACTGTTTACTCACAATAATACAATAACCAACACAAGTTACAACTCTCAAAGGTTCCTCGACGAAGATTACGTTTACATAATTAATTAAATTAGATTAGGTACAATTACAAATCTCATATAAACAATGAAAGGTAAAAGAAAAATCACATCAAAGATAACATAAATACAACTGGTACCATTAGGTATCCATAAACCTACATCCACTGCACATGTCACAGGGTATGTAATACAATAACCGAAAAGAGATACACATGATATCTCTGAATAACTGATACAAAGATACAAGATCACATAGAAGAAGAATACAACTCCAACAATGAAGATCAGGAAGGATCAACTGCTATAGGGATCATCCATCACTAGCGCATAAATGTCAGAATCTCAAATGGCAAAAGAATCACTACCACCTGACCTCGTGAACCTAAATGGTCCACTCCCACCGTACTGAGGAGATAACAACAGATCCCACTTGGATAACAAACAAAATAGAACAATCAAAGGAAAGGATTCCTGAAAGCTCTCTAACTCAAGGTGATAAGTAATAATGTCATGAAAGACTCACTATTCCAGAGGCAACTGACACATGTAGGATAACTAGACTATGCATAGGAAGGTGTCATCATGTACATCTAACCCTTGAGTTTTGTCCTAGTAATCTTGCTAGATCCCGGCACCCAAGTGACCTTACACGGTGTCAATGACCTCTCATACTGACGAAGTCATCGACTATGCCAGCTCATCCCTTAAAAGGGGGCTAGTCGTCTTCTCCATTCCCACCTTAGTCTGTACTAACACTAAGCTAAGGCGAGGAAACCATATCTTATTAGGTTCATTTTTAAAATCTCTCAATGTTTTATTTAGTTATCACTTGATTAAGATACTTAACAATAAGTGATCCTAGTAGCCACTTGTGGGCCCCGACGCTTATTGCAAGCCACCTCCTACTACATATCTAGGTAAACTACCCTAAGCTCACAGATCTCACATAGATCACAAAAGGATAACAATGTCCCTCAGGTCTTTTCCACAAAATAACAGGAACACACTGGTTCTCACATAACCATGATATCACTAAACACTTTCAAAGTGCTCACAAAGAATATACACATGATCTCGTGGATCAGACATAAAAGTCAATACCATATTCTCCTCTATAGAATATGAAGTAAGATTCAATACAACATGAGCCCAAATGGTCGAAACAGGGATGATAATCGGATATCACACACACATCAAACATAAAACTGAAAACATGATACAATTGACACTTACCCCGACCTCTGATTTTCCCCCTAGGTAATCTAGTGCCCAAAACATATTAAGCAAAAGAAGACACTCCAGGCACAAAGAAGACACATTTGCATCATAGAGAACTGAAAACTAATCCATTAGCATTTGAAGTTCCATTTTGAACATAACTAAATCTAAATATACAATCAGCTATGAGAATCTAATCATAATCATTGTAACAATGACTTAATGAAAGAATATTCCCTATTTACATTCTATGAATCCAATAGAATAAAAATACCCAATTTCAGTAGAAACATAACATTTGTAAAATATGTGTTGCCAAAAAGAGCATATTTGATCCTATTTCATTGAGTTTGATTTAATACTCCAATCTGATATGCACACAACAACATTTACATATCGATATATGTTAAGTTAAATCAATTTCCATAAAACAAAATGCCAAATTAATGTACAAAATTTACATCTAAATGTACATATTACATTAAAGAAATAAAGCAATTTAAATTAAATCATTTCCTAGAACCAATAATAATTTAAATTTTAATATACCTTTGAATATAAATAAACCAACAATTAAATTAAAATTTAATAGATCTTATCTAAAAAACAAAATTAACTAAATTAATTCATAAAAATTAATATTTAATTTAACTAATTTACAAAGTTAACAATTTTAAATAAAATTAAAATTAAAAAAAACACAAAAGAAAGTTTATTTGGGGGGGGGGGGGGGGGGGATAGTGGTCCCCACTGCCCTGTCGTGCGCAGGTGTGCAAGACACTGCCCTGCTGCGCGGTACCCTTGGGTACCCTCAGTAGGCCTGTGCCTACCGCACGACTGCCAAGGAAGGTGGGGGGAGGTGGTGGCCCCCGCCTCCCTTCAATCAACTTTTATAATTTTTTTTTTTTTTTTTAATTTAACTTTTTTAATTACATCCTCCATAGATCCAATAGAAGAAAGAAGAAGATGGGCAATGAAAAGAGAAAGCAATCCAAATTAAAAATGCAACAACCATTCCATCACCACTTCCAACAATATCCAAGAACAAATAAATGAAAATCACTTCAAAACTTCCTCCAATAATCAATGAACTCTCTAACAATGCCTTTTTCCAAATAGCAAAGAAAACAACAGAGTCTTCAACAAAAACACTCACAAACTTCTTCTCCCAAAAATTCAGAAATTTCCCTAAAAAATCTCCAGCCATACCCCAACAATTAATGAGAAATCATACATATAGACTTCCCAAGAGTTGTGTAAGAAAAGAAACCAATTCTCAACCACTTTACAACTAATAGAAATTAATAAAATAATTCTAATATTCATAATAACATTTCTCATCCAAACATAAATTAAAACTAAAGTTTTATTAAAAGAAATATAAAATATTTCTCTCAGACATATATTTATCTTTTTTAATTAAACTATATAATATATCCTCTCAAACATAAATATTGTTTAAACATATAATATATGCCCGCATCAATATACATCCACAATTAAATAGGGAATATTAAATATAAATCTAGTCATTGATTATAAATTCATAGAAATACTTTACACACACACACACACACACACACACCAATTAATCCATTATTAATAATCATTCATGACTATTCAAGAGAGGAAATATAAATATCAATGAATACCAATTTAAAACCTTAATAATAATGAACAATAATAATTAAAATATCAATGATCCCCAAATGACCAATTATAACAAGGTAAATAACTCACACATCTTGAAACATGAGATCAATCATAAATAGAAATACTCCATAAGACAAAACCTCGTCAAAACCATTAAATCATAATAATCACATTCTAAACTCAAACCATGGTCAACCTGGTAATGGGTGGGTTAGGATCTATCACCTTGATAGTCTGACCAGTATAACAAGATTATGATCGATCTTCCAATATAGCGATGACAATGGCTAGACTCAAGTGGGCCTTGGTGCTATCTCCCCTTTACCACCATCGATGATTTTTAAGGGGACACTTAGACTTGTGGAGCCAAGTGAAGTCAATGCTTAGTACTTGCAATCTTGTGTCACAAAGATGAAGTATGTACATCTTCATATATATCATAGAAAACAATGATAGGAAATGAAGGGGATCAAGACATCATGTGGGACTCACAAGTGAGTAATGTGACTTCGTCCCTCATCATACAAACACATCATAGAGAGAACAATCATAGAGAGAACATACATAGAACATACATAAAGCATAGTCACATCTAAACCATCATTAGCAAAAGCATGGTTAGTCCAATAATCATAAATCATTAAACAATAATTATCAAATAGCCAAAACAATCATAATCATAATCAGGGAGAGAGAAACATGACCAATGATTGTATAAATGTCTAGGTATCCATCGAAGCACACATCATAAACAAATCATAATGCCATCAAACATGATAAATAGTCCATCGTAAACCATCACTATCTAGAGAAGTCCTAACCGCACACACCAAGATCCCAAAAGATCCTCAACACATAAATATAAATGAATACATGCAAAAGGGTGCCATTAAACTAAAATCAATATACCTAATAGCGTCATTATGGCTATAACTTAGGACCGTAATACTTACTAGAATATTGTGTCAAGGTTATATAGGTGTTACATCAGAGAGAGAGAGAGAGAGAGAGATAATCATTTGATAAATGACATACTAATTGATCTCATGTGTACTACACACATTTATGTTAAAAAGCATACCCATTTTTTTTAATGAAATTAATAAAATATAATTATTAAGATATATGATATAAATACTAACTATATATAATTATAATATATATTATTGATAAATTTTTAAATAGATAAGTAGAAATTATTTTCCACATCAAATCAAATTGTAAATACTACATCGTGTAGTTTTTGAGTCGAACTCATTGACCCATGTTTCATGAGTAGTCATTCACAAGAACCCATCTCTCATGAAAATGAATGGAACACTTAGAACTTGTTACATCTAGGTGATGCTCATAGGGGTGAAGCATCAGGCCTTCCTGGGTGGTCACCCATCCCAATATTGCTCCATCACGAGGGAGCATAAATATACATCCATAGTTAAATAGGGAATATTAAATATAAATGTAGTCATTGATTATAAATTCATAACAATACTTTACACACACACACACATACACACACACCAATTAATTCATTATTAATAATCATTCATGACTATTCAAGAGAGGAAATATAAATATCAATGAATACCAATTTAAAACCTTAATAATAATGAACAATAATAATTAAAATATCAACGATCCCCAAATGACCAATTATAACAAGGTAAATTTCTCACACATCTTGAAACGTGAGATCAATCATAAATAGAAATACTCCATAAGACAAAACCTCATCAAAACCATTAAATCATAATAATCACATTCTAAAATCAAACCATGGTCAACTAGGTAATGGGTGGGTTAGGATCTATCACCTCGATAGTCCAACCAGTATAACAAGATTATGATCGATCTTCCAACATAACGATGACAATGGATAGACTCAAGTGGGCCTTGGTGCTATCTCCCCTTTACCACCATTGACAATTTTTAAGGGGACACTTAGACTTGTGGAGCCAAGTGAAGTCGATGCTTAGTACTTGCAATCTTGCGTCACAAAGATGAAGTATGTACATATTCATAAATATCATAGAAAACAATGATAGGCAATGTAGGGGATCAAGACATCATGTGAGACTCACAAGTGAGTAATGCGACTTCATCCCTCATCATACAAACACATCATAGAGAGAACAATTATAAAACATACATAAAGCATAGTCACATCTAAACCATCATTAGCAAAAGCATGGTTAGTCCAATAATTATAAATCATTAAACAATAATTATCAAATAGCCAAAACAATCATAATCATAATCAGGGAGAGAGAAACGTGACCAATGCATCTATAAATGTCTAGGTATCCATTGAAGCACGCATCATCTAACATCATAAACAAATCGTAATGCTGTCAAACATGATAAATAGTCCATCGTCAACCATCACTGTCTAGAGAAGTCCTAACCGCACACACCAAGATCACAAAAGATCCTCAACACATAAGTATAAATGAGTACATGCGAAAGGGTGCCATTAAACTAAAATCAATATACCTAATAGCACATCATTATGGCTATAACTTAGGACCGTAATACTTACTAGAATATTGTGTCAGGGTTATATAGGTGTTACATGAGAGAGAGAGAGAGAGAGAGAGAGAGAGAGAGAGAGAGAGAGAATCATTTGATAAATGACATACTAATTGATCTCATGTGTACTACACAAATTTATGTTAAAAAGCATACCTATTTTTCTTAATCATTAATATAATATAATTATTAAGATATATGATATTATTACTAACTATATATAATTATAATATATATTATCGAGAACTTTTTAAATAGATAAGTAGAAATTATTTTCCACATCAAATCAAATTGTAAAGACTACATCGTGTAGTTTTTGAGTCAAACTCATTGACCCATGTTTCATGAGTAGTGGTTCACAAGAAGCCATCTCTCATGAAAATGAATGGAACACTTAGCACTTGTTACATCTAGGTGATGCTCATAGGGGTGAAGCATCAGGCCTTCCCGGGAGGTCACCCATCCTAATATTGCTCCATCATGAGGGAACATAATGGCCATGAGTGACCTCTTGGGAAGGCTTGATGTTTCACCCTTGTGAGCATCACCTAGATGCAATGAGTGCTAAGTGTTCCATTCATTCTCATGAGAGATAGGTTCTTGTGAACCACTACTCATAAAACATGAGTCAATGAGTTTGACTCACAAATTACATAGTTGAATCCTGATAGCAATTAATATTACAACTTTTAAAATTATTATTATTATTATTATTTTTCAATCAAAGTGACTAAAGTCACTAAAAAAATATTATATTAAGAAGAAAGTCAAATTATAAAGAGTCACTTATAAAATTAAGGGTGATAATAGACCAACGTCTATGAATCCCAACCACAAGAAAGGTAAATGAGAATCCAAGAAACATAAGAATGTAAGCCCACCCACCAACCTCCATAGACACAAATAAGATAGAGATAGAAGTACAAATTATATTAAGAAGAAAGTCAAATTACAAAGAGTCACTCATAAAATTAAGGGTAATAATAGACCAATGTCTATAAATCTCAACCACAAAAAAGGTAAATGAGAATCCAAGAAACATAAGAACATAAGACCACCCACCAACCTCCATAGAAGTACCATTTATTATAATTTTATCATTAATAATTATACTACTAATATATAATTTTATAACAAGTAAATACACACAATTTCTTAAAAAAAATTGATCTACTGAATTAGGAGTGTGAAAAACTGATACCAACTATTATATATTACTAATAACAACTACATTATTAACAATTATATTATAAACTAATAATTAATATTATAAATACACCTCGTTTGTCTAAAATGAAAACAGATAAATTAAGCAAAGCACAAAAAAGAGTACATAATCCATCATTTGCCACCTCTTATGAACTCACCTCTGAATCGGCTACGCCACCACTTCTTTTTCTTTAAGTACAAATCATAATATTGAAAGCTTGTAAATATAGTAGCTATTTCTAGTTTGCTCACCAAATTTGGTAGACAATCAAACTAAGAAAATAGAGAGCTAATCAAATTGGGATATCCTTTGGAAAGCACAGTTGCGGGATTGTGTAACAATTGGAAGTTAATTATCATGTCGGCTGTAAAGAGCCATACGACAAACAAAATAATAACAAGAGACGCAATGAGTCAAAGTTCCTGTCAATAGTTAGAGAGGAAAGAAAGGAATAAATAAATAGAAAGATACAAATAAGAAGTGATTTGTAGAGAATGTAGTGTTAGAGAGAGTTGGAGAGACAATGAAATCATAAAAATTATCAAGTTTTTTAAAAGTCTAAATATTTATGTAATTTTAAGAAATATTTAAATAATAACTACAACTTTTGAGTTAAATCATAGTGAATTATTCATTTCTATCATAAACAAATATATAATTATCACAATAACCTAATAGTTTTGATTTTTAAAGTTGTTATTTAATGATGAGAGACAACTCATAATTGAATAAAATGTATCTCTTAGTTTAAAAAAAAATCGTGTAAAAACATAAGTTATAAGAAGAGACTTGTCAAGTAATATGTAGTAAAAAAAAAGGGAGTCATTTGAAATTTAAGCACAAAATTGAGGTGCTCAACCAATAGATCCTCTCCCCTAACTAAAAGGTATTGACAATAGGATTATTTAAATTTTAAAAACACATAGTAATTTTTTATCAAATATTATCATTGCAATTATACATTTGAATATTTTTAATAATAATAGGTTATATGTTATACAAGAGATATTGACTAAAATAATAATATTTACCTTAACAAAATCTTATGTGTTTTAAAGAATGAGAAGAGATATGGAGAAAGAGTGAGAGAGAGGGGGGGTAAGGAAGTGATTTATATAGACACATGATAGTGAGAGTTGGAGAGAGAATGAAAAATTAAAACTATTGAGCTTTTAAAAATTATTAATATTTATGCTAGTTTAGAAAATATTTAAATAACAAATACAACTTTTGAATCATTACATTTTTCTCATTTGCATTCTTGATCGGAGTAATTTGACTCCAAAATTAAACAATTAATTGAAATTTTATCAAATATATTTGATTATAAATATTTAGCAATTAAAAATTAAAATCCAATACATTTAATCATACATGTATTAATTAAAATTCAAAATCTAATATATTTGATAAAAAAAAAAATTAGTTAAAAATTAAAATTGAAAACAAATACATGTTATTTATAATTCAAAATCTAACAAATATAGAGTCAATATTAATTAGTTAAAACTGAAAACCCCTTCAATACCCAATTAGCACGTGACTTGAATGTAATGTCCTATAGTAGATAAATTATCTTAGGACATATTGTAGAATAGAACCTTGATATTTAAAATAAAATTTTGAAGTTTAATAATAAACTAGAAAAGTAATAGCAAACGAAAATTAAGGACTAGTAAAATAAAGCCAACTCCGATATTTTTGAATACGGTCAGTAATAGCATTGAATGCCCCGTTTGATGCATACACGTAGAGTAAATGACAGTACATGCTTTTCATTGTGTATAAAAAAATATGTAATTTTTGTGGGAGAAAATTGAATTTCAGGCCTACAGAAATTAGTATAGACCAATCAAATCAAAGAAAAATAAAATTTATATAATCATGAGAAATAGAAAATAGACATAAACAATAAAAGTTGTATTTAGTTTCTTAAATTCTAGGATATGATTGATCAATTTAATTTATTAAATTGAATGAATGCAGTAGTCCTCCAACTAATAATAATAATAAAATCCCGCCATTTCAAAAATCTGCATTTTCTTATCCGCGCCACCTACCGAAACCCCAGTTTGCTTTTTGTTTGTTTCCTCTTGAATGCAGTTAAGTGTCTGTTTCAAATTCAAATTTGAACAAGCTCTTCAGATTAGCAATTCAAATAACGAAATGCCCGTTAAAGAAATAAAGCAAAATAAGCTTTCAATTTCCGTTACAAATTCAAATATCTGGTGAATTGTTTGTTACAAATTGAAATATCTGTTGAAATTTTTATGACACATCTAGCAATTCAAATGGGAAAAGAGCCGTTAAAGAAATAAAGCAAACAAAACTCTCAAACCATTTTAAAGTAAGCCCAAAGTGAGATTGCCTTTCATATTTTTTTAACTTTTTGCAGGTAATTTCAAAATTCTCAAGCATGGAGCAAACGATTTATAAGCTGTTCACAGACACCCAAGAAGTGAGTCACATCATTTTCTGTTAAATCAAGGAATTGAAATCACCGTCTCTGTTATTATTTGCCAATTGGGTTGAGAAATATTGATTGAGATTGGCTTTCATATTTTTTTACTTTTTGCAGGTAATTTCAAAATTCTCAAGCACGGAGAAAACGATTTATAAGCTGTTCAGAGACACCCAAGACGTGAGTCACAGCATTTTCTGTTAAATTGAGGAATTGAAATCACTGTCTCTGTTATTATTTGCCAAGTGGGTTGAGAAATATTGGAAGTTTTCATTGATCATATGTTGCTTTTTGATTTTTAGTTTCAACACATGGAAGAAGGCACGCTGTGAGATTATTTCTTTGTTCTGGGCATTTACTTGTGTTAAGCAGGGCATCAGAATTAGGTTTTTATCGTTTACCCTTATATTGTTGTGTAAAAACTTCATTATATTTTTGTGTATGGAGTATATAAAAGGCTCTTAAAATATGCATTGTGTGGGGTTTGTTCTAAATTTTTTTTGGAATGTTTCATAGGATGGGAAATACATGTCACAAACCACCCAGAATTGTCAAAAAGTGGACAGTGAAATCAGAGTGGAGAACAAAATGAAAATGAAAACAAAGTATAATGTTCTTAGTGCAGAAGAAATCAACAAAGAAAGGGACCAATGAAGGGAAGATCTTAATGCTGTGCCCTTTAAGTTGGATAAAGGGGAAGATCTTTGCCCCTTGTTACTTCTCAGGGTTCCAATGTGATGATGAAGTCTTACAAAAATAAGGTGGACTAATCTAATCTGCGGCTGCAAGGTCTGGTATGCTTTAGAAGTATGGCATTAAGGATTTGTGGGAATGTGGGTTAGATATCCGCTTCTTATACAACAACCCATCTGTGACGTTTCATGTGGATGGATTCAGACAGCATTTTCACTGCTTCAATATTTCTATTCCCTTTGAGAGATACATTGCCTAGAACAAGAACATGGTAATCCCCGGCTTCTGGGAGAAGGTATGATATATTTGCCCTAGAATTAGTTTTATTATGGTGGAATCTGGATTGTAGATCTAGCGGGTATTTTAAGATGCTAACGTAGACCAATTTTTCAGAAAATCCGTGTTAATTGATTTGTCTTGGTATGTTTTGAAATAAAACTTTGATTCTAAGTCACTTTTGGAAAAATGGGTGGATGGTTAATTTATTCAAAAGGAGAGTTTCTTTTATGGACCAATCAGATTTGTATGATTTGGTCTAGACTTTTCAATTCCTATACAAATTGTGAGGAGCTTGTCATTGTAAATTCAGTCAGTTAACTATAGAAATGCATTTGGAGGCTACAACCAATTTCTATGTTATTTTCTGCTAAAATTTTTCAATGATTTTCCTACCTGCTCATGCCTGTTTTATTACACTTGTGGATATGGAGTTTTGTTAAATTATTTTTATTTTACAGTGTTTCATTGCATGCAAATTTAACCGGAATGATTAGTGGCATTCTTTGTGCTAAATGGGACATCCTCGTGTGATCACAGTGACTTACACTGTAAGTTTTAAGAACAAGAATGAGAATTCTAATAGGTTTTTATGCAATCTTTTCAACTAACAAACAATAGAACATAGTGACCGTTGTAGACAAAAGAAAGTTTGAATAAGGGTTTGTTCTTCATGCGAACACAGTGTCAGTTTTCATAGAGAATTCACAGGGACTATGGAAATGTTTGCTACTTGAAACATATAAAACAAGAAAACAGATATCTAATTTACTTGTTAACTTTATGAAGAAAATCCTCTCTACCCCTGTGGAATTGAAATGACACAACAATCTAGCTGAAACACAGTTCAACTTGTAGATAATTAAGAGTATTTTAGCTCAGTTTTCCTTTGTCCATGTAATAAAATCTCAACTTATTCACCTTTGAGAGTGAAAAGTTCAAGAATCTGCCCTAAACGTCTATAGCATCCTTGGTAAGCCTTTCATGGCTTCAATTTTATAGGCAAGCTTTTGCTCCTGCAGAAATAGATCCCCACGTTATTCCATTGGTGGTGAGTGGTTCTCTCCTATGGGTAAGAGTGAGGGGCTCAGAGACTTATATAAACCTTGTGTGTTTGTATAGTTATGGATTAAGGTTGGATCCATCTCCGTCACTATTAGTCATAAGGTGATTGAAACTTGAATGCAGCCCCACCTTATGAGAGATGGTACTCCTTTGGGGGTTTGTGCTATCATAACTTTTTTCATGTTATGTGATTTTAACAAGCATGCTAGATGATATGTTAGTGTTATTAATTATCTGATTGCACCCTACAGAGAGTGAACTGTCGACTCTGTCCTCAGTAGATAGCATGGAAACATCCTGAGGCTTGTGGGTTGCCTATAGATTCGGGATCAATCTCCAGAGAGGGCTGGTTCCCTTAGTTTCACACTTAAACTAGTCTAACCTTCTGTTGCTTCACAAAGAGAAGGGGCAAAAAACGATATTAAAATGAAAACTAGAACCTAAGTAGGTGATATGCCAAATGTTCTTGACCTGTACTGCTGTTTTTGCATACCCAATATTTCCAATAAACAAACTCAATTATGCACAGCTCAAGTTTTTGTCACATTTGTGCATGATTGCTCCATGGAAAAGTTGTAGTTCTACAGTCTTAAGAGGAAATCAGATGTTTTCACAACTAAGAGCTGTATAAGCAAATAGCATGACCTACAACCTGCATAAAATATACATATTTCTGCATACAGGTGCTTGGAATGAGATAGAAAATCAAGGACTGCCTAAGCTGTCACAAAACCACATCAATGACTCAGAGTTGCACACAAAATATAGATTAAATAAGGCAAAAAATGGTTGCTTTATTGATAAATGATACTTTTACAGCTGCATACAAGTCTGTTTTACAGTATTTTCTCAGAAAAACTGAGTTGAAAGTGTTTGATAGCTGTTAATGTTGATTTACAATCAAGTTCTATCTCCTAATACAATGATGTTTTGCCTAAGTAGGCATACCTCCTGCATAACTAACCAAAGCCAGCAAATGCAGGACACCTGCCAGGTAGTAAATGAAGCTTTCCTTGAAATTTGCTAACTTTGTTGGGTGCTGGAAAGGTCAACCAGCTTGCTTGACTGTTGAAACTACACAAAGTAGGCGTTAGTGAAAAGAATCTTGACCTTTTCAATCTGTTTTTCTTGTGTCAACTCGTAAAAAGACTCCAAGATGCTGCCTCTACTCTCCTAAATGCTTGGAACTGTCCAAAACTTTCTGCTACATGTGTCATTGGTTGATATCTGCCTCTTAACTGCTCATTGTTGCCTTAATATACCCACTTGCATGCATATAGGGCACGTTCCTGCTGAGTTTAAGGTGACTCAGGTATAATGCTGTCATGTGTGCTTTGGAAAAGTTTCATCAACATTTGATTCCCTTTCTCTTTTAGTTTGCCAAGACAGGCCTGTAGATCTCTGTTCTATTCATGAACTCCTTTCATTCTTCATGACTGTCCTATTTACCACTGTCATAATAGAATGTGACAGCTTTAAGACTGCCACTTGTGATTTAACAAGGGTCTTTGAGATGACTGTCCTATGGTCTTAAGGACTGTGTATTGATTTCTTGTTTACCGCTCCTTATTGTTCCCTGTTATCACTGAACCCACACTCTCACTGGTCATTACTCTCTTTGCTGTCATTATCGTTCTTAGCTTAGACAGGGCTACTGTCTTATAAGGAAAAATGGCAAGTTCTCAATGCTATTACTGTCATGCATAAGCTCTCTTCCTATTCTTCTAGTCTCCATGGACAGTACTATGAACTGTCATCATCAGTGCTCTTTGGAACAATCACATTTTTGCATATGCTTGGTCTTTTCGAGTTTGTGACAAGTTTTAGTACATAATGCCACTGTATATTGCCTTTTTGGATTGTATATTTTCTTTGTGAGTCTGTCACTAGTTTTAGCACATAGTGCCACTGTATGTTGTCTTTTTGGATTGTATATTCATTACTGTCCCCGCATACTCCTCACGCTAATCCCTGCTTACTCTGCACGTGGTTCCAAAGTTATATGCATGACCCTTAGAAGGCAGCTCTCATACCTTTTTCCATGTATTTCATAACCTAACATCATCACATCACTATCATGACTGTCATGGATAAACTGTGTGCAGATTTTATGGACTCTTTCTTCTAATCCAGTTCTTTAGTCCTTTTGTCTGTACTATGAAAGTCCTCTCTTCTTCATTTCTATCACTTGCTATTTTGTCTATTTCCAATCACTGTTTAATGTTGAGGACTTGAAAATGATGTGCCCTAAACAGTTATATCCATGGCATACAGGGTTTCCTAGTTCAGTCTCCGTAGATATTGACATAAAAATAGAATGTCCATATTCCTCATAAGCATTATACTTATGAAATCTGCTATCAATGAAGAATTAGTGATCACATGAAAAGACTCTGTTGCACTTGGCATGGAGTCAATGTCTATGATGTTTGTAGTTCTTTGTACAAAATCATCAGAGCCTTTTACTGAGCTGGAATGTACATATCCACCATTCACAGTGTCACTCAGATGGTTGAATTGTTATTCACCTTAAAAACTGAGGAAGTAACATTGATAGTGTGCAAAGGCTCTTCTTTCCAACAGTCAACAACTGTGCCTCCTGTTTTTTGCACACTTTCATTCAACATATGAAGAATGTCCTCTTTTGGCATGGTTACATTTTTAATGTCAACAGTACATAGATTTCCTTTGCTTGCATAACCATCAGTGAGGGTGGTTTTAAGTAACATCATTTGGCATCAAATCCTTGGAAATCATTTGACTGAAGATCATATCATCTTCCTCAGGGGGGTCATGTTTTGCCATATAACTGTGTATGCCTCATTTAATTGGTCCTTATTGTTGATTTTAGTGATCAGATTATAGAATAATAATTTAACAAACAAACAACCAGATAATGAACACAAGGACACAAAATATTACCATGGGAAAACCTCCCTCTTGGAGGAAAAAACCCAACAACTAATTTAGATTATAAATATATTGCTGTTAGAAAATTACAATAACTGACAGTCATGACCATGTTCTGTAATACTGAAGGTGATTTGCTGAGGATTACTGATCCACGAAGCAAATCTGACGAAGTGCCCAGCAGAGTGGAACTGCCTGGTTAGTTGCCCAGATCTGATCACTATCCTAGATCAGAATATATACTGATAACTGAAAGTCATCCAAGGTCTGATCCTGATTGTAGTCCGATTGCAAGTTGTATATACAGATTGCCATCAAAGTCTGATCACATGCCAGGAAGAATATGATTACAGTCCAAATCAATGCCTTATAGATAATGCTTGCTGTCTTATTAATGTCAATGACATGTATGTTCAGATCACTATATTTAAATGCAGATCGCTGTTGTTTCACAGTCCAGATCTGATTGTATATGCTTGCTACCTTGAGTATGTATGAGTCTGGATTAGATCTCTTGACTTGTATTCGCAGTCCAGGAGTAATCACAAACTTGGACCTGTATATGATCCGCTGCCAGTATGTTGTCGCTGCCTTAGCATATAGATTGCAGGTATTTCGTATGTATGTATTGATGTCTTTCTTTGTGGTATTTGTTCCCTAGCCTTTGACTGAATTATGTTCTTCCTCACAAAGTCACAGTCACAGTCTTGTAGTTGCTGCCTGAAATACAACCATGAATTATATTCTTCGCTGAGGTGTAGCAGAGATCAAATCGCAAGTCTTCTTGTCTTCGTGTGTTTTCCCTACAGCCGAATCACCTCATATATATATGAGGGAAAAAACAAAACTCTTGATGGGTCGGCTTCCAAGGCCGACCTTGGAATTTAGGTGCCAAGAGGGAAATGTGAGGGAAAGGGCCCAGCCCTTAGGTGATTAAGATTATTTAATTGCATTTATAAATACAATAGCCCAATATTAAGTTAAATTAAAGATATAACTTAATAATTTAGTTCACAATTATTTATTTAATTTTCCTAATTAAATAAATAATCAATTCATAAATAATATTAGTTCTCCAATATATATATTTATTTAATACTCCAAGTTAAATAAACAATTAATCCATATTATTTAATTCCCACTTAAATAATAATAAATTATTTATGTAATTCTCTAATTAAATAAATAATTAATCCTTCCATAATTATTTAATTAATCCATTAATTAATTTTCTTTAATTTAAATAATTAATTCATTATTTTAATTTTCCTAATTAAAATAATGTGAGCTAGAATTTGATCTAGCTACTAAACATTAACACTCCCTCTTAGCTAGGGAGGATTCTAGCTCTTACCATTACTTTCCATCATGCCCACTCGCAAAAGGATGGATGCATACCTACTAAAACAAATCAACCATATCCGTCATGCCTACTCGCAGAGGATGGACCCACCGTACATTGCCCGCAGAGGGTGGGAGAGGACAAGCCTCAAAAGATCACCTTGCATTGCCCGCAAAGGGTGATTGCCACCGTACATTGCCCGTAGAGGGTGGACTTCAATACAACACCACCTTACATTGCCCGCAGAGGGTGGTGAGGAACTTTGCCACCTTACATTACCCGCAAAGGGTGGACTTATAAGAATTATTACAACACCATCTTGCATTTCCTGCAGAGGATGGTCAAAATTAAGATTTACAATTCCACCTTGCATTGCCCGCAGAGGGTGGTTACAACATCCACCTTGCATTTCTTGCAGAGGGTGGTTACAATACAAAAGTACATCAAGAAGGTTGAGACTCCCTCTCAACCAAGATAGTGAAACTATCATGACTACATGGATGATCTCATCATCATGAGCAATACATAAGTACAACATGAGATATCCACATGATATCTGTTACAAGACATGAAATCATGGTTCACTCCCTCTGAACCAATAAACCAAGAATTGAAGGATCAACTTCCTTTCAATTGTACAAGAAGTATTCATAGAACTCACACTCTGAGTTACAACCATATGAGCCATGTGGAATGTAACCAGTCCTTGACGTAGGACCCATCCCACTTACAATATGCCCATTTAACACATCCAAGACACCCGAGAACTAACATCACAAGGTGTTACCCTGACATTTGAATAGAAGAAGCCACAAGAAGTTATGACGGATCCCCGAATGAGTCATACTTCGGAATCATCCTCAAAGAAGCCTCCGCCAGAGATTCCTTCATAATGCATCACGGTCTTTCTCCCTCTGGATTTGAATACACAACACCCGTATGTTACTCAATCCATCCTGATCAAAGATGCATATCAGGTAGATTAGTAATGATGTTATAGAATAAAAGATCATAACGAGGGAAACAACAATGCGTGAGCAAATATAAAGAATGCTTATCTCCATCATAGATCAATAATCCTAAGATAGTCAATCATTGGATCCTCACGCCCTTGTGAGTGATTTGCATTCTAGGAGATTCAAGCCCTTTAATGATAATCCTGCACTTAATCATGACTATCCACATTTCCATACAACATTCATGTTAGGTTAAAGTCATCCAGGTCAATGGAGATAATCAATATCATAATTCGAACAAACATAGCAACTCACTTAGAATGCATGCAAGCATTCATCACAAGAATACATAAGGCCATTTAGGTAAGGGATAATGAAGTATCAAGCCCAATACAAAACCACCCCTACCAAGACATTTGAACAAGACAAACACACGCTCATGTTCTGATTCTATAGAAGACTACTATACAAGATGAGCCCAAGACATTAGAATAACTTCCATCATTAGCAATACATAATATTACATGCTTAAATATAAGGATCCAACCTGATGTCAATAATAGAGAACAAAATGCTAAGAGATCAAACATGAACTCTTTCTAAGGCAAGAAGAACAACAAATATAATCCATATAGGATTCACTTCAACAACTTCTAAGTTCTAAAATAGTTTCAGTCAAAGATGAAAAACAACATTATGCAATTAGCAATTAGCAACTTTATTTTGGTATGATCAATCAAATTTACAAGATATCTCAACAAAGAAAAGAGCAATAAACTAAGAAGAATCTAAATTCATTCCAACCAAGAGTAACACCAAACAATCACTTGGGATTGTCATAGGAACCTGCAGATAAGCGGATAATGCAAGAGGTAATTCATAGATCAATCATCAGAGCTCGATGACTACGGAGGTAGGTTCTCTCTTCAAGGTGAATCTGCAGATATGATCACTCAAAGAGATTCCATTTAAGATCTATGATACATTTCAAAACCCAATCAGAAGTTAAGAAGCTGAGAATACCTTTCAGTGAAAGAGAAGAGTATGCTTACCAACGATCATGGAGATCTCTCTATTATATCGAGAGAGATTCTATATTACATTCTGAGAACATATAAGTCTATCAACTATTTGCTTTAACTTATATGATAGTCACGATCTAACCGAGAACCAATATAGTAATGAATATAACCATATTGGTAACCCAGCTAAGGAGATAGATCAACCAGATGAAGTTAACAACCTACTTCACATCAATGATCAAATGAACATTCTAATACTATGAATCCAAACTTTTAATTAAATACTGCAGTCACACTTTTGACATAAGTCAAGTTGATTTAAGCGAAGTATATCAAGAACACATGCATTGAAACTCATACAATGACCTCAACATATGAAGTCGTATCTAATGTAAACTCAAGTCTAAGACATAAGATACTTAACTTGAATGAAGATGTGAGATCAGATCTGGATCTAAGCTTCAATCACACAAGCTCACAGGGCCAAGATATAACAATACCCAAAGGAAAGTCCCAGTTGTTCATCCAGATCTGACCATGCTGAAATTTGATCACTTAAGATTAGTACAAACCAAACTCTAAATTTTACAGTCCTTTCCAATCTGACTTCAACCTTGGGACCTGTCACCATTAGAAACAACAAAGAAAGAGACGAGCTGAAGAACAAAGGGTTAGATCTGATCACAGATAGTTTGAACTTGGCTTTGATACCATGTTGATTTTAGTGATCAGATTATAGAATAATAATTTAACAAACAAACAACCAGATAATGAACACAAGGACACAAAATATTACCATGGGAAAACCTCCCTCTTGGAGGAAAAAACCCAACAACTAATTTAGATTATAAATATATTGCTGTTAGAAAATTACAATAACTGACAGTCATGACCATGTTCTGTAATACTGAAGGTGATTTGCTGAGGATTACTGATCCACGAAGCAAATCTGACGAAGTGCCCAGCAGAGTGGAACTGCCTGGTTAGTTGCCCAGATCTGATCACTATCCTAGATCAGAATATATACTGATAACTGAAAGTCATCCAAGGTCTGATCCTGATTGTAGTCCGATTGCAAGTTGTATATACAGATTGCCATCAAAGTCTGATCACATGCCAGGAAGAATATGATTACAGTCCAAATCAATGCCTTATAGATAATGCTTGCTGTCTTATTAATGTCAATGACATGTATGTTCAGATCACTATATTTAAATGCAGATCGCTGTTGTTTCACAGTCCAGATCTGATTGTATATGCTTGCTACCTTGAGTATGTATGAGTCTGGATTAGATCTCTTGACTTGTATTCGCAGTCCAGGAGTAATCACAAACTTGGACCTGTATATGATCCGCTGCCAGTATGTTGTCGCTGCCTTAGCATATAGATTGCAGGTATTTCGTATGTATGTATTGATGTCTTTCTTTGTGGTATTTGTTCCCTAGCCTTTGACTGAATTATGTTCTTCCTCACAAAGTCACAGTCACAGTCTTGTAGTTGCTGCCTGAAATACAACCATGAATTATATTCTTCGCTGAGGTGTAGCAGAGATCAAATCGCAAGTCTTCTTGTCTTCGTGTGTTTTCCCTACAACCGAATCACCTCATATATATATGAGGGAAAAAACAAAACTCTTGATGGGTCGGCTTCCAAGGCCGACCTTGGAATTTAGGTGCCAAGAGGGAAACGTGAGGGAAAGGGCCCAGCCCTTAGGTGATTAAGATTATTTAATTGCATTTATAAATACAATAGCCCAATATTAAGTTAAATTAAAGATATAACTTAATAATTTAGCTCACAATTATTTATTTAATTTTCCTAATTAAATAAATAATCAATTCATAAATAATATTAGTTCTCCAATATATATATTTATTTAATACTCCAAGTTAAATAAACAATTAATCCAGATTATTTAATTCCCACTTAAATAATAATAAATTATTAGTTTAATTCTCTAATTAAATAAATAATTAATCCTTCCATAATTATTTAATTAATCCATTAATTAATTTTCTTTAATTTAAATAATTAATTCATTATTTTAATTTTCCTAATTAAAATAATGTGAGCTAGAATTCGATCTAGCTACTAAACATTAACACTTATTTGGATTGAAAGAACTTTCTATCTCTCCCCTTGCAGTAACGGTTGAACCATGAGAGGTTTGTTGAATGTTTCATTTCAACTTGAATCTTAACTATGGGGTTGGTTGTATGAAAAACACATCTCATGCTCTTGTTCCAAGTTATTTTGCATAGATACAAGGGCTTTTGAAGTATTTGCTCCTGTTGGGTTTATGGTACTCAAGGGCTTAGCATAGCACAAATGATTTTGGCTCTGCATATTATCTTGGTAGGTCTCTCTATAAGGTTGGTAGGTCTGATTTAAGTTTAATATGACATGCTAGGTTGTGCATACTGCCTTTCTAAGGCAAGCAACTCATTACCAAAACCTTTTTGTAAGGTTTTTACCTCATCATGCTTATTGGAAAGAGTGGCAAGAGGAGCTGGTTGGCTGGTGGTTGTAGGAATGGGTCCCAAACTTGGCTGAAATGTTAGAATCTCAAGGAACAAGGGCATTGGAGGCCTAGGATCTATTTTTCCAGCTTCTTTTAGGGTGTTCTCAGCTTTGATGGCTAGGCCATATGCTTTAAGGACTTTCCTCATATAGACTACATCATTGCAACAATATCACTACCTAAAGATCTCAAATGATTATGGAATACAATATTAGGAGTAGGTTTTACAAATGCTGAGATCCTGTCTCAAGTCTTTTGAAAGTGAAATCTAAAGATAGTTGATCGCAAATATCATCAAACTATTGGCAAATTTCTTCTCCTAGTTCATCCCAATTGTGAATAGAAGTAGATTGTAGTCCCCTGTACAATTGGAGTTCTTTTCCCTCCAAGAAAGTAACAAGTAGTCTTTAGTCCAAATTACCTAGAGTGATATTATGCATTGAACAAATATTCACAATGTCTTGAGTGTGCTCTATGGGAGGTGGTGATCTTTTCACCTGTGAAGTATGGAATAACCTTCAGGGCTGAATCTGGAATCTCATCATGCTGTTGAAGAATGAGAGGATTCCCACTATTAAAAGTCACAACAACTCTTTTTCTTGGCTGGGACATGTTGGGAAGCTGAAAGTTTATTCTTGCTTATGTAAATCTACCAAAAGGGCGTGTTGAATGAATTTGGGAGGAATTATAACAGTTTTAGTTCTTCCTAGAGGAGATTCACACAACCTAGATGAATTTTAATTTTGAAATCTCCTGTAGGAAGAACTAAAACTGTTATATATCAACATCATGGGTTATGTGTTATGTATTGTAAGAGGACATAGAGATTGATATTGTAGGTTTTTTAGTATGCCTTACGTAAACTTATGAAGATCCTTCATACAATATATGGGCATATTGTGATACATCTTGTAAGCTACTCAGGACCCGAAGCGGTGTTGATGAGTATAAAGTCTCTAGATGGAGCGATTTATTGTTAGTTCTCTGATAAGCCCATATGGCATTAGGACTTACTATGAAGAATGGTCCATTGACCACTTATAACCCATATATGCCTATTATGGTTCCTACCTCGTGTTGGATAGTGGTATGGTGCCTTTGACAAGTTCTCTGTCCAACGATAGAAGAGCCCATATTTGACAGGTTTTATAATATCCATTGTTGAACAACTCAGCTTGGATTGGCTATTTCAATTTTTGAGTGCAGGGATCTCTCATGAAAAGTTCAGAAGACCTACCCAGGTCTTTTCATGTGGTATAGAGCTTTTGGTTTGGAAAATAGGCCTGAAAGCCTACTGCAACTTGTGCATGCTTTGAAGAAAATATTGATGAAAAGGAAATTGTGAGATTTGTATGGTGATTAAATTTTAGGCATAAATTGCTTGGGGGTCCTTGAACAAGTTTTGTAACTCGTGTGTTTGGAAAAATGCCACGTGTAATGAACCAGTCTTTTCCCTTATTCGTGACAAGAACTGGTCATATTATACATGTTAGTTGTGCTTTTTGGAGTTTGATAATTCTTTTAAATATTGATTACTTTCTTTCAAATATTTATGAATGACAATATTGATTTGGTATCTTATTTTGAAGTAGTCTTGACACCAATCTATTTTAGTTTGCAACCTTATGGATGCACCTTAATTTATTGCTGAAACTGAGCTCATTTTCTTTGTTGTAATAATTTTTTTTCTTCCTTAAATATCCAATAAGTAAAGTCAACATCCTTGTATCTGGGGGACATCCCCTTGGTGAAATAAATCTCCAAGACAGATATAGGACAGTCACTGCAAGAATGTAACCCAGGGAGAAATAATGATGATAGCGGCAATGCTATCAAATGCCTTGTGAAGAGTCAAGACAAGGGACGGACTTGGAGATAGAACAATGGGAAAATGCACTCGGCCATGAAACAACCCATGAATCAAAGAGCTAATCATAGAATTTCAAAATTCAAATTAGAGGATTTGTACCCATATAACCATTTAAAAGTGTGATATTGTTAAAGGTAATTCTATAAAACTTTTCCACAATTCACGTTTTTTTATGTAGCTGAATCATTTTAAATAAAATATCACAAGGGTACATAATTGTTGTTTGTAGTCGCTCTCCCTTCTTTTATCACCTGAATCTTTGACTGAGTGATATGATCTTTGTTTTCTAAACACAGTGTTACACTTCAAAGGTTAGAGCATTGGCCAAGATAAGGTGACAAAAAAATTATTTATTATTGTTGAACTAAGGTATGCATTCACCCTTTGTGATATTTTGTTTGAAGACGCTTCTACTACAAAAAAAGTGAATTGCAGAAAAGTTTTATACAATGACCTAAACAATATCACACTTCTAAATGGTTGTATGGCTACCTTTCCTCTAATTTGAATTTTGAAATTCTATGATTAGCTCTTTGATTCATGGATTGTTTCATGGCTGAGTGCAATTTCCAATTGTTCTATCTCCAACTCTGTCCCTTGTTTCGAATCTTCACAACAAGTGTGATGGCATTGTCACTATTGTCGTTATTTCTCCCTAGGGTACATTCTTGTAGCGACTGTCCTAGATTTATCTTGGACTGTGTGACTATTTTGAAAATTTTAATGCCTTTATTTGCTTGCTTTTTTTCTTTTGTTGTGGGAAGCTTTTGGCATCTTTCATTCTCCTTGTTGCTGACTCCAAAACCTGTTCACTGTTCTTTACCATGTCTTCAGCTATCATGCTTCTTATACGATCTTCTTATGGTCCCTACCATAAGGTGACAGGCATGGCTGAGACCTCTGCTTTTAAAAGATTCGCAATATATGTTTGATTTCCAATCTTCTATTCTTTGTGGATAACTATCATCTTTAGGCCAGCAGATTATGATATCATCGACATTATGTACCTTTGGCCAAATTAGAGAAACTTACCATGCCAAGAATGGCATAACATGTGTTTTTCACTAGAACTAGTAAAGGTATGCTGCGAGTGCAAGTTGGAACTGTGTTGTGTCACAACTCTTGCCGATTGGTACCATGAAAGAAGCAAAGACGTCATGTTTTATTATATACTGTCATTGTGCTCAATGTCCTTTAGGTGTCTCTGAGTTTGTCTTTCAACCTTCACTTTTTAGACTCTTGCAATTCAAGTTGTTGCAGGTCACTGTCTTCTTACTATCTTTGGAACTGTTTCAGGAAAAGTTTTACTACACTTATTCATAGTAGCTCTTAACTGGTTATATTTTGCATTCTTCGTGCAAAGTTACAGCCTGTAGTACTTTACTCGCTTTGACATTCAGTCAAATAGTTTACGAATCTCCACAAAGTGCTATCTCATTTGTGAAATGGTTGACATGCTTGGATGATGCTAGCTATCATGAAGATTGTCTTTTTTATGCTTTCCACCGTTATTTAGTGTAAAAGATTGTCATTCTGTACCTTTGTCATCTTATCACATTGATTGTAAACATTTCTAATTATGCACTGTCCTGTGCGACAATGCCTCCAATAGGAGGATTGTCACACATTTTGGACTTGTCATGCTTTTGGGTACCGTATATTTGTCCTTCTTATGTTCTCTTTTTACCATGTCTGGCTTTGTATTCAATGTTAGTCTCGTAACATTAGTTTTTCACCTATTGTTCGACAGCTTCTGTGTTGGAGTCTATACGTAGTGACATGCCATAACATGCTGGCTTTTGTGTACCTTTGGCCAATCTACATAAACTCACTATGCTGAGCATGGCATAACATCTCTTCTTGACTTGCACTAGTCTTGGTTTTGTGAAACTATTTTAAGTGTATATCTGAGGAAGATTGAATGTATGTTGTGATACCAACGAACTTATTCAAGTTGTGCATGACCTTAATTGTTAAAGCATGCAACACTTCCTTTTGATAGGGGTTGATGAACATTGAATTTGTATACAAGTTGAAAATTGTTAGTCTATTGCTAACCAATTCTATGAATGAGAGTTTATTTAAATGATTTATTGAGATTTATCTTAAAGAGTGAATGCATAGCCTAGTTGATTTATAATAAATATATTTTTTGTAGCCTTATCTTGGCTACTGCTCTAACCTTTGAAGTAGAAGTGTAACACTGTATTCAGAAAGTAGATATCAAATTACTCAGTCAAAGTTTTAGGTGATAAAATAAGGGGGAACGATATAGTCTACGAACGATAGGTATGTACCCTTGTGATATTTTATTTGAAGGTGTTTGTGCAGCATAAAAAAATGTTAATTGTGGTAAACTTTTACAGAATGATGTCATATCACCCTTTTTGAAACCCTAATTACATCATCCCCTTTTTGGAAATAAGATAAAATAATAAAATAATAAAATAAAATATTAAAGTAAATAAATAATAAATTAAATATTATATATTTAATTGTATGTTTGATGCAATTATAATATAAATATTATAAACATATATTTAATATTATCAAAAACTTTCATTTACCATATCAGAATATAGACACTAATAGGTGAGCTCCTAACATGACTTGGTTGATATTAATGATGAAGAGGCTGAGAAGTAATAAATAATGATTAAAGCACAAGGTTCATAGATACCGATCAAAGCATGGAATTGAGCCTTAAGAAAGTTTTCAGAGTCGTAGATACTAATTTAAGAGTGACCTATCCCTTGAGGAGTTCTTGCAGACAGTATCTATATTTGCCGATTTCCCCAGTAACAATTTTTGAACAGTACTAAAGGAACAATATTAATAATTAATACATACATTGGTATGAAGAGAGACAACAGCGACTATGATCATAGCATAAAGAATGTCGAATCTCTCTCGGCAGTCACATTGAATTGAAAACCAACGCTGGAATACTAAAAAGACAATTAACAGAAAATTATATTGAGATGCTTGAGGAAATAGACAGTCTCGACCAATATATAGCTCCCTTGGTCGTTAAGTTGACCAACATGTCAGAAGCCTTTAGCAAAGGCAGGAACTCATATTATTCAATTGATGATTAGTTTCTCAATAATACGAATGTGGGAAAGGTACCAATCTGTATGAAAACAGTGAATATTAGACTAGTCATCATCAATGCGAAGATACTTAATACCCAGGGAACAAATACTTAATTAATCATCCAATTATAATATGAAGAGGTGCGTTGAAGATGCAGATCCTTCAAACGTGACTTACCAATCAGACAGCGAGATATAAAAGACATTCATATTTTCATCGCCAAGGGAAGGGATTGATATTTTTACTCTCATTGTATCCAGTATGAGATCACTCATTTGAGCATTGATTGGATGGCCACAGTCTGGTACGCTTAAACTATTTTATAATTGAACAATTAATTAATACAATTTCATTAAGTTAGTCTATGATACATAATATGAGCAGAATTATGATATCTTTCATATTCATATGTTATAACTTATAAGAATAATATAATAAACTGCATTCATAAATGAATTCATTTTAAATAGGAGGATATATATATACACACACAAAGGGGGATATATAAGGGATATATGAAAATCGACTAAGACAGTAAATTCATATAAATAAATGGGTAGAACGTGTTCATAACATTTACATTCTTAGTACATTAAGAATTGCTATATGGTAGCCTATTAATATAAGTATCAGATAATTACTTAATCTTATATATGTATACTTGAGATATATATATGAACTTATTGATATATGCACTACATTACATACTACCACCCTAAGTCTGTTACATGAATTGCATGTGATTTATATGCATACTCATCAGTCTGTAATAATTAGACATATGAAATGTAGAGTACTTATTAGATTAGTACATCACAAAGTAGGTAAGGCCTGCGGTGGAATGGACTGTGCTACATCATACAAAGGCACTAGGTAAGGCCTGCGGTGGAATGGGCATAGGCTACATCATACAAAGGCACTAGATAAGGCCTGCGGTGGAATGGGTATAAGTACATCATACAAACCACTATTGAGAGGGATAATCCATATGGGAGTTAAATGCTATTAGTAGGATTCCTAAAATCCAAATACGCATTGATTATTGTTGTCCCACTCCTAGGTTAGAATTGTATATCTCTTTGATTTATCAATTTGTAAAGCTTAAGGCAGATTATATTACACTAAAAATATAATTAGTTTATATGTATGTATGCATTTGTCCCTTATTTGGTGATTACAGGACCTAAATCAGGATTTACCTTGTTAAAAGGCATTTTTATTGGTAAGATTATATCTCTTATTGTCTTATAATTCTTATTGTAATGATGTTTGTGATTCTAGGGCAAAAATTAGGGCAATCCCAAAAAGGGGACATTACAAATGACCTGAACAATATGATTTTTAAATGGTTATTTCGCTAGGAAAAACACCGATCCTATTGAGAATGCCAACTTATGTGAATTAGTTTTGTGTAAAATAAAAAAACATAAGTTATGTGTTATGTATCGTAAGAGGATATAGAGATTGATGTTTGGTTTAAGATTGATGTTGATTACTAATGTGAGGGAATTCTTGCTTAGCATCAATAGAAGGTCAGTTATATGGTGTTTCTATTAGATGAGTAGCTTGAGAAATTATGTTAATGATTACATGGATGAGTGTTTATCAAGATTTATCTTCTTAGTTTTGGGATAAGAATTTCGATTTCAGAAATGATATTATTTTAATTTTAATGAAATACCCTTGTCATTGGTTATTATGTGCCTGTACGTAGAACCAATAGCTGGGTGAGTAAGCAAAACCAAAATTATATTTTAGGTAAACACAAATATATTTTCAATCAAAATAAACGTCGAGCACCTTCATGAGGTGTGTTTGTGAAGTACATTCTTAATTTTGTTTCATCCCTGTTCCACTTGATTTTGTGGAAGGCGACACAAAACAGTTTGGGAAAATTGGACCCTAAAAAGGGTTGCATACCTACTTGTGCAGTTTCATAAAACATAAATTAGAAACTAGAACTACATATTGTCACACACGGCGAATCCTTTAGTACCTAGATCCAATTAATACAGGTTATGTAGGTAGTCTAGAAGATGGAGAATGTCTCCAGGACTCAAATATTAAGGATATAGGGTGGTTGCATAGTCTCCTTAGTAATGACATTTACAGATTGCAATGTACTAGGATGATTTTGTTACTAAGAAATTGGTTGTACTTGGATGGATGACCCAAAACCTTGGGAGGGTACAAGTTCTTGGAATGTTTTGAAATACCTTGAGAGTCTCTCACTTGGGTGGTTTCTCAAAATCCGAGGGATAGTGTAGGTCAATTAGTATACCTTATGTAAACTTATGAAGATCCTCGATACGATATATGGACATATTATGATATGTCTTGTAAGCTACTCATGACTTGGATTGGTGTCGATGAGTATAAAGGCTCTAGAGAGAGAGTTTTATTGTTACCTGTCTGATAAGCCTATATGGCATTCTAACTTACTATGCTATAATGGATAGTGGTATGCTCCATTGACTACTTACAACCCATATGTCTATTTTGTTTCCTACATTGTGTTGTATATAGGAATGGTTCGTTTGAAAATTTATATGCCCAAGGATAGAAGAGCCCATATTGGCTAGATTTATAATATCCATTATTGAACAATTTGGCTCGTATTGGCTATTTCAATTTATAAGTACATGGATCTATTGTCAAAAATTCGGAAGATCTACGTAAGTCTTTACATGTGGTATAGAGTGGTTTGGACACTAGGCTTGATTGCCTACTGTGACTTGTGCATGCTTTGAACAAAATATTGATGAAAAGAAAATTATAAGATTTGTATGGTGATTAAATTTTAGGCATCAACTGCTTGGGGATCCTTGAATGTGTTCTATAAGTCACATGGGTTTGGGAAAAAGTTAGGTGTAGTGATGCAGTCTACTCCCTTATTCGTAACAAGAGCTAGTCATATTGTTCATGTCAGGTATGCTTTTTTGAGTTGGATACTTCTCTGAAACTCCGTCCCTTATCTCCAATTTCCAATTGTTTTATCTCCAACTCCGTCCCTTATCTTGAACCTGGCCAATTTTCTTTAGCTTGTGAAGAGAAGAGCTTTATGAGCATGGACCATCATGAGTGATGGAACTTTGTCCTTGTTGCAAATCAACGCAATTGTGACCCAAATATTATCTTTTCACTATGCTTTCTCCCTTAAATGCGCTTGCTTCCTCTGTGATCAAATTTCCCATGAGGACCATCCTCTTTGAGATATGTCAAAATGGGAGGCTTCATGAAGACTTGAAACTCTACTGACTCCTATCCAAAGTATTCGAGTTCAAAACTCAAATTGAGGAAGTATTTTGGAATTAGAACCTTGAAAGGTAGGAGGCATAAGTCAACCCTAGACCCAAATAATACCACTACTTCTCATTGAAACAAGAGGAACTTAGGAGAGAAAAACAAGAGCTATTGAGACAACGCAAAACAAAAGGTCCAAGCGAATGAAGAGATAAGATGTCCCATCATGGATGGGCGATGTATGGTTAGGTCACAACACTACTGAGGACCCGAATGGGTGTCAATGAGTATAACATCTCTGGCTAGAGCGATTTATTGTTAGTTGTTTGATAACCCTATATGGCATTATAACTTACTATGAGGTATGGTCCATTAACAAATTATAACCCATATGTCTATTATGGTTCCTACCTTGTGCTGGATAGTGGTATGGTTTGTATGCCAATTTATATGTCCAAGGAGAGAAGTGCCCATATTGGCTAGAGTTTATAATATCTTTTGTTTAACAATTCAGCCCCGATTGTCTATTTCAATTTCTAAGTACATGGATCTATCGTGAAAAATTCAAAAGACCTACTTCAGTCTTTAGATGTGGTATAGAGCTTTTGGCTTGGACACTAGGCTTGAAAGCCTATTGCAACTTGTGCATGCTTTGAAAAAAGTATTGATGAAAAGGAAATTGTAAGATTTGTATGGTGATTAAATTTTAGGCATAAATTGCTAGGGGATCCTTGGACGTGTTCTGTATGTCGCGTGGGTTTCAGATATGCCATGTGTAGCGAAGCAATCTACTCTCTTATTCGTGAGAATAACTTATCATATTGTGCATGTTAGGTGTGCTTTCTGGAGTTTGATACTTCTAAATATTGATAACTTTCTTTCAAATATTTATGAATGACAATATTGATTTGGTATCTTATTTTGAAGTAGTCTAGCCACCAATCTATTTTATTTTGTGACCTTATGGATGCACCTTAATTTATTTTTACTCTGAGCTCCTTTTCTTTATTGTTGATAAAATTGGATTTTGACTTGAATTATTGCTAAAAGCGGAGCTCATTTTGCTACTTATTGATGGAATTGAATTATCACATGATTAATTTGTTGAAGTTGAGCTCATTTTATTTCTTATTGTTGGAATTGGAATATTTCTTCCGCTTTAGTGTTGTCTTTATGATTTCATCCTCTTCAATTCTTTTTATTTTATTGGTGGCTTTACTAGCGTGTTATGTTTGTCACCATGTATCTTGAAATTTTTTCTCTACTACGATTAGTAGAGTCTTGTTGATGTGAGTTTTATTCCACTACAACATACATAATCGAATACTTAGTATCTCAGGATGAAACACCAAATTTATAACTCTCTCTTGAATAAGGATGCTCATATGGTAAACAGTGTATATGGATTGTGTGATCAAATTAGACAACCCCAAGGTTCCTTCTTAATGTGGACTTCACTTAGTTTTATGATGTGATATGTTGGTTATCACAAAGGGACTTACGTTGTTCATTCAATGGAAATCAGCTACTTCAAATCACTTCCAACCAAATAACTTGCAAAGGAAAGGGTCTAAAAAATCTATCTAACTCTAGGAATGTAAGATAATGTTGATTATGGGGTGAGCATCTAACCAATCCTTGCTTCTCCAAATCAACTAGGCATAGGAGGGTGCTAGCTTCTATGGATGCAGGAATGATTTTCACATTGTCGATACTCATTATAATACCCTATGAAGGTGCAATCTAAATGAATATCTCCAATAGAAGTTAAACACCTGCAATTTAGGCCCAAAATAACCTTACACCTTTACTTACAATCAGCAAGTAACAAAAGGTATGGACACTAGCTTCACCACTAATCACCATCCAACGATATCTTCCATCCAATCTACTTCTACTTCTACTTCTACTTTAGCATGAAATGAAATCCTAATCTAAGTGAGAGATGCAAACAACCATGCAATACTCCAAAATGATCATGTATATCAACCATGCAAGGCACACCAATGAATAGAGAACAATTTCATTCTCTTGCAACATGTTCTACTTTATGACAATTAAAACAAAAATGCTTATATCCTTTCTTACTAGGACTTTTCTTGATCACCTTGGGTGGAGACATGTCATCTTGATTGGGCTTCTTGGATTTAGATGATTCTTCAGTTTCAAAAGTAGTTTGATCGATATAGCCTAGATCGATTGTGTCATTTCTTCTTTGATTTTTCACCTGCTAACCAAGTTTCTCAGAACTCTCATTAAATTTTTTCAACAACTTGATTACATCATCAAGTTCTTTCTACAATCTCTCACTTTTTTTGCATGGACCTTTAGTCTCTATTCCCAAATCTTTATTACTCATCATCAAATTGTTGATCTCACCTCTTAGATCTTGCATTTTATCTCTGGCCTCATGAAGATATATTTGCAAAGTACCAAAGTCTTGTTCATATTTAGAAAGTTCACTTACTCTTTCTTTTAGGGCATCTTCTGCCTTCTTCTTAGCTTCTTCTGCAACTCTCCTAACATCCATTTCTTGACTCATCTTAATGGAAAAGGTTCCATTTCCCTCTTGAGATCTTTCTTGTCCTTGTACAGTTTTTCATTCTCTTGAGACAAGGCTTCTAGGGCTACTTCAGATTCCTCAGATCTACTTTGCTGAGACAGTTGCTCAATATAGTCTTGACTTTCATTTAGTTGTTCAACAAGCTCTTTTCTCTTATCCCTTGGGATATTCAATAGTTCTTTAAGCTTTTCAATCACATCTTCAGCTTCTTCAAGTTGTCTTCCTATCTCAAACCCTCTATATCTGCCTCAAGGATTTTCCCAAGCAGTTAGGCTTCTTCAAGGAAACGCAACTCTAATACCAGTTGTTGATACTAGAACACACCAAGAGGGGGGGGGGAGGTGAATAAGTGTAACCAAAACACTAACTATTTTCACCACCATACAGAAGATATAGCACACAATCACTTATTGCAACACAATGTAACATTGCCAATTACGGATCTGACTTATAGTTCCAAGAACTTCCTGTGCCTTCCATTAAGTTATCTTCTGCCTACTATAACTTTGTCCACTGATCAACAATCTTGATATGATTGGACCAGCAATCCAATAACATCATAAAAATCAGACATCCTGAATCACCACACTCGACTCCACACTGATTTGTCACAATAATTAAATCAACACTTATCGGTTTCAACTTGTTCTTCCTATTTTTATGACAACCTTCAAACAATCATAACTCACAACAAACATATTATAAACTAGTGCGGTCAGGGGTATCTCATCTTTATACATCACTTGATCTTCCTTTACGATCGCACACTCCAACTCATACTATAACGTGAGATTCAACCTCTGAAACATATCTCATCATAAGAGGAACACTGTCAACCAACAAATACTAAGTTCACATTAATGACAAACTCATACCTGATCATCCTCTCATCATACCTGCATCAAACACATGTTATAACATACTCATTTGATCACTGCATTAGTTACATCAGTTTTTCCAGTACACACCTCTTCATCAGATCTGCCCTTTGCAATCATCTCAACTTTTCACAATTGTCACCATTTGAAAGAGTCACAAACCTACATTATTTTTTGTCCTTAGTGAGTATCACAATCTTTCGTAACTTTGCCTTTTAAAAGATTCACTTCCTAATTTTTTTCTTATTCCTTTTTCTGTTTCATTAATTCTTAGAGGGCTAGTCTTGCTTCAGCTCACCCCTTCTTGAACCCGAACTTGACCATATGTAACACCAAGGTAAGACAAGTTGGACATTGAGCTGTGTCATGGGGATACCTTTGAGATAACAAAAAAAATAAAAAGTTTAGTCACCACTTTTCATTGTTGCCTTTGCAAATAGTATATTGTATCACACATTGATTTCACTTAAATTTTCTCCTAAAATGAAACATTCTCTCCTTTATATCTTTGAATGTGAGAGAGAGTCACACCTCATCATCATGTCTACTCTTTGCACTCATCACACCTTTTAACAATTGCCACCCTTTCAAAAGAGTCAGAACGATTCACTAATTTTATCCTTTGCAAATGTTACAAGCTTTCATAACTTTGCCTTTTGAAGGAGTCAATTTCTTATCTTTTTCTTATTCTTTCTTCTCTTCCATTAATTCTTAGGTGACTAGTCTTGCCTTAGGTCACCCCTTCTTGAACCCCAACTTGATAATATGTAAGACTAAGGTAAGCCAGGTTGGGCAATGAGCTGAGCCATGAGGATATCTTTGAGTTAACAAAATAAAAATAAAAATTTTGTCACCACTTTTTATTGCTGCCTTTGTGAATAATATATTATCTTGCACAATGATTTCACTTGAATGTCTTAAAACGAAACTTTCTCCGCTTTATATCTTTCAATGTGGGGGAGAGACACCAATTTATCATGTGTTTTCTTTGCAATCATCACAACTTTTTACAATTGTCACCCATCCAAATAGTCACAACCCTTTATGATTTCTGTCATTTGAAAGTGCACAAAATTTCATAACTTTGTTTTTCGAAGTAGTCACATCCTTATTTTCTTTTCAATTATTTCTTATAGGTTTAGTCTTGCCTTAGCTCACCTCTTCTTGAACCCCAACTTGGCAATATGTAAGACCAAGGTAAGGCATGCTGGACATTCGGTTGAGTCAAGAAGATATCTCTGAGCTAATAAAAAAATGACTTCTTAGATAATATATTATACCTAACATTCATTTCACTTGAATCTCTTAAATTGAAACCTTCTCCCCTTTGTATCTTCTAATGTAGCGGAGATTCATATCTCTTTATCATGTCTGCCATTTGGAATCATCATAATGTTTCAAAATTTCCTACCCCTTCAAAAGAGTCACAACCCTTCATCATTTCTATCATTTGCTAGTCTTGCCTCAACTCCCCTATTAATGAATCCCAACTTGACAGTATGTAACCTATGTAGGCAGGTTGGGCTCTAAGTCGAGTCACATTTATATATTTGAGGTAACAAAAAAAGAATTGAGTCGCTACTTTTCATTATTACATTTATGAATAATATTTTATACAAAAACACTAACTATTTTCTCCACCAACTTGCACAAGATATAGCATGCAATCACTTATCCCAACACAGTGCAAAATCATCGATAACAGATCTGACCGATAGTTCCAAGAACTTTCTGTGCCTTCCACTAAGTGATCTTCTGCCTACTATAACTCTGTCCACTGATCCACAATCTTTATGCGATTGTATGAGCAATCCAACATCATTAAGATCACACATCCTGAATCACAACGATCGACTCCACACTGATTTGACACAATAATAAAATCAACACTTCTTGGTTTCAACTTGTTCCTCATGTTTCCCTGACAACCTTCAAACTATGATAACTCTCAACACACATAAGGTAAACTAGTGCGCTCATTGATATCTCATCTTTAGACATCACTTGATATTCCTTTACGATTGCACACTCTAGCTCATACCATAATGCGAGATTCAACCTCTGGAACAGATCTCATCCTAATAGGATTATTGTCAACCAACAACCACTAAGTTGACATCAATGACAAACTCATACTTGATCATCCTATCATCATACCTGCATCAAACACATGTCATAATATACTCATCTGATCTCTAAATCAATGACATCAGTTTTTCCAACACACCTCCTCATCATATATGCCCTTTACAATCCTCTCAACTTTTCACAATTGTCACCATTCGAAAGAGTCACAAACCTACATTATTTTTGTCCTTAGTGAGTGTCACAACCTTTCGTAACTTTTCCTTTTAAACGAGTCACTTCCTTATTTTTTTTCTTATATTTCCTTTTTCAATTTCATTAATTCTTAGGGGGCTACTCTTTCCCCAACTCACCCGTTCTTGAACCCCAACTTGATAATATGTAAGATCAAAGTAAGACAAGTTGGACATTGAGATGAGTCACGGTGATACCTTTGAGTGAACAAAAAAAATAAAAAATTTAGTCACAACTTTTCATTGTTGCCTTTGCAAATAATATATTATATCGCACATTGATTTCACTTAAATTTCATCCTAAAATGAAACATTCTCTCCTTTATATCTTTGAATGCGAGATAGAGTCGCACCTCATCATCATGTCTACTCTTTGCACTCATCACACCTTTTAACAATTGCCACCCTTTCAAAAGACTCAGAACCCTTCACTAATTTTATCCTTTGCGAATGTTACAAGCTTTCATAACCTTGCCTTTTGAAGGAATCAATTTCTATCTTTTTCTTATTCTTTCTTGTCTTCCATTAATTCTTAGAAGATTAGTCTTGCCTCAGGTCACACCTTCTTGAACCCCAACTTGGCAATATGTAAGACCAAGGTAAGGCAGGTTGGACATTGAGCTAAGCCATGAGGATATCTTTGGGTTAACAAAATAAAAATATAAATTTAGTCACCAATTTTTATTGCTGCCTTTGTGAATAACATATTATATTGCACACTGATTTCACTTGAATATCTTAAAACAAAACTTTCTCCACTTTATATCTTTCAATGTTGGGGAGAGTCACACCTATTTATCATGTGTTTCATTTGCAATCATCACAACTTTTCAGAATTGCCATCCATCCAAATAGTCACAACCCTTTATGATTTCCGTCCTTTGTGAGTATCAAAACCTTTCATAACTTTGTCTTTGAAAGTAGTCACATCTTTATTTTCTTCTTAATCCTTTTTCTTTTCAATTATTTCTTAGAGGGGTAGTCTTGCCTTAGCTCACCTCTTCTTCAACTCCAACTTGGCAATGTGTAAGACCAAGGTATGGTATGCTGGACATTGGGTTGAGTCAAGAAGATAACTCTGAGTTAGTAAAAAAATAACTTTTTAAATAATATATTATACGTAACATTCATTTCACTTGAATCTCTTAAATTGAAACCTTCTCCCCTTTGTAGCTTCCAATGTGGCGGAGATTCATATCTCTTTATCATTTTCGCCCTTTGGAATCATCATAATGTTTCACAATTGCATATCCCTTCAAAAGAGTCACAACCCTCCACCATTTCTGTCATTTGCGAGTGTCACAAGCTTTCATAAATTTTGCTTTTGATAGTCACTTAGTTTTTGCTTATTTCTTATTTATTTTCTATTAGTTTTTAGAGGGCTAGTTTTGCCTCAACTCACCCATTAATGAATCCCAACTTGACAATATGTAAAACTGATGTAAGGCAGGTTGGGCTCTAAGTCGAGTCACATTTATATCTTTGAGGTAACAAAAAAAGAGTTGGGTTGCCACTTTTCATTATTGTATTTATGAATAATATTTTATACAAAAAGACTAACTATTTTCTCCACCAACTTGCACAAGATATAGCGTGCAAAAACTTATTGCAGCATAGTGCAACATCATCTGTTACGGATTTGACCGATAGATCCAAGTACTTCCTCTGCCTTTCACTAAGTAATTTATGCCTAATGGAAAAGGTTCCATTTCCCTCTTGAGATCTTTCTTGTCCTTGTACAGTTTTTCATTCTCTTGAGACAAGGCTTCTAGGGCTACTTCAGATTCCTCAGATCTACTTTGCTGAGATAGTTGCTCAATATAGTCTTGACTTTAATTTAGTTGTTCAACAAGCTCTTTTCTCTTATCCCTTGGGATCTTCAATTTTTCTTTAAGCTTTTCAATCATGTCTTCAACTTGTTCAAGTTTTCTTCCTATCTGAAACCCTTTATATCTGCCTCAAGGATTTTCCCAAGCGGGTAGGCTTCTTCAAGGAAACGCAACTTTGATACCAATTTTTGATACTAGAACACACCGAGAGGGGGGGGAAGTGAATAAGTGTAACCAAAACACTAACTATTTTCACCACCATACAGAAGATATAGCACACAATCACTTATTGCAACACAACGTAACATGGCCAATTACGGATCTGACTTATAGTTCCAAGAACTTCCTGTGCCTTCCATTAAGTTATCTTCTGCCTACTATAACTTTGTCCACTGATCAACAATCTTGATGCAATTGGACCAGCAATCCAATAACATCATAAAAATCAGACATCCTGAATCACAACACTCGACTCCACACTGATTTGTCACAATAATTAAATCAACACTTATCGGTTTCAACTTGTTCTTCCTATTTTTATGACAACCTTCAAACAATCATAACTCACAACAAACATATTATAAACTAGTGCGGTCAGGGGTATCTCATCTTTATACATCACTTGATCTTCCTTTACGACCCCACACTCCAACTCATACCATAACATGAGATTCAACCTCTGAAACATATCTCATCATAAGAGGAACACTGTCAACCAACAACTACTAAGTTGACATCAATGACAAACTCATACCTGATCATCCTCTCATCATACCTGCATCAAAGACATGTTATAACATACTCATTTGATCTCTGCATCAGTTACATCAGTTTTTCCAACACACACCTCTTTATCAGATCTGTCCTTTGCAATCATCTCAATTTTTCACAATTGCCACTATTCGAAAGAGTCACAAACCTACATTATTTTTTGTCCTTAGTGAGTATCACAATCTTTCGTAACTTTGCCTTTTAAAAGATTCACTTCTTAGTTTTTTTCTTATTCCTTTTTCTGTTTCATTAATTCTTAGAGGGCTAGTCTTGCCTTAGCTCACCCATTCTTGAACCCGAACTTGACAATATGTAACACCAAGGTAAGACAAGTTGGACATTGAGCTGAGTCACAAGGATACCTTTGAGTTAACAAAAAAAATTAAAAATTTACTCACCGCTTTTCATTGTTGGCTTTGCGAATAATATATTGTATCGCACATTGATTTCACTTAAATTTTCTCCTAAAATGAAACATTCTCTCCTTTATATCTTTGAATGTGAGAGAGAGTCACACCTCATCATCATGTCTACTCTTTGCACTCATCACACCTTTTAGCAATTGCCACCCTTTCAAAAGAGTCAGAACGCTTCACTAATTTTATCCTTTGTGAATGTTACAAGCTTTCATAACTTTGCCTTTTGAAGGAGTCAATTTCTTATCTTTTTCTTATTCTTTCTTCTCTTCCATTAATTCTTAGATGACTAGTCTTGCCTTAGCTCACCCCTTCTTGAACCCCAACTTGACAATATCTAAGACTAAGGTAAGCCAGGTTGGGTAGTGAGCTGAGCCATGAGGATATCTTTGAGTTAACAAAATAAAAATAAAAATTTAGTCACCACTTTCCATTGCTGCCTTTGTGAATAATATATTATACCGCACACTGATTTCACTTGAATGTCTTAAAATGAAACTTTCTCCAATTTATATCTTTCAATGTGGGGGAGAGACACCAATTTATCATGTGTTTCCTTTGCAATCATCACAACTTTTTACAATTGTCACCCATCCAAATAGTCACAACCCTTTATGATTTATGTCCTTTGAAAGTGCACAAACTTTCATAACTTCGTTTTTCGAAGTAGTCACATCCTTATTTTCTTTTTAATCATTTTTATTTTCAATTATTTCTTAGAGGTTTAGTCTTGCCTTAGCTCACCTCTTCTTGAACCCCAACTTGGCAATATGTAAGACCAAAGTAAGGCATGCTGGACATTCGGCTGAGTCAAGAAGATATCTCTGAGTTAATAAAAAAATGACTTCTTAGATAATATATTATACCTAACATTCATTTCACTTGAATCTCTTAAATTGAAACCTTCTCCCCTCTGTATCTTCTAATGTAGCGGAGATTCATATCTCTTTATCATGTCTGCCCTTTGGAATCATCATAATGTTTCAAAATTTCCTACCCCTTCAAAAGAGTCACAACCCTTCATCATTTCTATAATTTGCTAGTCTTGCCTCAACTCCCCCATTAATGAATCCCAACTTGACAATATGTAACCTATGTAGGTAGGTTGGGCTCTAAGTCGAGTCACATTTATATATTTGAGGTAACAAAAAAAGAATTGAGGCGCTACTTTTCATTATTACATTTATGAATAATATTTTATACAAAAACACTAACTATTTTCTCCACCAACTTGCACAAGATATAGCATGCAATCACTTATCGCAACACAGTGCAAAATCATCGGTAACAGATCTGACCGATAGTTCCAAGAACTTTCTGTGCCTTCCACTAAGTAATCTTCTGCCTACTGTAACTCTATCCACTGATCCACAATGTTTATGCGATTGTATGAGCAATCCAACATCATTAAGATCACACATCCTAAATCACAACGATCGACTCCACACTGATTTGACACAATAATAAAATCAACACTTCTGGGTTTCAACTTGTTCCTCATGTTTCCTTGACAACCTTCAAACTATGATAACTCTCAACACACATAAGGTAAACTAGTGTGCTCATTGATTTCTCATCTTTAGACATCACTTGATATTCCTTTACGATTGCACACTCTAGCTCATACCATAATGCGAGATTCAACCTCTGGAACATCTCTCATCCTAATAGGATTATTGTCAACCAACAACCACTAAGTTGACATCAATGAAAAACTCATACCTGATCATCCTATCATCATACCTGCATCAAACACATGTCATAATATACTCATCTGATCTCTAAATCAATTACATCTGTTTTTCTAACACACACCTGCTCATCATATATGCCCTTTACAATCCTCTTAACTTTTCACAATTGTCACCATTCGAAAGAGTCACAAAGCTACATTATTTTTGTCTTTAGTGAGTGTCACAACCTTTCGTAACTTTTCCTTTTAAACGAGTCACTTCCTTATTTTTTTTCTTATATTTCCATTTTCTATTTCATTAATTCTTAGGGGGCTACTCTTTCCTCAGCTCACCCATTCTTGAACCCCAACTTGATAATATGTAAGACCAAAGTAGGACAAGTTGGACATTGAGCTGAGTCACGGGGATACTTTTAAGTGAAGAAAAAAAATAAAAATTTAGTGATAACTTTTCATTGTTGCCTTTGCGAATAATATATTATATCACACATTGATTTCACTTAAATTTCATCCTAAAATGAAACATTCTCTCCTTTATATCTTTGAATGTGAGACATAGTCGCACCTCATCATCGTGTCTACTCTTTGCACTCATCACACCTTTTAACAATTGCCACCCTTTCAAAAGACTCAGAACCCTTCACTAATTTTATCCTTTGCGAATGTTACAAGCTTTCATAACCTTGCCTTTTGAAGGAATCAATTTCTTATGTTTTTCTTATTCTTTCTTCTCTTCCATTAATTCTTAGAAGATTAGTCTTGCCTCAGGTCACACTTTCTTGAACCCCAACTTGACAATATGTAAGACCAAGGTAAGGCAGGTTCGACATGGAGCTGAGCCATGAGGATATCTTTGGGTTACCAAAATACAAATATAAATTAGTCACCACTTTTCAATGCTACCTTTGTGAATAATATATTATACTGCACACTGATTTTACTTGAATGTCTTAAAACAAAACTTTCTCCACTTTATATCTTTCAATGTTGGGGAGAGTCACACCTATTTATCATGTGTTTCATTTGCAATCATCACAACTTTTCAAAATTGCCACCCATCCAAATAGTCACAACCCTTTATGATTTCCGTCCTTTGTGAGTATCACAATCTTTCATAACTGTCTTTCGAAGTAGTCACATCCTTATTTTCTTCTTAATCCTTTTTCCTTTTCAATTATTTCTTAGAGGGGTAGTCCTTCCTTAGCTCACCTCTTCTTGAACTCCAACTTGGCAATGTGTAAGACCAAGGTATGGCATGTTGGACATTGGGTTGAGTCAAGAAGATAACTTTGAGTTAATAAAAGAATAAATTTTTAAATAATATATTATACGTAACGTTGATTTCACTTGAATCTCTTAAATTGAAACCTTCTCCCCTTTGTATCTTCCAGTGTGGCGTAGATTCATTTTTTTTTATCATTTTCGCCCTTTGGAATCATCATAATGTTTCACAATTGCATATTCCTTGCAAAGAGTCATAACCCTCTACCATTTTTGTCATTTGCGAGTGTCACAACCTTTCATAAATTTTGCTTTTGATAGTCACTTATTTTTTGCTTATTTTTTATTTATTTTCCATTAGTTTTTAGAAGTCTAGTCTTGCCTCAACTCACCCATTAATGAATCCCAACTTGACAATATATAAAACCGATGTAAGGCAGGTTGGGCTCTAAGTCGAGTCACATTTATATCTTTGAGGTAACAAAAAAAGAATTGGGTCGCCACTTTTCATTATTGTATTTATGAATAATATTTTATACAAAAACACTAACTATTTTCTGCACCAACTTGCACAAGATATAGCATGCAAACACTTATCGCAGCATAGTGCAACGTCATCTGTTACGAATCTGAATGATAGTTCCAAGTACTTCCTCTGGCTTCAACTAAGTTATTTATGCGTATTGTAACTATGTCCACTGATCAACAAACTTGATGCGATTGTACGAGCAATCCTACAACATCATTAGGATCACACATCCTGAATCACAACGATCGACTCACATTGATTTGACACAATAATAAAATCGACACTTCTGGTTTTCAACTTGTTCCTCATTTTTCCCTGACAACCTTCTTACAATCATAACTCATAACACAAATAAGATAAACTAGTGTGATCATCGAGATCTCATCTTTAGACATCACTTGATATTCCTTTACGATTGCACACTCCAGCTCATACCATAATGCGAGATTCAACCTTTGGAACATATCTCATCCTAATAGGAACATTGTCAACCAACAACCACTAAGTTGACATCAATGACAAACTCATAACTTATCATCCTATTATCATACCTGCATCAAAGACATGATATAACATACTCATTTGATGTCTGCATCAGTTACATCAGTTATGCCAACACATACTTGCTCATCATATTTGCCCTTTGCTATCATCTCAATATTTCACAATTGTCACCATTGGAAAGAGTCACAAACCTACAGTATTTTTGTCCTTAGCGATTGTGACAACCTCACTTAACTTTTCCTTTTAAAATATTCACTTCCTTATGTTTTTTTTCTTATTGCTTTCTCTCTTTCATTCATTCTTAGAGGGCTAGACTTGCCTCAAATCACCTCTTCTTGAACCCCAACTTGACAATATGTAAGACCAAGGTAAGGCAGGTTGGGCACTGAGTCACGGGGATACCTTTGAATTAAAATAAAAAAATTGAGTCACCACTTTTCATTGTTTCTTTTGAGAATAATATATTATCTTACACATTGATTTCACTTGAATTTCCTTTTAAAATGAGACATTCTCCCATTTATATCTTTGAATGGAGTGGAGAGTCGCACCAGATCATCATATCTACTCTTTGCTCTCATCACAACATTTCACAACTCCAGCCCTTTTGAAATAGTCAAAACCCTTCACTATTTTTGTCGGTTACGAGTGTTACAAGTTTTCATAACTTTGCCTTTTGAAGAGGTCAATTCCTTTTTTTTTCTCAATCTTTTTTCTGTTCCATTAATTCTTAGATGACTCATCTTGCCTCACTTCACCCCTTTCATAACTTTGCCTTTCCAAGTAGTCTCTTCCTTATTTTCTTCTTAATCCTTTGTCTCTTCGATTATTTCTTAGAGGGCTGGTCTTACCTTAGCTCACCTCTACTTGAACCCCAACTTGGCAATATGTAAGACCAAGGTAAGGCAGGTTGGACACTAGGTTGAGTTAAGGAGATACCTCTAAGTTAATAAAAAAATAACTTTTAAAATAATATATGATACCCCACATTTATTTTATTTGAATCTCCTAAATTGAAACCTTTTCCTCTTTGTATCTTCCAATGTGGGGGAGAGTCACATCTATTTATCATGTCGCCCTTTACAATTATCATAATGTTTCACAATTACCACTCTTCAAAATAGTCACAACCCTTCACCATTTTGGTCATTTTGCGAGTGTCACAACCTTTCATAACTTTTGCTTTTGATAGTCACTTATTTTTTTCTTATTTCTTATTTCTTTTCTATTAATTTATAGAGGGCTAGTCTTGCCTCAACTCACCCATTGATGAACCCCAATTGAACAATATGTAAAATCAAGGTAAGGTAGGTTGGGCGTTAAGTCAAGTCACACTTATATCTTTGAGTTAAGAAAAAAAGAATTGAGTCACCACTTTTCATTATTACCTTTATGAATAATATTCTATACAAAAGCACTAACTATTTTCTCCACCAACTTCCACAAGATATAGCATGCAATCACTTATCGCAACATAGTGCAACATCATTGGTTACAAATTTGATCGATAGTTCCAAGAACTTCGCGTGCCTTCCACTAAGTAATCTTCTGCCTACTGTAACTTTGTCCACTGATTAGCAATCTTGATGTGATTGTACCAACAATCCAACAATATCATCAAGATCACACATCCTGAATCGTAACGGTCGACTCCACACTGATTTGACACAATATTAAAATCAACACTTCTTGGTTTCAACTTGTTCCTCCTGTTTCTTTGAAAACCTTCAAACAATCATAACTCACAACACACATAAGATAAACTAGTGCAGTTATGGATATCTCATCTTTAGACATTAGTTGATCTTCCTTTACGATCGCACACTCTAGCTTATACCATAATGCTAGATTCAACCTCTAGAACATATCTCATCCTAGTAGGAACATTGTCAATGAACAACCACTAAGTTGATATCAATGACAAACTCATAACTAATCATCCTATTATCATACCTGCATCAAACACATGACATAACATACTCATCTGATCTCTGCATCAGTTACATTAGTTATGCCAACACACACTTGCTCATCATATTTGGCCTTTGCTATCATCTCAACCTTTCACAATTGTCAGCATTGGAAAGAGTAAAAAACGTATAGTATGTTTGTCCTTAGCGAGTGTGACAACCTTACTTAACTTTTTCTTTTAAAAGATTCAGTTCCTTATTTATTTTTCTCTTTCATTAATTCTTAGAGGGCTAGCCTTGCCTCAACGCACCCCTTATTGAACCCCAACTTGGGAATATGTCAGACCAAAATAAGGCATGTTGGATATTGAGCTGAGTCATGGGGATACCTTTGAATTAACAAAAATAAAATTGAGTGACCACTTTTTATTGTTGCCTTTGCGAATAATATATTATCTTACACATTGATTTTAGTTGAATTTTTTCTTAAAATGAAACATTCTCCTGTTTATATCTTTGAATGTGAGGGAGATTCGCACCTGATCATCATGTCTACTCTTTGCACTCATCACAACTTTTTACAATTGTCTGCCTTTCGAAAAAGTATGAACCCTTCACTATTTTTGTCCTTTGCGAGTGTTACAAGCTTTCATAACTTTGCCTTTTGAAGGGGTCAATTCTTTATTTTTTTTCTCAATCTCTTTTTTTGTTCCATTAATTCTTAGATGACTCATGTTTCCTCACTTCACCCCTTTTTGAACCCCAACTTGGCAATATGTTAGACCAAGGTAAGGTAGGTTGGGCATCGAGCTGAGTTATGAGGATATCTTTGAGTTAACAAAAAAAATAAAAAAATTGAGTGATCACTTTTCATTATTGCCTTAATGAATAATGTATTATACCGCACCCTGATTTCACTTGAATGTCCTAAAATGGAACTTTCTCCCCTTTACATCTTTCAATATAGGGGAAAGTCACAACTTTTTATCACGTGTTTCCTTTGCAATCGTCACAACTTATCATAATTGGCACCCATCGAAATAGTCACAACCCTTAACTATTTTTGTTCTATGTGAGTGTCACAACCTTTCATAACTTTGCATTTCGAAGTAGTCACTTCCTTATTTTCTTCTTAATCCTTGGTGTCTTCGATTATTGCTTAGAGGGCTAGTCTTACCTTAGCTCACCTCTACTTGAACCCCAACTTGGCAATATGTAAGACCAAGGTAAGGTAGGTGGCACACTAGGTTGAGTCAAGGAGATACCTCTGAGTTAATAAAAAAATAACTTTTTAAATAATATATTATACCCCACATATTTTATTTGAATCTCCTAAATTGAAACCTTCTTCTCTTTGTATCTTCCAATGTGGGAGAGAGTCACATCTATTTATCATGTCGCCCTTCAGAATTATCATAATGTTTCACAATTACCACTCTTCAAAATAGTCACAACCCTTCACCATTTCTGTCATTTTGCGAGTGTCACAACCTTTCATAATTTTGCTTTTGATAGTTGCTTATTTTTTGCTTATTTCTTATTTATTTTCTATTATTTTATAGAGGGCTAGTCTTGCCTCAACTCTCCCATTAATGAACCCCAATTGAACAATATGTAAAATCAAGGTAAGGTAGGTTGGACTTTAAGTCAGGTCACACTTATATCTTTGAGTTCAAAAAAAAAGAATTGAGTCACCACTTTTCATTATTACCTTTATAAATAATATTTTATACAAAAACACTAACTATTTTGTCCACCAACTTCCACAAGATATAGCATGCAATCACTTATCACAACATAGTGCAACATCATTGGTTATGGATCTGACCGATAGTTCTAAGAACTTTGCGTGCCTTCCACTAAGTAATCTTCTCCCTACTGTAACTTTGTCCACCTATCAACAATCTTGGTGCGATTGTACTAGCAATCCAACAATATCATCAAGATCACACATCCTGGGTCGCAATGGTGGATTCCACACTGATTTGACACAATAATAAAATCAACACTTCTCGGTTTCAACTTGTTTCTCATGTTTCCTTGACAACCTTCAAACAATCATAACTCACAACACACATAAGATAAACTAGTGCGGTTATGGATATCTCATCTTTAGACATCACTTGATCTTCCTTTACGATAGCACATTCCAGCTCATAACATAACGCGGGATTCAACCTCTAGAACATATCTCATTCTAATAGGAACATTTTCAACCAACAACCACTAAGTTGACATCAATGATAAACTCATAACTAATCATCCTATTATCATACTTGCATCAAACACATGTCATAACATACTCATATGATCTCTACATCAGTTACATCAGTTATGCCAACACACCTGCTCATCATATTTGGCCTTTGCAATCATCTCAACCTTTCACAATTGTCACCATTGGAAAGAGTCACAAACCTACAGGGAGAAAGTAGATGACGGTGATAAGGATGATGCATTAAATGAGGAGGGTGAAGGCATGATTACAGGGCTGCTCCAGGAGGATTTGCTAAATCTTTCTATTACACCTACATGTGGAGAATGCCTAAAAAATGAGGAAGTTGTTTGCAAGGATCTTGCCAAGACAACTTGGAGAGATCAAGGTGACATAAGCTCTTCCACTACTCCATTTCATGAGCCAGTCGTTTAGTTCATTGAGTATGGAGCCCTTCCTTATGTGCAGCAAGCTGTGTCCGTTGCCGAGGCTGTGTCTGTCACAAAGGCTTTGTACGCCGTCGAGGTCTGTATGCCGCCGAGGCTCTCTCCGTCACTGTTGCCGCTGTCGAGGTTCTCTCTGTTGCCGTTGCCGCCGAGGTTGTCTCTGTCGCCGCTATCACTGAGGTTCTCTCTGTCGCCGTCACCGTCGAGGTTCTCTTTGTCGTCGTCAAGAACATTATAGCCCCCTTTGGATTGAGATCCCCTTCGAGCCAAGATTGCCTTCGGATCGAGATCCTCTTCGGGCCAAGATCACCTCCGGGTCGAAATTTCCTTCGTGCAGAGATGGTCTTCGGATCAAGATTCCCTTTGGGCCGAGATTGCCTTTGGGTTGAGGTCCCCTTCGGAATGAGATTGCCTTCGGGTCGTGATTCCCTTTGAGTCGAGATTACCTTCAGGTCGAGATCCCCTTCGAGACAAGATTGCCTTCGGGTCGAGATCCCCTTCGAGCAGAGATTGCCTTCGGATCGAGATTCCGTTCGGGCCAAGATTGCCTTCGGGTCGAGATCCCCTTCAAACAAAGATTGCCTTCGGGTCGAGATTGCTTTCGGATCGAGATCCCCTTCAGGCTGAGATTACCTTCGGGTCAAGATTCCCTTCGGGTCGAGATTGCCTTTAGATCAAGATTCCCTTTGGGCCGAGATTGCCTTTGGGTCGAGATCCCCTTTAGGCTGAGATTGCCTTCGGATCGAGATCCCCTTCGGGATGAGATTACCTTCATGTCAAGATCCCCTTCGAGCAGAGATTGTCTTCGGATCAAGATTCCCTTCGGGCCGAGATTGCCTTCGGGTCGTGGTCCACTTCGGGCTGAGATTGCCTTCGGGTCGAGATCCCCTTCAAGAAGAGATTGCCTTCGGATCGAGATTCCCTTCGGGTCGAGATCCCCTTCGAACCAAGATTGCCTTCGGGTCGAGATTTCCTTCAGGCCGAGATTGCTTTTGGATCAAGATCCCCTTTAGGCCGAGATTCCCTTGGGGTTGAGATTCTCTTCGGGTCGAGATATCTTTCAGATCGAGATTCCCTTCGAGCCGAGATTGCCTTCGGGTCGAGATCCCCTTCGAGCTAAGATTGCCTTCGGATCGAGATTCCCTACGGGCCGAGATTGCCTTTGGGTCGCGATCCCCTTCGGGCAGAGATTCCCTTCGGGCCAAGATTGCCTTAGTGTTGAGGTTCCCTTTGGGACGAGGTTGCCTTCGGGTCAAGATCCCCTTCGGGCCGAGATTGCCTTCGGGTCGAGATTCCCTTTGGGCCAAGATTGCTTTCGGGTCGAGATTGCTTTCGGGTGAAAATTCCCTTCAGGTTGAGATTGCCTTCGAGTCGAGATCCCCTTTTGGCCGAGATTGCCTTTGGGTCGAGATCCCCTTCGTGTCGAGATTGCCTTCAGATCAAGATTCCCTTCGAGACAAGATTGCCTTCTGGATGTCTCACAAAATTACCTTCGGACAGAGATTGCCTTCAGAACATTATAGTAGTATCGGCGTCAACATTTGTATTTGTGGCCATACTGAAAGAGATTGTTGAACATGAGGGTGTGAAAGATTTCATGGATTGGCATTGTTGGGATCCTGGTGAAGGGCATGGCAATGTTTATAGCAATGTGGCACAACGAAAGCTTGATGATGGTTTACTAGTCCCAACTAAATCCAACTATGTGCATGTGGTCTAGTATTAGCACGGAGTTTTCAATAGATATTGCTACTAGCGTCCACACTTGGCTTGGGATCTGAGCATTGATGTGTTTGATGTTTGGTTTCACTGGGATCCTGGTGACTCTGGGCATGACAACAATTATATCAGAGTGGACTAACAGAAGCTTGATGGAGAGTTACTTTTCTCGCTTACTTCCAGGGGCATGTGCGTGGTCATGTTGCGGCTTGAGGGTTCCGGTGGATATAGTTATTAGTGTCCGCGCCTAGTTTGGAATCCTGGAGTATTGATGATGGATTGCTTGAGGGCAAACAATCTTTGGGCAGTGAGGATTTGTAATGTCCCCATTTTTAATAAATTATTTTTAATTAATTAATGGTCCCATAATTTAAATAATATTATAAATGCACCCTTAATTAATAAATGGGGGCCCATTTTTATTATTATTGTCCGTAGGTGTTTGCCGTGTCGGCGTTCTTTTGTAAACCCTCGGGAGTTTCTCCGAAGGGGTATTTATGACCGGCGTGTAGGATGTATTTTTCATGTTGAGATTTGATATTTTATTTGCATTTGCGAATTCTTGTTGGGATTCTGCTGGCTGCCATTTCGGAGGTGAAAGACCCTCCCTATTTGGTATTTGCAATTTCAGTGGGATTCAACCCTCACCCTATTCTGTTTGTTCTGCTGTATCAGATCTGGCGAATCCATAGTGTTTTCATTTATATCAATAAAAATTGTTTTGCAAATATATTGGCTCGCGTCCTTGTTCCGTGTCGGGATATTCATACTATTTCGCTAACATTCGACATCATACTCCAACTGGCGATTGTCATACTTAGCCAAGCGAAGAGCATCAACCCCTTCCACTATCGTACGGCTCTCCCCCTAGCCATTACGATCTGCGAACAACTCGTATGGTCTCCCTTTTTGTCACCATATGACTGCCAGCCAGGCAACACCGTACGACCTCTCTGCTGAATTCCGTATAGCTTTCATCATCGTACGACCTTCATCTGATTCTGTACGGCCTTTTTCTCATCACTGTACGACACACATACATGACTGTACGACCTTCATCGAATTTCTTACAGCCTGCTGCTTACCACTGTACAACCATCTCTACTTGATTGTACGGCCTTCTTGCATCCGCTCACTCCTCCGTACGGGCTCAGGAGCTGTGTTAGGGTAGTGTGACAGTTTGTTTCCAGGAGTTGTGGTCGGGAACATTACATTCTCTAACTTGAGGACTGGTGTGTTTGGTGTTTGCCAATGATGACAACTAAGAATAATGCCAACAATCTTCCCCTTTGGCATTGGTGGCAAAACATATCATAACACATATCATAACTTGCCTCTCATTAGAATACTTACCCTATTGGGTATCATCCTGTCAATTGATACTTCCCCTATCAACTGGTGTATATACTGCCATTTCTTCCCCTATATCTAGCTTTACTGTCTAGTCTCTTCTCTTCTGTCCATATTGACCAATCTCTTCCAGTATCTTCTCCTTTCTCTTCCAATCTCTTCCCCTTTTTGCCTCCAAGAGACAAAGGGTGTGAAAAACTTATAATTGAAGCCAGTTGAAGATATCCTTGTAAATTTTCCTGGTGGAAACGAGGAATGGATTCTAGGAAGCTATTACTCAGTCAAGGTTATACTTCATCGCTTGGAGAGAGACAATTAGGTTCTCCTTGTCCTCAATTGTCTTGTAGTCTGGCTCATTGAGAAGTGTGTCAGCATCATTTGTTGCTTTGTGCATCATATCAAAAGTTGGAGCTATATGATTGAAACCCAATGAGATCTTGGATTCTCTTTGTATTCTCCTCGGATGCTTTCCGCAGTGTGAGAGCTAGACTAGTTAGCTCACGACTGTACTCTATTGTTGAAGAGGTCTTAGGATTGAACCGTGATGTTGTCTCTTTCAACTCTTGTATTGTCCTAGTAGTTCTCTGTTTGATATCCTTCACAAAATCTTCAAAATTTGAAGTTTTTGTTATAAGCTTCCTAGCGTCTTGAACCCATTTCTTTAGTTCCTCGGTGTTGGTAGCCACAGTTGCTTTGAGTGTTTTAATCTGGACATGAAGGATATTTATTCCCTTTTGTTCATAATGATCGATAGCTATAATTTCTAGATTTGCTATGTCTTCTCCAATTGTTTGTGCCAGAATTTCTAGCTGATCAATTATAAGGTCTTCTTCATCAATATACGCATCAGGAGCAAAATTATACAGAATATTCTTTACACTATTGAGAACCATGTCTTGTTTCCTCTTTGTGAGCTTCTTGAGTTGTCTTGTTGACATCTTGTTGATGTCAATCAATGTGTCCCCTGTTGGATTTTTTATTTTCCCTTTCTTGGAATTAGGGTCTGCTACAAACGATAGCTTCCTTTTCAATGAAGATGAGCTTGGTATATCTACTGGTTGTTTTTGTTTAGTGACCTTTTCTAGCTCTTCTTCTGGTAGATTCTCTGCTTCCACCATTTCTTCTTGTTGTTGCACTTCTTCTTCCTCTACCTTGTCTTGTTGTTGTTTCTCTTCTTGTTTTTTTTCTTCCTCTTCGGCAACCTGTTGGACAACTTTGGCCGTCCCTACTTTATCAGTCTCTTTTTCTTCATCCATCCTTGCTGATGATTCCCCTATTTCTTGTTCTATCGGTCTGATTGGTGTAGTTTGTACACAGGTTGGGGTCTTCTCACCGGTTTTTTCCTATTCACTAGTTGTGAACTGTTCACCAGTTGTGTCCTGATCTCCAATTTTGTCCTTCTCACTGGTTGTGACTTGTTCATCAGTTGTGAACTATTCAGGTAGGACCGTGTCCTTTGCCTGTTGACCTTGAGATGTATCCTGAGGACCTGTTGATTGAGGTGTCTTTGTAGATACCTGTTCTGATGCCAATTTCTTTTTCCTCTTTGTTGGAGTGTTGAAGTCATGATTTTTCCATAATTGCACTATTTCTTCATACACTTCTTGGTCTTGGCCATTTATGATTTTGCCCACTCTATCTCTAGTGTCCAGGTTCAATATTTCTGCTTCGATGAGAATCTTGATTACTTCTTCATCTAAACCTAGTTCTACCTGTTCTAGAACTTCCCTTATTATTTTAGCATCCTTTTCTACTCCTCTCCATTTTGTTAGTAGCCTTTTATTGAGTTAAGCTGGGAAGATGGACCTGTAGTAATTTGGTCCCCGGTTGAAATCAAGAGAACTCTCTAACAAGACTAGTTCTATCTTATCTTTATCATCAGTGCCTAAGGCACTAAACCATTTAGCAGCATTGCTAATTTTACCAAAATCTAATATTTTATCAACTATGTCATCAACAGTAAGGGTTTTAGCTTTACCTTTTTCTGGAGATGCTAGAATAGTTGTGGAGTTAGATCACCATCGGTCTCTTCAGTGATGTCTATAATGACTGGTTTTGTTGCTGGCTTTTGTTGGACTGGTGTATCACTGCCGAAAATGCCTTTGCCTCTACTGGTGTCTTTTTCTGGTTTTAGCGAGAGCTTCATACATTCATCATCCTGGTGTTGCTACTCTAGAATGGTTGTCCAGATTGAAACTTCTTTGTCATGAACCGCGTCAACTTTTCCAATTATTACTTGACCAATCCTCTTTCTGATCTTAAAACTTTGTTTATATGCTTTTGCTTGATTATTTGCCTCTTGTAGGCTCAAGTGGCTTTGCACTTCCATTAGTGCCTTGATTTTGAGCTCTTTCTCCTTTGCTATTGAAGATTTCCATCTTCCTTCAATAAGTTCTTGTAGCTCCGCAAGAACTAATCCATGAATCCCAGTAGGCGTTCTCTTGAACTTATGTAGGTTGTATACTACAACATCTTCTATTTTCCTTCTATCTTCATCACTTGCCAGAGTGTATCTTCTCTCAATAGTTCTCAATCTACTTGTTGTCATTATGCCTTCAACCATTTCATCAATGGTTGGTTTTCTAATCTTTGGTTCCTCCTTTACCGGTTTCCCAGTCTTCTTTCTTTTTATATAGGTGGCGGCCTGCTCAGTCTCAATTTCTTCTAAGTCTCCTCCTTTTGATTGCTCGATTGTTACCAATTGTCCCTTCTTCTTTTGAACTTTGGGTTCTAGCATGGTTACCTTCCTTTTCTTCGGTGTAGGAGACGATTTGGCAGTTACCTTCTTTGCTGACTTTGAAGGTGTACTCTTCTTCAAATTCGCACTTATCTCATCATAAATGCCGAACCGGTTGGCTAAGAGATCTAAGTTACTTCCTGAAGTGCCTCAGCATATGCTTTGTCAGTCTTTGATGAAATTTCATAGCCAAATTCCGGTGCAAATTCAGTTCTTGGCTCAACAGCCTGTGTTAGCTTGTGGTGACTGATCAGGAAAGTACTGTACACTTCTCCTACCCTCGCCGAGGTTCGGGGCCGACATGTTGTACCTCATTCTAACCCTAAAGTGGCAAAATATTGTATAGTATAGCCTAGGGTTAGGGTTTTCATAATGTATGGTTTTAGTGCTTGCAGCGGAATTGAGCTGTAAGTGATTACGGATTGTAATCAGGTTGTAATCACTAGATAATAATAATATTGGACTCACTGTTGGTGGATGTAGTCCAGGGATTGGGTGAACCACATTAAATCTTTGTGTCTTGTGTGGTTTATTGTATTTTCTGATATTGGTTATATTTGCATGTAATTGTTATTTCTGTCTTGTTAATCCTAATAGCCTGGATTATGCAGTGATCGGTGCTAACAAGGAAACAAACATCATCCCTATATTCATCTACAATTGCAAATGGAATCCTTTCCTTTGATGCATTCTTGTTTGAAAATCTTGGAAATAATCAGACATCACCTTATTAAACTGATTTCCCAGAGAATTAACCATTTCTCCTATTTGGACCATAATCGGTTTGTTTGTTACGCAAGTAACATTATCCACCCCTGGAAAGAAGTTTTGGTAATAGAAGAAAAGACATACCATCAACGTCCCATACTTTAGGAATTTCAGCTTGACCATTCTGAGCTTCTTTGGGTTCTCAAATATTTGACTTCTCAACATAGCGCATATGTCGTATTGGGCGTTGTCATGCATGATTCTGTGAGCTGCATGAATAGGTCCACCAAGTATGTTGTTGAGACTGCTTGACTAATAAACTTTGTAACCGATCACTGCAGCGGCAAACCGGACACCTTCATTTTCAATGTCTGTTAAAGTCATCATATGACTGTCATACTTTGACTTAGTAAGTCGAGTGACTTCACTGTTGGCAATCGTTCTTAGGGTAAGGGCTTCCCCTGTGGCATTGAACCCAATTAATCTCCTTAGGTCTTCCTTTGTAATTGGAGTAACAACACCTTTTGCCAACCACATTCCTGGATCGTGTACTTGATTGAGTACCAATCGAATCCAGTTATGATGAAACAGTGTAGGGTATTTGACCCCATTGGTCAATCCAACTGCTTTCAGTTGAGCGTATTTCGCCTTAAGCTTTGCGTCCTTGCAGAGCCCTAGAAATTCACTCTGTATGAATGTTTCTCCCAACTCCTCTTGTTTGTTGTGAATGAAGTGGTTACGTCTTCAGTTATTAGAACGCTGTTTGAAGAGCACACGATTATACTGAGAGGGGGGGGTGAATCAGTATAATAACCTTTTTAAATTTAAATGCTTTTATTCAAAGATGACTTCAATTACTCAAACAAACAATTATGCACATGAACACAATATTTACGTGGAAACCCAATATGGGAGAAAACCACAAAATAATTTTCTTTTATATAATATTGTTCTTTTACAATGTTTTGTAGGCACCAACCTACTAGAGGCTCCAACCCCTATGTTTATGAGCACCGACTCACTGGAAGCACCAACTCCCACACTTCGCAGGCACCGACCTACTAGAAGCACCAACTCCCCCTGTCCGGATTCTGAGGACCAACTCGCTGTATACAAATTTTTCTTCCACCTTGGCAGTGTTGCTATCTTCAACTGATGATGGACATCTGATTTCCTCTTACCAACTCTTCTTGTAAACAATATATTCTTCACAGGTTTGAAGCACTTGATTTCATCTACTTTCCTCTATCAAATCTGCATATACATACTCTTTTTAAATCTGAATATACTTCTATCTTTATCTGCATATACTTTCCTTTTGGGCTTCCTTTCACAAATCTGCCATAAGCCTTACTTGCAATTCTGCTTCATAATATATTCATATATCTGATGTAATTGTTTTTCTCTAACCATTAAGAATATTACATTATTTTCTTCTCAACTTGGTGTACATATCTGATTTGTCTTCTTATTATCCATTGTTGTTAATCTCCTCACGGTTTTGTCATAAATCTGCAATCAATTCTTTCAGAACTGAACTTGTGTCTGATTTATATTTTCAGCATTAAGCACACAACACTCTTGAATTTGGAGTGTAGAATATCTATCTTGTCTCCTCTAGTCTGTAATATTCTTTTTCTTTTAGTCTGATCACATATACTTCATTTTCAGCATTTATACTTATCTCAGTCACTGTGTGTATATCAGATATGGTTATACATGCTTACACACATTTTTCTTCTATATTTCTCTTATTCTCCTTTTTTTTTTTATACTTCTCTTCTCACACCTTATCGCTGATATTGAATTCTTTATATGTGTCTTAAGTGGCTTTCTGGAAAGAATGTGACTCTTCATTGTAACTGTTTATATTAATAATAAAATAATCATTATTATTTTCTTTGTCTTTATATTGATTAGTATCCACCGCTTTGTTAACTAAAATAATCGCATATGCCTCCAAAACACCTTTTATTTCAATTATCACTGTCGCTTTATACCCGTAAATGCTTTTCATCGATAATAAGTTACATCGCAAATAGTCTTCTTTTTATTTAAAAAATCTTTACTATCATCCGCACCTTCTGGGAATTGATGTGGCAAATATAATGAGTATCTTCCAATTTCCGCAATTATGTACACGGGTATCTTATATACCAATGGTATCGCTATTTATCAAAACGTATAGTATACGTATGTTATTTCATATCTTCATGCTGTTATATCATACGCTTGCCATCGATTAATATAATTTGCTGTTATACATCTGTTACATACGTATTTGCTGTATCATTATTGTATGCTTGACTTGCCATAGTATTCAAACCGCTGTTCTTCTTAAACTTGCCATCGTTGTCTTCATAATATCGATCATTTATTTCAATGTTGCCGTTCTCTGTTTTGCTGAGTATGTTTGCCGTAAGAATATCTCTGATCATTCTTTAACTCCAGTATATATAATAACAGTAGACAACAATACCTGCAGCTTGTACCACTTATAATATATATTATGTAGCGTCTTATTTGCTGCTGTTATGCTAGTCTTGTCGCTGCCTTCAGCGCTTAATCCCTTTGGTGTTTGGCTTTTCTTTATTCCTTATTCGCTATCACTGCTGACTCGGACTTCTTGTCAGTCTACGATTTTATATGTTGTCTTTTTCTATCTTTGGCTTTCGATGCCAATATTCTTACTCTTTACTGCCATGTAGACCCTTATATGGAATGTAATTCTTTGCTGTCTTGTCACTGTTTGTAGACCGACTATGTGAAACATAATTCTCTGCGTATATACTATATATGCTCTATATATATCTCTATATCTGAGTATATCATATACCTTCATGCTATATATCTTTATGCTGTATCATATATCTTTATGTACCTTCATACTATATCGTATATCTCAGATATGCTGTGTATATGTATGTATGCTGTATGCTTCATTATAATTCTGTCTAATGAATATAGATAAAGTGAACATATATTGTATCTACCCATGTCCTTGACTTTGACATCAATGACAATTTTTCCATCACTGTCTGGAATGGATGATAGGGCTCCAGCCATATCATTAGACCTGTTCTGGACTAGCATTATATCATATTTTAGTCGCTCATGTTGGTCGATGTTGATAGGGGTTGCAACAGATGATGATGATGATGTCATTTCGTTAGAAAGAGAATACACATAAAGCTCTGTAAAATTTGCAGAATATGAAAAGAAAAGATTGCGAATCACAGATAGAATGATTACTCAAGCTTAAAGAAAATTATCACAAAAAGAAAAGTAAAGTGAAATGAGTAATCCGTTTTCCCTTTTATATCCTCTGCTCGCAATGGTAACTTTTGTTAACGGTTACCGTATTAATTAGCCTTACCTAACTTTACTTTTATCGACCGGCTCACCAATGCTTTACCTGTCTACCGCAACATGCTCGGTTGAAACATCAACCCTGTAACATTAGTTCATCACCGAGAAGGTAATTAACCAGACCACACAGCTTACTCCTTTGATCGGTTCTTTGGTCTTAGACCAGTGAGTGCTTTCATGTATCATCCTCCACTTAGTGAGAATAAATCTCACCAATTACTCTGGGGACAAGAGCATTTCTACCTGTTCCCCTTAAGCCCCGTTGGCTTAATTTGATGAAGAGATATCACCATCGGTAGATGATGACTTTGTCTTTGATTTCTCTCCTTTAGAGCTCTTTGCCCCCTTTTTGGACCATATCTTCTTCACTTCCTTTTTGGTCTCTTCACTCCTTATGATTGGGAGTCTTGTTCTTCTTGACCGGTTAACTGGGCCTTTTCCTTTGTTAATTGGCCGACTCCTACAGTCTTTGGCCAAATGCCCAATCTTGTTATAGTTGTAACAAGTCATCCTGGTTCCTCTCCATGGATTTACTCTCTTCCCTTTGTCCATGGGCGAGTGGCATTCAACAGCTCTATGCCCTGATGGTCCACACATAGCACACATAGATGTGCCCCGGTTTGCATTCCTGTTATGGAATAGCGGTCTCGGTGGAGATTTGAATGCCATGGTAGTAAACTTGCATTCTTCAATCGTATGTCCAAATTTGTTGTTGGCATAGCAATAGCCTTTGAAGCTTCCTCTGCTTCCATTGGACACACTGTTTGTTCGTGACCTGCATTCAAAGGTCTTGTGTCCATACTTATAACAGTTATTGCAGTATTTGTTAGCGGTGAAGGGTTTCACTAGTACATTCCTCCAATCATTAGACTTGTGACCCGGTCTGCCACAATGTTTGCAAGAAGGTTTGGAGATTCTTTTACCTTTGTCTCCGGTTGGTTTCTTCTTGTCCTCCTTGATTCCCTTGTGTTTTGAGCACTCACTAGTTTCCTTGTTGACTTGGCCGATGTACCCAAGTCCTGTGGGATCCTTGTGCCGTCTCCGAGCTTTCAATTGCTCGTCCAGCTTCTTAGAACTCTCATTGTATTTTCTAAGTTTTTCATTTCTTTTCAAGAGTTTTCAGTTGTGCTTTAAGTTTTTCAACTTCATGCATGATGGCATTTTCGTGAGTTATGCCCTGCATGTCTACATTTAGTTGCAGTATGAGAGCATCGCTCTCTCTCAAAGCATCTTCAGCTAGGTTTCTTTCTCTCTCGATAGCCTGTAGTGCTTCTTTAGCACTATAATTCTCATCCTCGGCTTTTCTGCTTGCTTTGATGAGTTCAGTCATCCTCAGAGCATGACCTTCCTGTTTTCTTTTCAAATTGGAGATTTGATCAGTCAAGTTCATGTTTCTCTCCATGATTTTAGAAACTGCTTCCTCTACTTCACTGAACTACTCTCTCCAGATAGTTCATCTATTGTGTCCTGACTTTCACTCTATTGTAAAGCCAGTTCTTTTCTCTTGGCAAGAGATATTCTCAATCTATTTTCAAGAGAAGCAATCCTTTCATTGGCTTCCTCTAACTGCTTTTGATACCGGTAATCCTCCATGATCTTTTCTCAAGCGGTTAAGCTTCTTTACCTAAGAAATTGGCTCTGATACCGATTGCTAATCCTAACCGGTTACTGAGAGGGGGGGTGAATCAGTAAATTCAACTTATTTAACCTTTTTTCTCTTTCTTAGCTTGTTAAACTGAATACAACAACTATGTGATACTAAAAATATAATGTATGCTTAAATAACATGAACAGAAATCACAAACACAAGCTAACACAAGATATATACGTGAAAACCATTGGTTAGAAGGAGAAAACCACAGTGGGACAAAACCCACAAACTTCACTACTGCATTAATAAAGTTGCCTGATTAAAGGCTTACAAAAGCACTAGTTAGAATGCTACCCTATCAAGGTATTTGATATAGACCGGTTAAGATCTTCATCCTGTAAGGATTCGTTTCGCCAGTGGACTTAAGAACATCAATTAAGATGTCACCCGATGAAGAGATTTTTACAATAGAACCTATTAGGGTTCACCCTGATAAAGGGATTTAAATGTGCTTCACACAATAAAAGAAATGATCTTCTTTAGGCACTCAATCTGTCAATTAGATCATCCATGTTCTCTTCTCTCTCTGCTTGGTTGTTCAATCTCTATCTTTCACGCTTGGTGACTGTAACCCTTCTCAGAAGACTCGGCTCTTCTGCTCTGCTCTATCTCTCTCTGAGCTCTTGATTTTAAACAACACCTCTTCTAATGCACGATGAACCATATAAAGATCTGATTGTCTTATCAGCTTTATTTTATCTACAAAGATCAGTTTTGACATTTTGTGATATCTAATTCTTTAACAAACTATAGAATTTTGAAACTAGCAGCTTACAACGTACATTTTAAGAGTCTATTTTTTATTTATTACTTTTGATCTAGGAAGACTTTGTATTTTATTTCATTTATTCGTATAATTATCGGTCAAAATTTATTTGAATACCGTGTATCTAACATGACTAGGAACTACTTGATTCATTTTTAAGAATTTGTTGTATGTTTATCATTTCCAAGAATCTAAACCTGTCTTGAATTGCAATATGGTTTGACTTTGAATTGTTATTTACAGAGGCTGGCTACAGATTTTCTCTCAAATTATATTTTTCTAGCTATTGGAAGGGGCCAACATCAATTTTTCCTTTCATTATTTTTCAATCTTTCTTTTCTTTCATTGCTATGCATGGAAAAATGATCTTTATATGAGCATCGATAGTTGTTTGAATAACTGGCAATCAGATTTATGGCATGAAGGCACGTAAGAGCTCATTGCTTTAAGGAGAAGATCACACTTTTTTGCAGATTTGTGACTCGTCTCATTCACGGTTTGACAAATGGCAAAAGATAGTGCAATAATGACATATATGTTTAATGGTGTTATGCAGGATAAGCGCAGAGGCCACGACAAGATCCAGGTGATGCTTCCTAGAAAACCAAAAACTTGTAACCAAGCTCTTAATTAATGGAAATCACTGTCCTAGCCTTCAATCTCTCAAACTTCAGCACATTCAAAATCTAATTGAAGTGGATGTAATAAGCATAAAAACATTGACTTGTTTGAAGGTTGAAAATTGTAAACATTTGAAAAGAGTCTCAGGATCATGTACAAATCCAGTAGTGTTTGAGATTAGTCAATGTCCTGAGCTTGAGGATTTAAGTTTTCACCATCTAAGGTGCATGGAAAGGATTTCTATTGTGAATTTTTTTTTTTCATTTTGTTTTCTTTATTCTTGAGGTTGTTTTCATGGCATAATTATTTAGTATTGAATGGATACCAGCTACTGTTGATGTTGTAATTGCAAATTTCCAATGGTTGCCAGAGCTATTTTCTATTTTCACATAAAGTGAATGGTGGAGTTTTGACAATATTCATATTTGAAACTTATCACATTCTTCATTACAAATTTTATATATTGCACAACTTATTTCTTTGCAGTTTTGTCTCATTATACTGGCTTTTGTACTTTAAAAACCAATAGTCACAAGGCGAGGGATTGGTGAGAAACAAAACGACTAAAAAATTAAAAGATTGTTTTCAGTAAGGGACAATTAGCTTGGCTTTCCAAATGGGTAAATCTTCTCACATGATTAGTTACATGGTTAGGACTCAACGATACAATTAGGTATCGATGTTCTTTTGATATGATTACATTTGATTTTGAGGTCACCTGTCTATGTTACTTAACAAAACCAAGGATGCTACATTTGAGAGATCATTTTCACAGACAAATAGAGCTAGCATCCCTACTATTGCATCAATTTAGATGAGTTCATTCTTTTAGAAGAAATTCTAGACATAATAGTGTTTACTAGGGCTATCCTTAGAGAACCTCATTTCTATGAAAAATTGATTCTAGTTGCACAGTTTGACATTTGTTTGTTCTGGTCTCCAATCATCCATAAGGCGGTAGGAGGATGATCAAAAAATGGATTGAGCATTGTGCAATGAGTGTTATTTTAATTAGGTAGAGGCAGAGGCAAAAAGCGGTGAGAATATAGAGGGCAAGAAAAGAATAAAAAATGTGCTTATCATCATAAAGTTATTTTTCTCTATGCACCAACTATGCAATCTAGGCATGATTTTGAATTGTTTCTGGGGATAGCAGATGTTGAGATGAGCCCAACTGGCTTTCTAAAACCAACTGACTTTTTTTGCTAATTAAATTGCAATTGTTTGTGTATTTTTTTTTTTCAAAACATATATGGATTTTATAAATCTTCTCAACATAAACAATCATAACAACAACAATTTCTAATTTCCAAATGCTCATAGGATTTAATTCAGATTTGTAATAACTAATAAACAAGCATTTAATTATAACAACACCTTGATTCAAATGGCTGATTGTCAACACAAGGTAATTCCTTGACGGAGAAAATCAACCTCAAGTCAAATCACAGCCTTCTGGACCATTGATGCAGCCTTCCACAACTGTATCAACCTCACCAAATTTGCAAAATGTAACACTCTTGAATGATGAGCAGCACCAACAATATTATCGAAGGCCTCTATAAATTTATGCCGCCACTAACATAGTACAGTCTCCACAAATTTCCGTATGGCAGTCTTTAATGAGCACAAAAAACAATGTAATCTGCAACAATTCGCTGGCATATGCTATCCAGCTCAAAGTGCATCCACAACTTGAAGAAGTCTACATTTCTTCAAGGAGGTAATGTCAAACCCTCAAAACACCATTTCCGGATCTATTCAGCTCACCAAATAATGTAATAATTTCCAACCAGCAGCACATTAAATTCTGAACATTCTAGATTCATTGCACATAAGAATCAGATGAGTTCTCTCCAAAATCTGAAGACCAAACTCATAGCAAACCCTAGCTTCTTTGAAGAATTTTGATTTCTTCTTTGGACAAATTCTCGCACTTTTCAAGTTTTGACAAAAGACATAAGGTGTGTAAAATGGCTTTTTCATGTTGTATTTATAAACTTTATGAAAAATCTTCTCCTTTACACCTTTCACTAACATGGCTTCCTCAACACACCATTGTTTTATACCATCAAAGTCATAAAGTTATTAAATTAAAATAACTTAATTTAATAACCACAATTAAAATATGAAACCACTGGATTGCTCTGACAAAAATATTCTAACTTCTGACAACAGAGCCCCGAGCTCATACTGCCCTGCTAGAAATAGCCATCTGACCAAATAGACTCACTATAAATAGTAAGTCCCTCAAACTGGAGATTCCTCAAAATCAATCCTGAAACATCTGAGACCACTGCGCAAGCGCCCTGCTAAACATAGCCATACCCAAAATACCACATATTATAAATAGTAAGTCATCCAATCTGACCCCAATGAAGAGCAAACTTGGCAACTAGAACCTTCAGAAAGGAATCCAACCACTGGCTCTGCCAACTGACCCCCTCTGACAACCTGATTAACTTACCAGGGTCACCAAACTAAGATAATCCCAAGACTGCTTGTCGTTAAGCAATCAAGAAAAATAAGCAACATCACTGTCCACCCGAATCCCAAGGATGGTCATGGGTAATGTCCCTATCATCACCATACTCCTGTGACGAAATCATCAACATCAATAATACAAACAACATCTGAAAAACTGCACTCAACAGCCAAATTGAAGATGCTGCAACAAGATCGCCACGTAGGAGAAACTCAACCGAGAGTAACTCATACGGGAGTAACTCAACCAATAGATTGGTCTTACCCCCAATCTTCATGCTAACCAAACCATCATACTAGTCATCAAATGGATGCACTAAAGAACTCTGCAATTGGTAGATGTCCTAAACATGAGGATCAGAAGTGAAACTGTAAGCACTCTTGACTGTGTACACCCCTGTAAACTGCTCAACTAGGCCCGACTGGCCTCCTGTAAAAACTGCCTGATGACCAGGTGTACAAATAGGATCCCAAACATCATTATCATCAGACAACACCTGAAAGGGATCATCACTGAGCTCAAAAAATTGATTATCATAAGTCATAACATCCACATCAAATAAGGGATTGTTCACAAAGTGAATTGATCCCATCTGCCGATCTAAGCTAAAAAACTGTGAACTATGAGAGACGTGATGTGTAATCTGCTCTACCTGAATGGACTCGTGTCTCTGAGAATCCTCACTATCTGCAATAAGTCCCTGTAAACTATGATCCTGGGACCTATCATCATCCAATAACCACTCTGAGTCATCATCCAATATCTGATATGATATACCAGACTCGCTGTTGCATGAATCATCCTCATAGATAACATCAGTAGTGTCCACATCATCAATGCCAATATCACCAACCTGTAAAACCTCTGATATCACATGCCGTTGCCAACGTGACTCATTGCTGTCATAGAAATCAGAATTAGAAGAACTCGCATTTAGCATGCAATCTTGAAAAACTAACACTCTCATCATGTGAGTCAAAACCCATAGTAATATCCACAACATCCTCTACACTTGCCCTGTCATCAACGACATCAATAAGCTCAAACATAGAAATGCTATCATAAAAATCAGAACCTGTATTGTTCGTAATTTCATTGCTACCAGTTGATGTAGGGCTGCCATCAATGGTGGCTATCATGTCATCAACATTCTCATGATCACGAGCTCTTGTCTCATGGAGATGATGAGACTCAATGCAACTGTCCTCAAGCAAGTCTGTCATAGCCTCATGCTCCTGAGAAGAGCCTCTAGAATGCTCTCTTCTGTGTTAGGTACCTGTCAAAATTCAAATTCATCTTAATTTCTTCTGGAAGAGCATCCCACTCTGCAAAGTGTGCCACCATGTCATCAACGAATGGTGTCGGCTCTATCTCTACACTAATTGTATCTAGCTTAGGCCTCAAGAAAGTAGGATGAAAAGGCCTACATAAGTACCTGTATGGTCAGCCCTATAATCATGCATGTTATCTGTGCGTGAACTGTGTGATCTGACTGAAACACTCCACGCACCTCTGTCCCTAGTACGATCACTTGGTAATGTGATACGCTGAAGAGTGTTTGAAAGCTGTTGCAATACATTTGCAACATGATGTTGACCATCTGCAATATTCCTAAAGGCATCTGGCCTCCCTGTCAATATCGTTCCCAATATTATTCCTGTTCCCGTCTCCTGCATGTTCAATCTGTGGGCCTTGTTCATTACCTTCGGGAGGTGGTGAATTTCTACCCCTGCGGGTATAGTGCACTCCCGGTACAAATCTATCTACCATTGCTAAATCCTGATACCCTTCAAGATGGCAAGATCAATGCTCTGATACCATTGAGATGAGCTCAACTGGCTCTCTAAAACCAACTGACTTTGTTTGCTAATTAAATTGCAATTGTTTGTGTATTTTTTTTTTCAAAACATATATGGATTTTATAAATCTTCTCAACATAAACAATCATAACATCAATTTCTAATTTCCAAATGCTCACAAGATTTAATTCAGATTTGTAATAACTAATAAACAAGCATTTAATTATAACTGCACCTTGATTCAAATGGCTGATTGTCAACACAAGATAATTCCTTGATGGAGAAAAACAACAACCTCAAGTCAAATTGCAGCCTTCTAGACCATTGACGCAACCTTCCACAGCTGTATCAACCTCACCAAATTTGCAAAACGTAACACTCTCTTGAATAATGAGCAGCACTAGCAATATTATTGAAGGCCTCTATAAATTTATGCTGCCACTAACACAGTACAGTCTCCAGCAAATTTCCATACGGCAGCCAATCAATCATCACCAATTCCGTACGACAGTCTTTAATGAGCACAAAAAACAATGTAATCTGCAACAATTCGCTGGCATATGCTATCCAGCTCAAAGTTCATCTACAACTTGAAGAAGTCTACATTTCTTCAACGAGGTAATGTCAAACACTCAAAACATCATTTTCGGATCTATTCAGCTTACCAAATAATGTAATAATTTCCAACCAGCAACACATTAAATTATGAACATTCTCCATTCATTGCAGATAAGAATTAGATGAGTTCTATCCAAAATCTAAAGACCAAACTCATAGCAAACCCTAGCTTCTCTGAAGAATTTCGATTTCTTCCTTGGACAAATTCTTTCTCACTTTTCAATTTTTGACAAAAGACATAAGGTGTGTAAAATGGCTTTTTTCATGTTGTATTTCTAAGCTTTATTAAAAAGCTTCTCCTTTACACCTTTCACTAAGGTGGTTTCCTCAACACACTATTGTTTTATACCATTAAAGTCATAAAGTTATTAAATTAAAAATAGCTTAATTTAATAACCACAATTAAATTATGAAGCCACTGAATCACTCTGAAAAAAATATTTTAACTTCTGACAACAGAGCCCCGAGCTCATACTACCCTGCTAGAAAGTCATCTGACCAAAATAGACTCACTATAAATAGTAAGTCCCTCAAACTAGAGATTCCATAAAATCAATCTCGAAACATTTGAGACCACTGCACAGGCGCCCTGCTAAACATAGCCATACCCAAAATACCACTTACTATAAATAGTAAGTCCTCCAATTTGACCCCAACGAAGAGCATACCTAGCAACTAGAACCTCCAGAAAGGAATCCAACCATAGGTTCTACCAACTGACCCCCTCTAACAACCTGATTAGCTTACGAAGGTCACCAAACTAAGATAATCCCAAGAGTTTGAAAAACGGGGACATTACAGATGTTGAAGAGTGACTGTGTTAAAGTATCAGTAGAGGCCAATTCCTATGTTTCATGATTTTCTAAATGAGTGCAATGACTTCTTCTGTGCAAGCTCTACATAAGCTTTAAAATGTTTGAACTCTTTTTAACTTTTCATCTCAAATCTACAAGCAACTGCTATTTATATAATATTATATTTTGCAGTTGATCAACATTAAGAGCTGAAAGTTCAGTTTGTCGAACTAAAAGAAAAGCTTGTAAAAGAATTTAAGCAACACAAACAACTCTATAACAAATTGTTGGAGCTCAAAGGCATGTAAACAATTTCATGTTTCTTGTTATCTACATGAAAACATTTAGGTCCTTGGGGCAAATACAACTTTCAATCATGCTTGGTAAATTCATTGTTTGATGAGCTTACTACTAAAATCTATGCAGGTTGAAAAGGCCAGACATGAAGGGAAATCAAAAGATGCTTCAGTAAAGAAGATGGAAGAGACCGTACAAAGTTTGGAGACAAAATTGAAGGGAAGAGACCAGTCATATAACAATCTTTGAGACAAGGTTCATATAATGATGGCTTACCTTGGTTGTGTTACCTATTTAGTTTGCATACTAAATTGAAGGAGGAAGACTAAGTTTTGCTACAAGGACATGTAATCATACCTACATCATGTCAAACTTATGCCACAGTGAATTTTCAGACAGTGTCTTGGTGGGTGTCACGAGCCCGTGCTTGAACCTCACCAACGAATGTTCTTTCGGCATATTTTAAGAGGATCAGTTTAATGTTTGTATTATGATTGTTTTACAACAAGTGGGTACAGCCAAAACCGAGCTGTATTAGAAGTTTTATAGAGTATATCACAGCCATTACAATGGAGATAAGTTTCAACAACAGTAATGGAGAGGCGAAGATTTGAAGAATACAAATTGCTGCTACACAGTAAATACATACTGTTACAAATTTTGATGTATTTGGAGACAAAATACAGAATACAGTAATGCTGTTTAAAAGATGTTCCTGATTGAAATAAATTATTGCAGAAACACAAAGATCTCCAGCATTCAAATATAAAGGAAATCACAGTTCAAGCTTTCGGTGTGTGCATGAACAACCTTTGAGATGGAGAAGAGCAGTTTTGATTTCAATCAGTATGTTCTTAGCAAAAGAAAAGGAAGGCTGCTTCAATAGAAAGTTTAAAAATGTATAAGAAAAACAAAAGCCTCAAATGAGTCAATAAAAGCCCTAAATGCTATCAAGTTTTAGCATAATAACAACTCTAGCATTTGGTGAAAGGAACAGTTTAAAACAAGAGATTAACAAGGCATGCATGGCAGGAGAATAGGATGTAACAAACAAAAGAAACGTGAGCTGTGATTTTATATACTGCGATAGTATCAGTTTTAAATACCATCAATAACACATTTATATATTTCAACTGTTAGCATAAGTCAAAGCCGAGTTCAACCGAAGGAAAAGGCGACAACATACAAAAGAGGAATAAACAAAGCATGGCAATAAAGCAAATGGCTCTAAATTTATGCAAGTAAAAGGAGTGTTCCCGAGTGCAACAAAGGAAAGGTGAGTCTCTAAAATCGTGAGTTCCAGTCACGACACAGTAAAACGGGGTCGCCAGTCAACATAAAGCCCATCAAATAGTTTTCATACAAGGTAAGATTAACACAAAGGGATCGGGTCTTTTACATGTCAAAACCGTTTGCTTCATGCAAGGAAACTCGAGCTCTTAAACAGTCAAAGCCCATGCTCAGGGGTTTACTCACAGCCAATAACCAAGGGGCGAGTATCAAGGTGGAGCTCATGATCATAGAAAATGCCAGTCACAGTGAAAATTTCCCAGAAGAGTTTGAGTCTTCTCCAAGTTACAGAACTCAAACAGCAATCATAATTCCAGTATAATCTTTATCGCAGAATAGAGCTAAAACATAAGATTGAACGCAGGATATGAGAGGAGTATTCACATTTTTTAAGTAGACAGTTTGATTTATGCAGATACAACAAAGAAGAAGCAATCACTTATCTCAACTTCGACTTCCAGCTGCAGCCCATATTCAGTCCATATCAAGGCGTAAATAATCTCAGTTCATAGACCAAGTTTCAGCTTCAAACTCCAGATTTAACCTAGCATGGCGGCGCCAAACAGCAACAAAGAAAACCCTAAGTTTTCTTCCGTAAGATACAATAGATGAAACAAATGCCTTTGCCTAATTTTAAGATAATTTGGAGTCCGAAAGATGCTGCAGTTTACGGAAGCCTTCGAAACATGCCACGACTAAGAAGTCACGTGCCTTATGGAGAAAAAATGGAGATATTTGAAAGGGTCATGTTGACTATAGATGAGGTGTTGAGATTGGCATATAATAATAATAATAATAAGGCTTGTTGAGGGTTTTTTGAGTTTTTTTTAGGTTTGAGATATGATTTGTTTTTTATTTATTCATTAACTAACCATTATTTGTAAATACTTATATACATTTAATTCTTAAAAACAAATAATCTTGGTTATTTTTTTTTTTTTGAGTAAAATGTGTTAAAGTATCATCATACAATAGTTAATGAATAAGTAATTATTAAACCTTTTGGGAAATTTTCTTTTATGCCTAATTGTGAATAATATTAATTATTTGTCGTAATTATAAGATAAATAATTATTAATTATTCTTAAAGAGCAGTTTGTGAGGGTCTTTTGAGAGTTGACTTTAGTTAGGTCTCACCTCTTTAGGGTTGATTTTCTATTGACTACTCGTTCTTTGCTCATTCAGAAGAGGAGTTCTTTCAGTTCTGTTCAGTTGTGGAGGCAGATTAGAGGCTGTTGACAACATCTTGGAGTCATTTGGAGGTGATTTTTGAGTTCTCTATCAGATAGTACCAGTTGAGAGGCCTCTTGGATCAGTTTACTCTTAGTTTCTGGCAGTTACACTCCTGATTTGGTGGGCTTTTTATTCATATCCGACCCACACAAAATATGCATGATTTTTGGAGATGTGGAGCAGTTTTGAGGAGATTTTGAGTGACAGTTCAGTTACACATGACTTGAGGGAGTTCAAGGGGCACTTAGACTTCATTTTTGGACAGTTTGACTCCTTTTTTCATAAGGATTTTTCATGCATCCGAGTTAGGGTGTTTGAAAGTCTATTTATTGTATTTTCACCTCATTTGTAAGGGGTTCAGAGTTTTATGAAAAGGTGGTGTTAAGTGAGCACATGGTTCCTTCACCCTTTTTCTTTTATTTTGTAACCATTTTTACAAGTTTTGAAGGAAATAAAGCAGGCTTTTTTGATTTCATCATCTCTGAGTATCAATTCCAGTCCGATTCTTCTTTTCTGCATAAAGTGTTGTATTTTATGTAATCAGGTAAAGTGAGTTGTTTCCGATTCCTTTCCTATCTTATAAAAAAATCAGGCCTATTTGCCGAATATGTAAGTTTGTTGTTAGTTTTTATTGTTTGTGGTTTAAACCCTAGCAATAAATTCTAGTCAACCTTTATGTTGAGTAGAGAATGATAAATGCAGCTCAGTAATTTTGTAATTAGGAATGCTGGTTTGAAGATCCTGATAGATCTGTGCCAAGTTTTGGTGTATCACCCAATTTCCCATTCAGTTTTAATCTTTCTCTCTTTTCCCATCAAGTTTTCAATCAGGAGGTGATATTCTATATTTGATAGGAACCGGCCTAGAATCTGAAGGTTCAATCACCTACATAGTTTACCCACAAACTCGTGATTATTCCCATGTTCTCCAGAATTTCTAAGTGTTTAGGTGCTTGGATTTAGGGTGCAAATTCTGGAGTTAACAGTTTTTGGCACGCCCGGTGGGACCGAACTGTTTCACAGTTTGGTTGAGCTTCATATCATTGCTGTTTTGGTGTGTACAGCAGTATTACAGCCTTTGGAGGTAGGATTCAAACACATACCTGGCGAGTCTGCAACAAAATATTTGCTGGTTTCACAAGGTTAAGTGCTGGTATTTTTCAGATCATCTTTTATATTCAGATTTTCAGCTTATTACATGAATAGAAATGTCATATTATTGTGGGCAGCAAGAATACTCACCATCCTATCATGAGAATAGTGCTCAATGGGCTAGTTATCAGCCAGATGAAAGTCATCCTAAGACTGTTTTTAGTCCAAGCTACCATACCTTAGGAGACTATCAATATATTCAGTATGCTCCCGGTCAATATGCCCTTGTATAGGCTTATGAGCAGGCTCTCCAACAAGAAGGATCATGGGCATGGGCTCTAAGGCAGAAAACGTAGAGTTATAACCAGTTCCAAGGAGACTATTTTATGCCTAATCATCATGCAGATATTTCTAATCAGACTCAAAGCTCGGGCTGTGTTAAAATGAAAAAGTTTTATGAGCCTAGCAGGCTTGTTCAGCTAAATCAAGAGCAAGGAAATGAGGATCAACTATATGAGCAGCAAATGAAACTGTTACCCAAATTTTTCACATGCGGGATAGCAGTCATAACAGTTAAAAATTTGCATAAAGAAACATCTCTTTGACATTACTGTTCAGCCAATGCAAAAGAAATACATTGCTATTACATTCATATTATCAGACAATTTTTGTACTATAAGTTTTGAGCAAATTCACAATTTCAAATTTATAAACGATCATTACATTGTGCATTCATACTGAATGTATTAGACAAGTGTTCCTTCAAGGTCACATCTTGCATACTGAAACATAAAGGACATATGCAGAAATGAAAGTAAGAAGGAAGCATGATGAAGTCTAGGGTCTATGTATTGCCTTTAAGAGGTCTTCTAGTCTCTAGAGTTGGTCATCTGCATCATCTGAAGTCATGTCTTGGTTGTCTTGATCTTATCTCTGTCTGTTCTGCATCCTAGGTCTCCTGTTGTTCCTGTTTCTTGCAGCATCATGGTGGAAAAGATGTTAGATCCAATCGGATCTAAGCAATACATAGTTCACTAAAAAACACCATACATCAGTCAAAGTCCCTAAACTGCATATTTACTGATGATATCAATGTGATAGAAAGATATGCATTTATATTGACTGAATAATAACATCAAACAAACATATCCTTATGAAATCCTATGCTATATTGGAAAGATGCAGTGAGTGTCATGAGCCCGTGCTCAAATTTGACAATATGCATTATTAAAGAATGAAAGAATGCTAGATGTTCAATTGGAAGGAAAGAAAGAAATGTTCAAATGCTGATTCCAACATTAATGTACAAAAGATATCAGATGTGAGTCATGTGCATATGAAGATGCAGTTTTAAACAGTGCATATATATAGAGGATCAAATGATAATGCTATCTAGAGACATAAAAGATATGTGTCACTATGATCTAATGCTAAATATGCAGATATCAGAAGTAGCATACACAGAGAGATGTTCAAATATTGTAAAGATATGCTAGACTGTAAGGTAAATAATGATGCTATTTTGCATATTCAGTCAAAAGCCCAAGCAATGATGGTAGGTATAATAACAATGTTATTATCTAATGCTGCCAAGTACACATTTAAACAAGTTCAAATGCAATGCTTTGTGCAAAAAATGGAAGATAACAGCAATTTTTCTTTGCATATTCACATAACTGAAGTGCTGTACGTATATGTAAATGCTATTATTAATTCTGTTATTCATGTTTAAATAACAGTATGAGTCAAAAGTGTATATGCATGTGTAATAGAACTGTGCAAATGAAAATAAGATGTGCATGTTTAATGGTTGTATCCTTTGTTTCCTAAATATTGCCCATGGGAGTCACGAGCTTGTGCTCGAACCCCATGGGTAGTTCTTTTTTATTTTAGACATCCAGTGGTTTGTTGACTTCAACACAATAGCCCACTGTTATAAAAGAAAACAGAAGTTCAATAGAATGCATAAAGAAGACAGCATAAAGAACGCATAGCATGATCATGGGGTAACAACAAAGATGCTTCCAGTTCAAAGGAAAACAGCATGATTTATAGCTTTCTTACTCAGGCATGGAGTAACAGCAATATCAATTCGATATAAGCTACAGACAACAAGTACGGTTTCAATAGAGTGTGAAAGGTAAACTTATCTGAAAGTGGAGCCGAGTAAGGTGGAGTCCGAGTCTATGTACAGTCATAAGTCAACAGACCAAGAAAAAAATGCCATGATTCATGGATTCGAATTCCAAGCTTGAATCCAGCATCAAGAGATAGAGCCCGAGTTCTACTAGAAGACAGGGGACTCTAAGTGCCAAACACATGCAAAGTTACATACAGCCCACGCTTTTCAAGCAGAGAAGCTCCAGTTTGAGCGCACATTCAGAAGCTAAACAAAGCTGAGCCTCAAGATCGCAGAGAGGAGTCACGAAGACTTCAATACAACTCCTGGATGACTATGGATGAACCCCAGCTCGAGCATCAGACAGCAGAGGCTAAGGAGATTACAGCATGGCGGCACAAACTAATAGGGTTTCAAAACCTTATTCTTCCCCAAATACAGATTTACAAAAGAACAAGATCCAAAGTGCCTATGTTGAAAACTGATTAATTTGGAGTCCACAATGCGGAGTTAAGTTCTTGACAATCATAGTACATAGCAGCCTAACTCCAGTTGCCACGATAGCTCTTCCAAAGATGCTTTAAACAATCAAGAGATTTTGCAATAGGTCATGTTGACCATAAGTTAGATTTTCGAAGGGGTAGTTTATGCATGTTTTCTGCTTAGGTTATTTTAGAATATAATTTAGATATTTTAAATATATTCTTTGATATATTTTAAATATTTTAATATATTCTTTAATATATGTTGATACATAGTATGAAAAAGATGTAAATAAAGAATAAATATCAACATTAGGGACCTAGAGTTTAGAGCTAATTTCATTTTCGAAATTAGTCTTTAAGGCTCAAATTTGGGGCACTAATCATGCCGTAAATTTAGGGGCATGCTTTTTTGGAGGAGCTTTTTGAAGACTATATTTTAGGCATTATTTGGGCCTGAATTTTGGGGGTGTCTATCTGTTTTAGAGGCACTTTTTGGGGGGAGTGCTCATTTTCGAGATTAGCCTTGGAGGCTATTTATTTGAGCTTGTTATTCATTGTTAGGGGTTCGGATTTTCATAAAAAATAGGTGTTAAGTGAGAAAATTGTCCCTTCACCCTTTTTTGTTATTTTGTAACCATTTTTACAGATTTTGAAGGAAATAAAGCAGGCTTTTTCTGATTTCATCATCTCTGAGTATCAAGTCCAGTCCTATTCTTCTTTTCTGCATTAAGTGCTGCGTTATTTTATGTGATTTGGTAAAGTGAGTTGTTTCCGATTCCTTTCTATCTTATTAAAAATTAGGCCTTTTGCAGAATATGTAAGTTTGTTGTCAGTTTTTACTGTTTGTGGTTTAAACCCTAGCAATGAATTCCGGTCAACCTTTATGTTGAGTAGTGAATGATAAATGCAGCTCAGTGATTTTGTAATTAGGAATGCCGGTTTGAAGATCTTGATAAATCTGTGCCAAGTTTTGGTGTATCACCCATTTCCCATTCAGTTTTAATCCTTTTCCCTTTTCCCCATTAATTTTTAATTAGAAGGTGATATTCCATATTTGATAGGAACCGGCCTAGAATCCGGAAGTTCAATCACCTACGTAGTTTACCCACAAACTCGTGATTGTTACCATGTTTCTCTAGAATTTCTAAGTGTTTAGGTGCTTGGATTTAGGGTGCAAATTCCGGAGATAACAGAAACAATGGGAAGAAGAGCTTGATTGTCAACTTGTTGTGAAGGAAGCAGAGATGAGATTACAAATGGCTGAACAAAAGGCTCCTGAGGGTAAAATTCCAAGCTTCATGCATTTTGGGCAAGGTGAGTCTCCTAAGTTTATTGAATGTAAAGTTCCAAGTTGGAGAACTATGTTCAGAGAACCTGTGAATAAAGAGCCAGTTAAGCCTTTATTCCCAAGTTTTAGTGATATCCTTCTAGCACAAACACCTGTTATAGAGCAATTGCAGCCTTATGAAGAATTGAAGCCTATCCTCATACAAGAGTATAAAGGTAAATCAGATATAGTTGATCATGAAATTGTCAAGGTGGTTCCATATGAGTCATCTCCGGATCAAGGAGATTGTTTTAATCAGCAAGAGATGGTTGTACTTTTGTTTGGTGAGTTACCCTCTTTTGTTGATCAAGAGAAGGAAGAAGAGATTCCAGTCACATCAGCACAACAAAATATTCACGATAAAGAGGCTGATCAAAGCTTAGAAGCATGTTTTGACAACATTATTGTAGACTTCTGTGAGAAGCTTGTTGTTAAGGGGTCAGAATTGGTTCCTATTCAAGGATGCTCTATTTTGGAGGACATTCCTTCTAAAGATTTTGTGTAGGAATGCAGGCTGGAACCACGTGCTCCTGATTCTCAGTGGATCAATATTTTTGATGAGCTCCTAGCTGACTTAACAGAAGATGATGATCCTTTGACCATAGAGGAGCAATTGACTTGGCTGTCAATAATGAAGGATAGTCATGAGAAACCAGAAGAAAGTAAAGAAACTCCAAGTTTATACTCTCGAGGGGCTGCCCAATTAGGCATCTTTCCAGAATGAAGCTTGTGCCTGAATTCTCAGTCCTTGATGAGCAGATCCAATACATTTATTCACCTCAAATCTGCATTGATTTTAATCAAGTCCAAGAGGTATGTGATCTAGTCTATTATGTTCAAGATATGCTTCAGGAGTTTCAGATTCTTCGAGTTATATTGCATATCTTTTCAGTTTCACGTATGCATGCATCTCATCTGTTATTGGTGAGAAAAGGAAGCTATTTCAATCAGTCTGTTAATGGATGTATCTGAGACTTGGATGATTGGTTAGCTTAGAGTAGGTTAGACGTTTTCAATTTTAGTTTTCTTTCTCCAAGCGCTGGGCACATTTCAGTTTCAGTCAGTAGTTTGTTTCAGTTAGTAGTTAGTAGTTTTCTGAAAGCTGCAGTTAGACAACTTCATGGCAGAACTGTTCAGAAATGTATACATTAATCCTAATGCGAAACATTGGACATTCCAAGGTTTCGAATTAGGCGCAATGGCCACACTCCAAAATAGGTCATCCATGACCTTTCCTAACAGCTTGTAGACTTTAGAAAGAAGACAAATTTTTAGGAGAAAGTGTTGACACAATTCAGAAAATGGACTCAAATTTGTTTTCTACTTCATGCTAGCTGTTTACAAATCAATAACTCTATCCCATCAACATCATCATATAGATGTACACCTCAGAACGAGGTAAAAACACTCACAGAACTGACATATCACCAATATGATGATGTTGAAGACAGAAAGGTACAAACTTCCAAACAGCTCGCATGAGGTATTTAGTTTTAGTTTCAGTTTCAGTTTTTTTAGTTGAGTGGTGTGTTTAAGTTTTCAGCTAGCATGAGGTTCAGTTTTTATTAAAGTTCAAGACTCTATGCCCAATGGATTTGCAAGAGGCAGCTGGTCTGTTTTGTTTAGCAGGCAAACACCCGTGAGAGGTCGCCAAAAATGTTACCTATTTAGTTTGCATACTAAATTGAAGGAGGAAGACTAAGTTTTGCTACAAGGACATGTAATCATAGCTACATCATGTCAAGCTTATGCCACAATGAATTTTCAGACAATGTGCAGCGAACATGTCTTGGTGGGTGTCACGAGCCCGTGCTTGAACCTCACCAACGAATGTTCTTTCGGCATATTTTAAGAGGATCAGTTTAATGTTTGTATTATGATTGTTTTACAACAAGTGGGTACAGCCAAAACCGAGCTGTATTAGAAGTTTTATAGAGTATATCACAGCCATTACAATGGAGATAAGTTTCAACAACAGTAATGGAGAGGCGAAGATTTGAAGAATACAAATTGCTGCTACACAGTAAATACATACTGTTACAAATTTTGATGTATTTGGAGACAAAATACAGAATACAGTAATGCTGTTTAAAAGATGTTCCTGATTGAAATAAATTATTGCAGAAACACAAAGATCTCCAGCATTCAAATATAAAGGAAATCACAGTTCAAGCTTTCGGTGTGTGCATGAACAACCTTTGAGATGGAGAAGAGCAGTTTTGATTTCAATCAGTATGTTCTTAGCAAAAGAAAAGGAAGGCTGCTTCAATCGAAAGTTTAAAAATGTATAAGAAAAACAAAAGCCTCAAATGAGTCAATAAAAGCCCTAAATGCTATCAAGTTTTAGCATAATAACAACTCTAGCATTTGGTGAAAGGAACAGTTTAAAACAAGAGATTAACAAGGCATGCATGGCAGGAGAATAGGATGTAACAAACAAAAGAAACGTGAGTTGTGATTTTATATACTGCGATAGTATCAGTTTTAAATACCATCAATAACACATTTATATATTTCAACTGTTAGCATAAGTCAAAGCCGAGTTCAACCGAAGGAAAAGGCGACAACATACAAAAGAGGAATAAACAAAGCATGGCAATAAAGCAAATGGCTCTAAATTTATGCAAGTAAAAGGAGGAGTGTTCCCGAGTGCAACAAAGGAAAGGTGAGTCTCTAAAATCGTGAGTTCCAGTCATGACACAGTAAAATGGGGTCGCCAGTCAACATAAAGCCCATCAAATAGTTTTCATACAAGGTAAGATTAATACAAAGGGACTGGCTCTTTCACATGTCAAAACCATTTGCTTCATGCAAGGAAACTCGAGCTCTTAAACAATCACAGCCCGTGCTCAGGGGTAAACTCACAGCCAATAACCAAGGGGCGAGTATCAAGGTGGAGCTCATGATCATAGAAAATGCCAGTCATAGTGAAAAATTCCCAGAAGAGTTTGAGTCTTCTCCAAGTTACAGAACTCAAACATCAATCATAATTCTAGTATAATCCTTATTTCGCAGAACAGAGCTAAAACATAAGATTGAACGGAGGATATGAGAGGAGTATTCACGTTTTTTAAGTAGACAGTTTGATTTACGCAGATACAACAAAGAAGAAGGAAATACTTATCTCAACTTCAACTTCCAGCTGCAGCCCATATTCAGGCCATGTCAAGGCGTAAATAATCTCAGTTCATAGACCAAGTTTCAGCTTCAAACTCTAGATTTAACCTAGCATGGCGTTGCCAAACAACAACAAAGAAAACCCTAAGTTTTCTTTCGAAAGATACAATAGGTGAAACAAATGCCTTTGCCAAATTTTAAGATAATTTGGAGTCTGAAATATGCTGCAATTTACGGAAGCCTTCCAAACATGCCATGACTAAGAAGTCACGTGCCTTATGGAAAAAAATTTGAGATATTTGAAAGGGTCATGTTGACTATAGATTAGGTGTTGAGATTGGCATCTAATAATAATAATAAGGCTTGTTGAGGGTTTTTTGAGTTTTTTTTAGGTTTGAGATATGATTTGTTTTTTATTTATTCATTAACTAACCATTATTTGTAAATACTTATATACATTTAATTCTTAAAAACAAATAATCTTGGTTTTTTTTTTTTTTTGAGTAAAATGTGTTAAAGTATCATCATACAATAGTTAATGAATAAGTAATTATTAAACCTTTTGGGAAATTTTCTTTTATGCCTAATTGTGAATAATATTAATTATTTGTCGTAATTATAAGATAAATAATTATTAATTATTCTTAAAGAGCAGTTTGTGTGAGGGTCTTTTGAGAGTTGACTTTAGTTAGGTCTCACCTTTTTAGGGTTGACTTTCTGTTGACTACTTGTTCTTTGCTCATTCAGAAGAGTTCTTTCAGTTCTGTTCAGTTGTGGAGGCAGATTAGAGGCTGTTGACAACATCTTGGAGTCATTTGGAGGTGATTTTTGAGTTCTCTATCAGATAGTATCAGTTGAGAGGCCTCTTGGACCCGTTTACTGTTAGTTTCTGGCAGTTACACTCCTGATTTGGTGGGCTTTTTATTCATATCTGACCCACACAAAATATGCATGATTTGTGGAGAGGTGGAGCAGTTTTGAGGGGATTTTTAGTGACAGTTCAGTTACACATGACTTGAGGGAGTTCAAGGGGCACTTAGACTTCATTTTTGGACAGTTTGACTCCTTGTTTCATAAGGATTTTTCATGCATCCGAGTTAGGGTTTTTGAAACTCTATTTATTGTATTTTCACCTCATTTGTAAGGGGTTCAGAGTTTTATGAAAAGGTGGTGTTAAGTGAGCAAATGGTTCCTTCACCATTTTTCTTTTATTTTGTAACCATTTTTACAGGTTTTGAAGGAAATAAAGCAGGCTTTTCTGATTTCATCATCTCTGAGTATCAATTCGAGTCCTATTCTTCTTTTCTATATAAAGTGTTGTATTTTATGTAATCGGGTAAAGTGAGTTGTTTCCGATTCCTTTCCTATCTTATAAAAAAATCAGGCCTTTTTGCAGAATATGTAAGTTTGTTGTTAGTTTTTATTGTTTGTGGTTTAAACCCTAACAATAAATTCTAGTCAACCTTTATGTTGAATAGAGAATGATAAATTTAGCTCTGTGATTTTGTAATTAGGAATGCTGGTTTGAAGATCCTGATAGATCTGTGCCAAGTTTTGGTGTATCACCCAATTTCCCATTCAGTTTTAATCTTTCTCTCTTTTCCCATCAAGTTTTCAATCAGGAGGTGATATTCCATATTTGATAGGAACCAGCCTAGAATTCGAAGGTTCAATCACCTACATAGTTTACCCACTAACTCGTGATTGTTCCCATGTTCTCCAGAATTTCTAAGTGTTTAGGTGCTTGGATTTAGGGTGCAAATTTTGGAGTGTACAGGTTGATAGTAAGAATAAGCTGAAATGTTTAACCTACATTAAAAATTTTGTTGGTATGTGATAGGTGAAAGAATTAGAAGGACAACTTGTTGTTGAGAGAAAGGGTTGAATAACTTTGGAAGCTACACTTACAGAGCAACAACAACAATATGGAAAAAAATTATCTTAAAAGCCACTTGTAATGCATCTAAAGAATATCAATTAAGTTATTGTAGTAGGATTAGGATTAGTAGTGGGAAAACAAGCCCATGTTTTGATAGTCCCAACCGGTGCTAAGAGGGGAGGGGTGAATCAGCACCTATAAAACTTTTTTTAAATAAATCTGATGAAGTATACTTATAACTATAAGCTTAAACAAATTGAAGCATAAAATAACATCAAGCAATCAATCACACAGTGACACCAGATTTATCATGTGGAAACCCAATTTGGGTGAAAACCACGGTGTGAGGAGACCTCACAAATTCTGCACTCTTCTGAATTGCGGCGTGTTAGGAGCCTTCCATGTTAAAGGATTACAACGCACTATTAGATGCGACCCGGTTAAGGGATTTGTTACAATAAGTCCGGTTAGTGCCTGCCTTGTTAGAGGACTTAGAACACCTTACAATATGTCACCCGGTGAAGGGATTTGATACAAGGGACCTATTAAAGTCCACCCAAAATACTGGGATTTAACTATTGTATTTGTTAGAAAACAATAGAGGGATTGACCTTTTACAAATGGCTTTGCATAGCCTAATAAGATCTTTGATATGCTCTACTGAGAAACATCAGCGGTGACCACAGGTGTGTTCTCCTTCAATGTTGTGCTTCTCGGCACACTCTTCTCTTTTCTATTAACCCTAGCTTCTTTGGTGTACAGGTTCACTCTTTTCTTCGGCAGAATGAAGGCAAACTATATTATCAACAGGCAGAAGAATATATAGAGTTCTTGCCTTAATTGTGCCTTTCATGCATGACCTAATTACAAATCCCATTGGGATACATCACTTGGTGGAGTATTAGTTCACTAAGGAAACATCCGATGCATGCTCTTGCTTTATTTGCTTTATGAAGAAAACAATAGATGCGTGTCTAGCATCTTTCCTTCACATGAGATAACTCCTTGTTTTAAAGCCACTGATTTTGGCTTTAAAACCTTTAAACATGCCTCAAACTAATCACCATGTTAACTCAAAGTCTTCCAGATTAAACAGATATTTGACTATGACTTCCCCGGTTCTTCTTATCATACCGAAGTCTTCACTTGATCAGTTGAGATCCTCATGTTGTGAACAGGTAAGAACTTTGACCTCTCACTATTCCTTCCTCTGCTTACCAGTTGCACTTTTTCCTTGATTGCCTAGTTGACACCGGTTGTATCCGTTCCTCGGTTGTTGATGCACTTTGCTTAGTGACCGGTTGCTCTTGGTGAGCAGATATAGTCTTTTCTTTCTTGCATAGTGTCAGTTGTTGCCAAACCAGTCTCTTTACATCCCGATCCACCACTAGTGTTTTCCTTAGATCTTTAGACCTTAGATTGAGATGTCAAACACCTCTTTCCTCTTTCCTCTTTTGCTAATCAATGACAATACTTAATTTCCATATACGGGTAGCAGGCTTACTGGTTCCATCTCTTAATGCCAACAAGTTTTACTTACATATGTGATCCAGACCACGATGAGTAAAGATTTGGGCCATGTGGTTACAGTTAAACAATAGAAGTAATCATTTGTACATATTTGTTTAATTCGATATATAAACAATGCTTCCACTTCAAGCATTTTTACTTTGTAGTCTTCAATATTTTGGCATCTATAGGTCCTGGTTAATCCCTGATCTATAGTCTATAGTTCCTGGTCCTTTTCTTCCCCCTGGATGGGAGAGATAGCCGTTCTCGATATGGCCCATTCTCATCCCCCGATTGGTTGGGCTAGATCCCTTGTTCGGAATGTGATTGGGCAAAAACATTGGTTGTTCCGTTGGTTGGGATAGATAGCCAACCGGAGAGAGAACCAGAGAAGGTTGGGTGAACTCTCCTTCCTTATCTTAAGGAGAATGCTAACTGGTCAAGAAGAGCTATTCCCCAAGGGGATAGACAGGTCCTTCCTCCTTGGGCAAGTCAAGGTTAAGGCCAAGAGACAGACTCACTAGTCAAGGCTAGATATAAAGCCTTGTGAAAGCCATACAGGTATTAAGGGCATCATCTGGTCTATACACCGGGTCTTAAGATCACTAGAAAGCATGTACAGAGGAACGAAGAATCAACCCTACCAAGGGTTTTAAAAACTCGCTCTACGACCACATTTCAGGCAATGGAATCAACCTTTATGACCGCAAAGGTAGTATATCCAGGGTCATCAAGATCCTTTTTTTTCACATTTTTTCCTAAATCGCTTTCCTCTACCACTTCCCTCTCTTTAGGCTGGAAGACCAGAGACCAGAAATTTTTTTACAATGTCTTAGTAGCAAAATGGTAGCAGACAAGAACTTGCAAACCTATATGTTGTTTTAGAGACACAAATATAAATCTATAAATCTCCCAACCTCAATGGACCTATTAGTCCAAATTCTAGATGCAGAAGAAAATTGAATGATTCTGACATTGCTTCTCGCTTGGCTTCTGCTAAATACTCCGCAAAGAAGGGAAACCCCTCTTAATTTGGAGAAACGAACATTCTAGCGGAAGCTTCTAGAATTGGGAAGCAAAAAGCAGAGATATTCCTGGGAAGCTTCCAGAATTTTGCGTATGAAGCTTTTAAAATTTTTGGATTGTTATAATGTTAGGAAATTTGTATTTTGTTTTGGAAAATATTTTTCAGCTTTCTCAAACCAATGAAAAATAAAAAAAAGTATGTTTTCTAATTATTAAAAATAAATATTAATAATTAACTATTATGTTTCTATCTAAGAAAATTGAATTCTTTGTGCTTATTGGCTAATTGACTAAGTCAAATAAAAAAAGTTGACCTAAACGAATGCGATAGTATTCCTGTTGTAGGCAGGAACTAATAAAAGAGCAAATATTTTCAATCTTTGAGTTGGAGGGACTTGTTATATCATTGTTGTGTTCTTACGTTGCAAAAGTACTATTATTTTGGGTTTATTGAGAAAGTTGTGAGTTATTTGAAGTGATTATAAGAAAATCTTTAAATCTGATTTCATACAGACTTTATATTTGTAGTTTTCAATTAGAGTTACTTAGAAGTGAATGCATAGTCTTTGAGTTGTGATTTGTAGTCATACTAGAAGTAGAAAGGAAGTTTTTTGTTAAAGTCTTTGTGCTTAGCATATTGTTGCCTCATAGTTTAAATCATTTTGGGACAGTTTAGGAGTCTGTGATCTTATATATATTCCTTAGTTTATAGTTAACCAATACACTTACAATTAATCTTTCGGTTAAATTTTGAGATTATTCGCATTATTGCTCCAACTAGTGGTTAGAACTGAAATTCTAGAAGGTCTCCAGTTTGTAGAGAGCGTATTTATGAAAGCAAAATCCTTCCTGAAAAAAGAGAAAGTGATACGTGAAATACCAAATCTTAGATTAGTTTGAAGTTCTTATTAAGTGTTAGTTGATTCAACAACAATAAGAAGGGTGCCTCCTCTAAGTTGAGAGGAGATTTTATTTCTCGCGTATTGTGTATAAATACCCCATTTTGTAGGTATTGTGTCTAACAATATGAAGTGTAATATACTTCGAAACCTCCAATGACTTAAAAATGTCAAGCGTTATAGTGAGCCTTGTATATTATATTACATTTAAACATAATGTAATGTGTAAGTTTTATAAAAAATCCTGATGATATCAATTTTTTGGGCCTTTATTATAACGTTGCAAAAGGAAATACCAAGCCGTCAGGCCTCGAGACCATGAGTTCATATGAACGTCGAGCTCAGTGAACTCTCAGTTCACAGAGCCTTGAATGCATAGTCTTTTGATTGCATAGTCTTCTTTCTATGGTTGTTTTTATTGAAAAATGTGATTACATCTGCATTTTATGGTCATTTTTGCTTGATTTCTCCAATTATTTGCCGCGTTAAGGATTTTTATATGTTGTTTGGTTAAAAATGATTTGTGTATGTACTTATGCTAGTTGTTTTGCTAAAAATATGAATATCTTTGCAATTTCAATGGACATTTTTGCTCTATTTCCTCATTTTTTCTCTGCGCTAGGGTTTTATATTTATTGTTTGGATAGAAACTGGATTTGCAATTCATTATTTGTGCATTTTAAAATTGTATTTGAGGGTTTATTAGTTTATTTTCAGAATATTTGTAGCAGTTCATTACAATTTTCAGATTTCACATATGTAGAAAAATATATTTTGAAAATGAAAATTTGGATTTTCCCTAGTCCTCTCATTCATTAGTGGGGTTCAAACCCTCATTTTCTTCGATCAATATCAAAGCATTGAGTCATATGATTGTTGCGAATTTCTTTGGGATTACACAATGCAATCAGAAGTTCAAAATCTCGAGCCATGATTGGGCATGAATTTACAAGGCAAAAGAATTTTCATTGACGATGTTTTCCTTCCCCTCAAAATTCCAAATACATGCCCACACACTTTGAATTTTGGGAATTCCTATTATCATTACATGTAATGTTACATGCAATGTAATATGTAATCATAGCCAAAAACTCCAATTGCATTTCATTTCTAGTTGTACCATATTCACAAAATCGATATTTTTCAGATCCATTACATTTAGTGTTACATGTAACCTTAAGTACAATCACCTCCAAAATATCCATGCCTATCATTTGCAAATTGGAGATTTCGACACCAACTACATGTTTTGTTACATGTAGTCAAATGCACAATCGCATCAAAAAACCCCGACAATACCCAAGTTTACCCTTTTGAAAATTCTTAATACAAGTGCAATCGGAGATTTTTGACCTGATTGCAAGTTGAACAACATACGCAACTACACATGCAATCCCAAGCGCAATTGAGTCCAAAAACTCCAATTTTACTTATTTAACTTATGTTTTTCCCTTGTAGTATGAACTTTTTGCTCCAACTACATAAACTATTACAAGTTGAACTACACTCGCACCTTCACTAGTAATGCACTCCAAAATCCCTAAATTACAACTATGACCTACAACAAACCAACTATTTCACTTCAACCTTGTTTGCAACACGATCTATCAAGTTTCAAAATCAAAGTATGATCTAAATGGAGAATGATATGAAACTAATGTCAATAATTTCTAACGTAAAAAATAAAATCATATCCTTTGACTACAACTTTACATAGATAACTATAGTTAGAACACCTAGTAACCATTATGTCAAATCTAAAACCAAACAGACTTCCAAATATAGAAGAAATTTGAAGGATAGCTAAGCCATAACTTTAGCAAATAGGCATACACGAAGCTATTATATCAAAATACAAAATAGTACAACAATTTTCTAGAAACATATAAAACATAAGTTTTGACATCAATTGCAAAAATAGTATTTTCATCTTAGTGCTACAGGTGCTCGTCCAATGTCAAAAGAGCCAACCACCACGCTTGAGAAAATGATGAATTTCAAGTTTCACAAATATCAAACTGTCGTCATTCCTACTTCAGTGGTCTCCAAAAAAGAAGAGATCAAAGATACAGAGGTTGGGCTTGTGGATTTGGCTGAATTCATAAGCTCATGCTCTAAACCTTTCGTGTAGCAAAATCTGGAACTTGAGTTCATGATGGCATGCACACCACACTTTGACGAAGAGGCCCAAACAGTCAAGGATGCAAATGGTAACATAATCATAAGGTTGGATGCAAAGTCTATCGACAAAAAATTTCATGTTCCCTCTGCTCTTGTCTATGTAGACATTTATCACAAAAAGGCTTAAGATTATTAAAACAAGAGGGGAGATGATGACAATAGGGAAATCAATACTGTTTGGTTTGTCAAATCAAGGCAATCAATTTCAATCCAGTGGCCTACAACACTATACCTAACCCATGAACGCATCGTAACAAGTGCAACCTCACTCAAGAAGATAGTCTTTGTCAGCTAATAACTGTAAGTAATTATGTTTCTTCTCAAAGTGAATGGATCTCTACAAGGGAAAGACCACTATCATCCTGCTCATCTGACATAGGAGTACCCCATCCATATATAGCTAACATTTGATGAGCAGCCTCAAAGTGCTCAATGGTTGTGGCAATCCGATCGTCACTCACCTTCAGTTGCCCAACCAAATGATGTCTCTGCAGTTTGTGAGTCCCATACAAGCTTTTTGACCCACAATCCGCACTGTGATATGAAGTTGTATCAACGTCGCTCACCTCATGACAAGTAGCTTCATGTGTGCTATCATCTCCACACATATCAACAACCAAGGTACTGCTGCTAGGCACCTCAACAAATGGATCATCCGATAAAGTGGAAGTTGTTGCTACAACAATCTCCCCACACACTCCCACTTCCCATGTAATTGTAAGTCCTTGCAAGTCACAATCCTAAGACCCATTACCCATAAATGAATTTTCAGATTGATTTTCTAAGGTCTGATATAAAAATCTTACTCACTACAACATGAGTCTTCATCATTAATTACTTCATTAGAACCCAAATCTCGACTATCAACACCATCCACATGTGGAAACTCTGTGGTCTCCTATTGATGCAAACACAACTCTCTAATGTCATAAAAATCAGAATTGTTAGAGCTCATATTTTCTAGGCAATCCTCATATTTGACACTCCCATCTTGCGAGTCAAGACTCAAAGTGACACCCACAACATCCTCCGCACTTGCCTTGACATCAACACCACCATTATGCTAAAGCAAGGGACTGTTGTCATAAAAATCAGAACCATTATTGTTATTTGAAGAAGTGGTTGCCTCTTTCTTCTTTGCAAACAAAGGATCCAAGATTTCTAGATGTTGTAGAAGCCCGGATAAATTCCTATTGTAATCCTAAAAGGCATTATTATAATCCTATAAGGCATGCATGAGCTTTGGCATAAGATCTTATATATACTTTGTTTTACCCATGATTCACACAAACCCTCTATCTTGAATGTAAGAGGCCTCCCCCACAGGATGGGAGGAAACCGCTCTGATACCACTGTAAGAACCCCCTGTGGTTCTAACTCTGAAAAGCACCGAATTGCTTTACATATAAATAAAATGCAATTATATATCACTCGGAGTTGTATAATGAAGATCGTATCATTGAATTTATTAAGCAAATGAATTCTACACCACAAACTTGCAGCTCAAACCCTTAGGAAATTGTGCAGTGCCGTGTAGGATTGCATCTACATGTGGTTGCTTGGCACCTCCTAATGTGGTCTCTAAATGACATATTTGATCCACCCCCAAACACCACAAAGGAACTGCGGTTTCTTCCTTCTAAAAACCGATATCATTACTCATCAAACCTACGATTTGAATGCACACTCCGCAACAAATAATAGATGCAGAGAAAACACAATTGACTAGCATGTATCACTGATTCAAAGTGTTTACAATCATGCAAGAATCAGACAATTCCCGCATATGAAATTTTCTCAAACCCTTGCAAGTCCATTTCCCAAAACCAAGACAAAAACCCATACCGATAATCCCCCAGTTTGAACTCCATCCTTGGCTTTAATAATTTCCTCTTACCAAATCAGTCATCAATCTTCATCCTCACACCTTCAACTGCATGCTTCTGCGATACCCTTCACATGAAATTCACAGCAAAATATCCAAGTTCGTATGTTTTGGAACTATAATGTTTTAATTATAAATCCTTTTTTCAACGTTAGCTCCAAAATACACTTAATAAAATGCCCCCTTAAGCACTTAGCCATAATACGTAATGAGCCTCCAACTTCCAAAATACGATTCCTCTATTCACCACGGCAATGGACAATAGAATTAAATATTTGAATATATAATATTCCATAAGTTCTCCCATTCAAAAGTGCCACCAAGAGTTAATTAAATATTTACTCATTGACTTAGGCTTGCTAAGACATAAGCTACCCCTATTTACTAATTAATTGAACATAATGATAAATGTCATTCACTTAATTGATAAATAATAAATTAAACCATTGGCCAATTATGAAATAAGCTCAACATTATTATTAAGTAAAACTTAATTAATAATCGTAAATTTCACCAATAGCTTATTAAATCCCGCATAAGTGAAAATTGGGGACATTATAGTCCGCCCTCCCTGAAATTGTTTGTCCCCAAGCAATCTCGCATCTAGCTTCTCACCAAAGTTCAAATCCCAAGGGAGTCACACCTCCACCAGGATCCCACGGATAAATATGTGTAATGTCCCTGTCAATACCAAATAATTCTTGTAAATACAACACCATCTGTATGATCAACATAGTCTGTGAAATTGAACTCAATGCTTGAATTGGTAAAATTAAAGCAAGAACATCACATGGAAGCAACCCTACAGGAAGGCTAGACTTGTCCCCTTTCTCTGTGCCAACTAAGCTATCATACCAATCATCAAACTCATGCACTGATGAACTCTACGCACTAAAATTGTGCATGTACATGAGGATCGAAAGTGAAACTGCAAGTAATCCAAATCATGTACACACTGCAATACTCCCTTATGAACCCAACTTGGAACCCCGATGCGCACGAAGGATCCTACAACACACTGAAAAGTGTCCAAAAAAATATGCCTGGATCCCAAATTTTGAATAGAAGCATGCTAAGAAGAATAATCTCAGACCTCTTTTGTGCTAATTTGATCACATTGTCACCATGCTGACAATGATGAAGCTATCCAATGGGACCCATCCAACTTGCAGTGCTAAGCTTGTCACCACCTGGATCCCAATATAAACGAAACTCACATCCATCCATCGTAAGGAGGTAAGGATATCTAAAAGCATCTGCTAGACCAAATCTCCCTCTACACTCTACCAATCCCCCATGGGTGTGAATTCCAACTCAACTACGATAATAAGGACTCCCAAGGGTGGCTGTGTCACAACCACGATATCCATCATCCGCTAAACTGCCATGTATGTACTGACTTTGCAAGTAGTCTCCCACCAACTTGCAGCTACTAACTCCATCAATTGAAGATGGAGAATACCCATCCCATAAAGGATGGTATAATCTTGGTGTCAATCCACATTGACGCATAACCAAGTCCTCTACATGCGGATCAAAATAAAAATGATGAGAACTCCTCACTGTGTAGTTACAGTAAAGGGCTCCAATCTCGGTCAATGGATCATCACTAACAACTCCAGAATCAGGCGGTGGCTCCAATCTCTGACCTTGAACAGATTATTGGGCGGGTCTCTGGTAACCCTCTCTGCAAAACCAGCCACGAAATCTCTGTAAGGAAGCATTGTAGTCAAAGTTTCTACAATTGCTCCCACTAAATGTTGAATGCCGCAAGAACCTCGAATGAGAGCACCCTCGGTGGCTCCATGGGGTGCCTCTTGAAACTCTGAACTCTCAAGCAAGTACTCAATAAATGTATCTATGCAGTAGAAATTATATGAGGCGGAATCAAGTTGTCCCCCTGCAACCTTCAACTGATCACTTTGATTCTGTCACACAACCAACTGTCTACCACCATTAGTTGTACGAGATGAAGTAACCGATTTTCTTCCGAGAGAGGGAAACAAATCAACATGAGAGACACACTCCCAACTAGATGACACTGTGCAAGTCCCCACTGAAGATGATGGAGTAGTGCCGACTACTATCAGACAACTCTCTGGAGAATCCACCAATGCCACAAAAGAACTATCAATAATCTGGCCCACATCATCTGACAAAGTACTGACCTCGAGAGAACTTGATACAACAAGTGGTTTTGTATTGCTCTCAACCAAAGTATTCATCCCATCTGAAACTATTGCACCAATATCAATAATGGATGTAGCCACATCCTCACTACAAGCCATGAATATCGAATCCTCACCAACTGCCACTGTAGGAAGCTGAACTGTATCTGTAGCTGGTGAAGTTTGTGCTCGGCTCAACTCAACGGTAACCTCTAATCGTGACTGCGACTTCTGAAGAGCCAACTAGGTGCTCTTTAATAACTCTGTAGTCGCCTCAAGCTCATGAGTGAGCTCATTTGCCTCGTCTTCCTTTCCCATAAACGCATCGTAAAAAGTGCAACTCCACTCGAGAAGATAGTCTCTGTCAACTAATAACTGTAAGTAATTATATTTCAATATCCAGTAGCTTCTCGAAGTGAATGGATCTCTACAAGAGAAAGGTCACTATCACCCTGCTCATCTGACATAGGAGTACCCCAACCATATATAGCTAACATTAGACGAGTAGCCTCAAAGTGCTCAATGGTTGTGACAGTCCGACTGTCACTCACCTTCAGTTGCCCGGCCAAATTATGTCTCTACAATTCATGACTCCCATACAAGCTCTCTGACCTGCAATCAGAATTGTGACATGAAGTTGTATCAACATTGCTCAGCTCATGACAAGTAACTTCATGTGTGCTATCATCTCCGCACACATCAACAACCAAGGTACCGTTGCTAAGCACCTCAACAAATGGCTCATCTGATAAAGTGGAAGCTGCTGCTACAACAATCTTCCCACACAGGCCCACTTCCCATGTAACTATAAGTCCCTGCAAGTCACGACCCTGAGACCCATTACCCATAAATTAATTTTCGTATTCATTTTCTAAGGTCTAAATTGAAAATCATACTCATTGCAAATGAGTCTTCATTGTAAATTACTTCATTAGCACCCAAATCTCGAGTAACAATATCATCCACATGTGAAAACTTTGTTGTCTCTTGCTGATGCAAACACAACTCTCTGCTGTCATGAAAATCAGAATTGTTATAGCTCATATTTTCTAGGCAATCCTCATATTTGACACTCTCATCTTGCAAGTGAAGACTCAAGGTGACGCCCACAACATCCTTCGCACTTGCCTTGACATCAACACCACCATTATGCTCAAGCAAGGGACTGTTGTCAGAAAAATCAGAACCGTTATTTTTATTTGAATAAGTGGTTACCTCTTTCTTCTTTGCAAACAAAGGATCCAAGATTTCCAGATGTTGTAGAAGCCCTAATAAATTCTTATTGTAATCCTAAAAGGCATTATTATAATCTTGTAAGCATGCATGAGCTTTGGCATAAAATCCTGTATAGAATTTGTTTTACCCATGATTCACATAGACCGTTTGTCTTGAATGTAAGAGGCCTCCCGCATAGGATGGCAGGAAACTGTAATGTTCCCATTCTGAGCGAGCATTGGAGTTAGTGGATTTAGCCTATCATTGGGTCCTTGTAGGCTAATACTAGCGATTAGAGGACCCTGTTGTGGGTTTTGGCCCCTTTTTGAGGGACTTACTATTTATAGTAAGTCAACTTATGGTTCTATTGAGCTCAGAGGATTTAGAGGAGTTATATCATGCTTTCAGATTTTATTTTCGGCTTCCGATTTGGACTCCAAGATTCTTGCGGGGAGTGTCTATTTTTAGTAAGTCACCCCGTCAGGTTCATTCATCATCTTTCATCATCAGGATCACTCTTGTGCTGTCAGATTTTGATTCTGATGCTTCCTCAGTTGTTTTCACAAAATGGGTGAATTATGATTATTATTTAATTAAATCGGCTAAGGTTGCCATTTTTATTGGAAATGTATTCTGGGCATCTTAGTGTTATAGCTCGTTGGAACTGGGTTGAGAAGTTTTAAATCTTGAGCTCATAAAACAAGGATCCTATGTGTCAGAATAGCATTATTTTAATAAAAGGGTCATTTTCAGCATTAAAGTGAAGAGAAATATAATAGTTTATTATATTTCAAATGTCCACACAAAGCAAAGTCTTTTGTAAGTGAAAAGTGTGTGAGAGAAGATATCTTTTATTATAAAAGCAATGCTTTGGGCAAAAAGCAATTCATTTTTGACTTATAAATTTTATAAAATTTGGTTGTGACGAAGATGACTAGGGTTTGATGATTGATTCCTCTCTTTTGGCAATTTGAATCATCACTGATTGATGGTGAATTTTGCAAACTGAATTCTGGAAATTCATACTGAATCTGTGAATGTAAATCTTGGTGTTGAGGTATACCAAGTTTGTGAAGATTTGAACAACTACAACAAAGATTGAGAGTTTATTAATTTGATTTGAAATTTTCCAAGTGTTCAATTTAATTGGAGAGCAGCGTTATCTTCCTAGAGGCTTCCATCTCCATTATAGAGGCCCACATTCCTTTCCTAGCGGCCTGCATAGCATTTCATGAGACCCGTGTTTCATTATAGGCAGCTGCGATTTATATTTGGGAGGCTGCTAATTATTTTATGAGGATTGCAAGGCTTCATAGTGGCTGCGTACCATTTCTCATTGGTTGAGAAACATTTCCAGCTTGCCACATTTCATGATAAGGTGCCAATTTGTATTTAATTATTGAAAAGTTTATTAGACGATTTGCAATAAGTTTTGTCTTTTTTGGTGAAGTTCTGAAGTTAGAATAAATTGTTATTTATTATTATTGAATTCTGGAAAAATTCGAAAGGTCAAATATTATCAAAACAAAACAAATTTGCAAGAAAATCCAAAAATAAATATTATCTTCAGCAAAGAGCCAGGCAGGCTCTTTACAGTGGTATCAGAGCTTGCATCCTTCCATCCAGTGGGGTTTGGAAATTTTGAGTTCCCACGTTTGATTTGTGAGTGATCAACACTCTGGTTTTATTTCAGTCATGGATAAATACAGAAAACTAGGTAAATATAGGAACCGGTCTAGCAGTGTGTCATGTTACAGGAAACAATCAAGTGCCTTGGAAAATGAAATGGAGAAATTGAGGCAAACACAAGAAAGGCTAAAAGCCCAACTTGCAGATCCGGCTACTGTTGACAGGGCAGCTAATTTCATGGTTTCCTTCTTCTGGAAGTCTTCCCCACGAAGACTGCAGGAAGTGAAACAGGATTTTCTCATAGGTGAGACATCTAGAAATCTTCATGATGAGTTTTCAGCAGCTACTCATCATTGCGGAGATGATCATGTTCTTAGTGGGACAACCACTAGTCCTGTTTGCACACATGATGTTGGAGACTTCTTTCAGGGACATGTGGATGTGCCTATCTTGTTGATAGAGAGTGGTGCTGAGTTTCAGCATCTTGAGCCTGTTGTTGATGTTGTGGATAGGGTGAGAGTGGAGGATGTTGTAGATACCACTAGGGATTCTGACACCATAGATGATGGTGCTATCTTTGAGGACTGCGAGGAGTATATGAGCTCTGACAACTCTGATGTTTATGACAGCAGTCGCAGTGTGGAGTCAGTGCAAGAGACAATAGTCTTTTCCTATATCGAAGATGTGAGCATGGAGCTATCCAGTGATGACACTCATGATGGGAGTGTTTCTGTTGAGTTGGGTGACATAGATTCATGCCACAGTGTAGATGATTCACATGATGACATAGAGTCATGTATGCAGCTAGAGTTAGCAGAGGGGTCTCAGATAGACGATGTGGACACTAGCATTGCGGATATCTCTGATGTTGAGAGTGAGGATGACGGGTGCTGCACTGTTTCTTGTATTTTATATCAGACCTTGGGTGTGGACTCAACATTGTCATTCGGTGTTGATGGGTCCCAGGATCTGGATTGTCATGTGGTTCCAGAGGATGAGGTAGTTGAGGATTGTGATGAGATAGTTTCACCAGCAGCTTCCTCGGAGGTAGATGAGGATGAGTCCAATGTCAGTACTCAGCTTGTAGATGTGTGCTCGGATGAAAGCACATAGAGATACAATGATCTTGAGGGGAGTTTGTTGGATGCAACTTCCTTCCATAGTGTGGATAGTGCAGTTGAGATAGTACATAGGAGGCCCGTTCTGCAGAGTCATCATGTGACTAGCTAGTTGAGAGTTGGTGAGAGAGATATTACTTCTACTCTCAAGCATTTTGATGCCACTCGTTCACTATTGGTTGTATATGCTTGGGGTGCTCCTATGACGGATGAGCACAGTGGTGGTTACCTTTCCTTGACAGAGATTCATTCTTTGCGTGAGCCTGTCAGGATTTTGAGACATGATTATTTACAGTCGGTCTCCGACCGAGATCACCTAGTTGAGTCGGAGATTACGGCATACGAGGCATTGATGGATAGAGAGGAGGAGGTGAGTGTGCTTACTCAGGAGCTCACAACGACTTCTGAGGCTTTAAAGGGCACTTAGTGGGCTCTTCAGGAGTCGTAGTTGCAGTTGGGAAAGGTGACTGTGGAGTTGGAGCGGATACAGTCTTTACCAGCCATAGATCCAGTTCAGTTGCATATAGTAGTGGTTGGTGGTGAGTCAGCTTCCATAGTTAGTAGTGATGGATGTGTTGGGGACACAATTACATCCATCCTTGATACAGTTGCATTAGCTACAAATGAGATGAGTATATCAGTGGAGGACAGTAGAGAGCTTCTTGTTGTATCAGGTCCTTTAGTAGTTCGCACACTGACAGATGATGCGGAACAGGTTATTGAGATTCCTGATGTGATAGTAATGGATTCTTCAAAGAGTTGTGTGTCAGTTTTTGACACTACTCCCTCTTCTTCACAGGACTTGGGCAAGGTATCATCTGATTTGGAGACGAGCTTTCGTGGGGATTTGTTTCCTTCTTTCGGAAGAAAATCTATTACTTCATCTCATACAACTGATAGCGATAGACAGTTGGTAGTGCCACAGTTTTAGAGGGATGAACTGTGGGTTGCAGGAGAGCAGGTTGATGCTTCTTCATATAATTTCTACTGTATAGAATCATTTATGGAGTATCTTCTTGAGAGTCCGGAATGGCAGGGGGGACCATTTGGAGCTTCTGAGGGTACTCTCATCCGTGGTTCTCGCAGTATTCAACTGTTAGTGGGAAAGATTGTAGATACCTTGACTACAATGCTTTCCCACAGGTATTTTGTGGTTGGGTTTGCTGAGAGGGTTCCCCAGGATCCTACCCAATCAGTTGTTCAGAGTCAGAGATTGGAGTCATCTCGTGATTCTCAAATTGTTGCTGATGAGCCTCTATCAGAGATTGGAACATTTCACCGTGATTACATAGTGAGGAGCGTTCATCATTTCTCTTTTGACCCACTGATTGAGGACTTGTTTGTGCATCAATGTGGGTTGGCTTCAGGGTTATATCATCCTTTTTGGGATGGGTTTTCTCCATCTGTAGTTGATTGGGTTGGTCACTGCAAGTTAGCAGGAGGTGACTTGTAGGGTCAGTACATCCAAGATAGTTTTACAGTGGATGGATATTCGGATTACATGAGTATACAGAGCAGATTGATAGTGTGTCCAGAGACCTTTGATTTGTTAGATGGTTTTCGATATCCATTCTTACTTGTTTTGGATGGTTGTGAGTTTCATCTCTACTGGGATTCAGGTAGTGATAGGTTTGGCACTACAGGTTGTGTTGGTCACTATGTTTGGCATGATGACAGTGTGTTTGGATTTGCTCAATGGATGATGATTTCTCCACAGGAGTTTGCAGGTGATTACAGGGATTACTCCATTCTATCCTTGGGATCTAGGTGGACTTCTGTGTTTTGTTTTTTTGAGATTGCTTGGGGACAAGCAATTTCAGGGAGGGAGGACTGTAATGTCCCCATTTTGAGCATGCATTGAAGTTAGTGGATTTAGCCTATCATTGGGTCCTTGTAGGCCAATACTGGTGATTAGAGGATCCTGTTGTGGGTTTTGGCTCCTTTTTGAGGGACTTACTATTTATAGTAGAGTTATAGGACACGGCGAGTCCTGGCAGGACACGGTGAGTCCCGAGTCGAGCTAGGCTCGCGGAGGCAAACTGACCCGACACCAGGACTCAGCCGAGTCCTTGGACTCGGAGGACTCACCAAGTCCTGTGGCCTGAACTCGGTGCGTCCAACCACGTCCAGAAGCAAAAAATAATTTTTTTTATTTAGACGTGGTCATTTTTTCAGCTCCGGGGCAGGAGGATTTATACAAATATAACATTTAAGTATAAGTGACATTTATTTATTTCTTATACTTTAAGTTATATTTGTATAAATACATTCCAGGATGTTTGAGATAGGTTTCAATTTCATAGGAGTTAAAATGCAGATTCTAGATTTTGAGGGGTTTTCAAAAAATTCCAGACTTAGCCAAATTTTAGGATTCAGGATGCCTTCAACAGTGTTATCTCCCACAACCTGTCCTGGCTTTTTTAGGGCAAATTGAAGTTGGAACAAGGATTTTCTAATGATTCTAAGACCTAAAAAGGTCATTCCATCATTTGCAAAGACTTAGAAGAGAGGAAAAAGGCTTGGGAGAAGAATATAGGGGTTTTAGAAAATAGATTAGCAAATGGATTGGCTAGAGTGCGAGGACACCCAATGGAGGACCCTGAGGCTGAGAGTGGGGTTTGAGGATGATGATGATTATGAGGAGGATGAGGATGCCACTGAGGTTGAGCCTCAGACACAGGGACAGAAGACGGCTAAAAACTATTCCATGACCTATCTTAAGCATACACGTAGGAAGACATAGGGCCTTAGTCTTATAGGTTCTATCTTTTATTTTGATATATGTTTTGAACTTTTCATTCCAGGGATTTCATATTCCATGAATATTGTAGACTTTTGACAATGACACTATTTATATTTCAGATTTCTAATGTGTTATTTAGTAACTAGTTTAACAGCTAACTTATTTCTTTTAGAAATTCACATTTATACTTATGTGATCAATGTAAACATGTTTATGTGTGCAAAGTAGCTTCTATTTATCTCAATTATTGTGTCTTTGATGTTAATTGACTGAATGATGCATGAAAAAAGTTTTAAATCCTTGAAAATCTTTGAATTTATTGGGTTTTTCAATTTGCTGAGTCCTTACCGAGTCTAGGAGCCCAGCCCGAATCTAGCTTGCTGAGTCCGAGGTGAGTCCGAGTCTTGTAACACTGTTTTATAGTAAGTCAACTTATGGTTCTACTGAGCTTAGAGGATTTAGAGGAGTTATATGATGCTTTCAGATTTTATTTCCGACTTCCGATTTGGACTCCAAGATTCTTGGAGGGAGCATCTATTTTTAGTAAGTCACCCCATTAGGTTCATTGATCATATTTCATCATCAGGATCACTCTTGTGCTGTCAGATTTTGATTCTGATGCTTCCTCAGTTGTTTCCGCAAGATGGGTGAATTATGATTATTATTTAATTAAATCGGCTAAGGTTGCCATTTTTATTGGGAATGTATTCTGGGCATCTTAGTGTTATAGCTCGTTGGAACTAGGTTGGGAAGTTTTAAGTCTTGAGCTCATAAAACAGGGACCCTATGTGTCAGAATAGCATTATTTTAATAAAAGGGTCATTTTCAGCATTAAAGTGAAGAGAAATATAAGAGTCTTTTCTAAGTGAAAAGTGTGTGAGAGAAGATATCTTTTATTATAAAAGCAATGCTTTGGGCAAAAAGCAATTCATTCTTGACTTATAAATTTTATAAAATTTGGTTGTGAAGAAGATGGCTAGGGTTTGAGGACTGATTCCTCTCTTTTGGCAATTTGAATCATCACTAATTGATGGTGAATTTTGCAAACTGAATTCTGGAAATTCATACTGAATTTGTGAATGTGGGTGGCTGCAAGAAGTTGGGTCCCACTTTTCGCCAAAAAGTGGAAGTGTTTTCTTTGTTTTTCAAAATTTCTGTCAATTGATGTCCAAATTTGAAGCACTTAAAGATTGAATCTTGGAAAACTTCAGTAATATAAAATTTAGTGCTCGGAATCTAGTTTTCAAATATGTAATTTATTTCAATACCCACATGGTATAAATTGAATTTTACTATGCATGTGTAAAACCCACTTTTTCAAAATGCTTGTTTCAGGACCACACCTCACGCATGTATGGACACCCTTTTTTGAAGTAAATGAATGTATTTTTGGGAATCCTTTTGGGAAAATGTACCTAAAACACTGAAGATTGATGAGAATATTTTATCTTATTTTTTTACTGAATATTTTTTTTTTATTAATTTTTAATTGACTATAAAGTACATTTTTGAAACCTCTGTGTACGGACACCATAATTTGATGATAACTTCACTTTTTTTTGATTTTTTTTTTTTAAAATTGAAAAGTATTCTATGTAGTTTGATGACATATAACTCATTTTTGAAAAAACAAAAAATTAAAAAAGTTATTAAAGTTTTAGTTAACCTTGGTATTTCAAGTTTAGGTACCATGTTGGCTTAATAAATATTGTATAAATATTAAAATTCATCATATCACTATAAAATTTATATTTTTATAATCTGCACAATAAGAGCTAAAATGGGTTTTCGTTTTATCAAAAAATTCATTCGGGAAGTTGTCCTAAAAATTATGGCAAGACATAGATTTTACTTTGTAATGCCTTAACCAAATTTTTTGAGGTGAAGGCATAGGCTTGGTTCTACCAAGCCTAAACCAAATTGAACTTGAAATGAAATTTGAGGCGGATGTGTGCTTCCCGCTCATGTCTTAAGAAACGGGCGCCCGTTTTTAAAAAAAAAATTTCAAAGTCTTAAAATGCATTTTTAAATTTAGAAAAAAACAAAATGTTTTTTTAGAAATGGGCACCCGTTTTTTGAATTAAAAAATGGGCACCCCTTTTGAATTCAAAAAAGGGCACCCGTTTTTTGAATTTAAGATCGGGTGCCCGAACCTAAAACGGGCGCCTGTTTTGAGCGACATCTCTCATTTCTAAAAGACTTCCGCGGAATTGTCCCCCAACTCCAAACTCTTACCCATATAAATCTTGGTGCTGAGGTATACCAAGTTTGTGAGGATTTGAACAACTACAACAAAGATTGAGAGTTTATTAATCTGATTCGAAATTCTCCAAGTGTTCAATTTAATTGGAGAGCTGCGTTATCTTCCTAGAGGCTTGCATCTCCATTCTAGAGGCCCACATTCCTTTCGTAGAGGCTTGCATAGCACTTCATGAGACCTGCGTTTTATTACAAGCAGCTGCGATTTATATTTGGGAGACTGCTAATTATTTTCTGAGGATTGCAAGGCTTCATAGTGGCTGCGTACCATTTCTCATTGGCTGAAAAACATTTCCAGCTTGCCACATTTCATGATAAGGTGCCAATTTGTATTTAATTATTGAAAAGTTTATTAGACAATTTGCAAATTAATAAATTTGGTCTTTTCTGGTGAAGTTCTGAAGTTAGAATAAATTGTTATTTATTATTATTCAATTCTGGAGAAATTCAAGAGGTCAAATATTATCAAAACAACACAAACTTGTAAGCAAATCCATAAATAAATATTATCTTCAGCAAAGAGCCAAGCAGGTTCTTTACAGAAACCACTCTGATACCACTGTAAGAACCCCCTTTGGTTCTAACTCTGACAAACACCAAATTACTTTATATATAAATAAAATTTAATTATATAGAAGAACCCAGAGTTGTATAATGCAAATCCTATCGTTGAATTTATTTGACGAATGAATTCTACACCCCAAACTTGTAGCTCAAACCCTTAGCAAATTGTGGAGTGCCGTGTGGGATTGCAATTACATGTGGTTGCTTGGCACCTCCTAACATGGTCTCTAAATGACTTATTTGATCCACCCCCAAATACCACAAAGGAACTGCAGTTTCTACTAGTTAAAAATTGATATCATTACTCATCAAACCTACGCTTTGAATGCAGACTCGGCTACAGATAATAGCCGTAGAGAAAACACAATTCACCAGCATGTATCACTGTTTCAAAGTGTTTATAATCATGCAAGAATCACACAATTCTTGCGGATGAAATTTGCTCAAACCCTTGCAAGTCAATTTCCCAGAACCAAGACAAAAATGCATACCGATAATCCACGGGTTCGAACTCCATCGTTGGCTTTAATAATTTCCTCTTACCAAATTGGTCATCAATCTTAATCCTCACACCTTCAACTGCAAGGTTCTGCGATACCCTCTACATGAAATTAACAGTAAAATAGTCAAGTTCGAATATTTGGAACTATAATTTTTTAATTAAAAATCCTTCTTTCAACAACAGCTCCAAAATACACTTAATTAAATGTCCCCTTAAGCACTTAGCCATAATACATAATGAGCCTCCAACTTCCAAAATGCGATTCCTTTATTCACCACGGCAATGGACAATGGAATTAAATATTTGAAAATACGAGAAGGCTCATTGTAAATAATCATCTTTATGTATTGCAAGTAAACTCTATTGGAATTGTGCAAAATACAAACTTTGTTTTTATTTGTGCAAACTGATTTCAAAGTAAATAAAAGAGCAAGTGTTTTTAATCTTTGAGTTGGAGGAACTTGTTATATCATTGTGTTGTGCTCTTACGTCACAATAGTTGTATTATCCTAGTTTTATTGAGAAAGTGTATTAAATTATTTGTGCTGTTATAAATAAGACTTTAAATCTGATTTCATACAGACTGTGTGTTGTAGTTTTCAACTTGAGTTACGTAGAAGTGAATAGATAGTTTGTAATTTGAGATTCTTTGTGATAGAAGTAGAAAGGAAGTTTTATGTGTTAAAGTCTTTGTTCTTAGCATATTGTTGTCTTATCGTTTAAATCATTTTAGGATAGTGTATTAGTCTTTGAGCTTATGTATATTCCTTAGTTTATAATTTAATGGTACGCTTAAGGATAATATTTTGGTTAGTCTTAAGATGATTGGCATTATTGCTCCAATTAGTGCTTAGAAGTGAAGTTGTAAGAAGTCTCAATTTTGTCAAGTACATATTTATGAAAGTGGAAATCTTTCCCAAAGAAAGAGGAAGTGATACGAGCAACACCCAATCTTAAATTAGTTTGAATTTCTTGTTAAGTTTTAGTTGATTCGACATCAATAAGAAGGGCACCTTCCCTAAGTTGAGAAAAGAGATTATATCTGACATACTGTGTCTAAAATTAAATACTCCATTTTGTAAGTAGTGTGTCTATGACCACTTACAAAATATTTAGCCAACAGTTGGAAGGTGCTGGAACCAAACCTCTTGATGAGTGGTTCCTTCAATTTCTGTAGATGGGAGGGTCAATCATGTGTATGGGGTTCCAGGGCCACTGCTCCCACTAAAAAGGCATCTAATAGCTTTTACTCACCATAGTCTGTGTTGTTAAACTTGACTTGGGAGATGGTGGATGGGAGGATATTGTTGGGATTCACATAGGATCTAGAAGTGCTAAGGATTGTTGTTGCAACATCGACCATTGTGAGGGAATTTGATGCATTCATGGAAGGCAGAAGGGACGGCCAGCATGGCGTCAATCCATGCGTAAGCAAGTAAATTGCTACAAGGAAGGTATAGATCAACAACATGACATACTGTATTTTGTACAGTTTAGGCTAACTTGAATGGGCAAAGCCTTTAGAAGTGTGTTCTAGGATGTACACCTGAATGGTGATGATTTGTTTTGTGATATTTGCCTCAATGTACCCAACTTGTGTAACAATCTTTAAGGTACATAGATTGATGCAGGGGCATCCACATGGAGGGGGCAAGTATTGAAATAAAAATAAATGAGGGCAATTGTGGTTGTTATGGACTATTAAATTCTCACCCTAAAAGAAGATAGTAGGAATATTTAAAATGTATCAAAATCTGGATTGTTTTGATGGTGAAATTGTTTATTTCTTTTAAAGGAGAGGATTCTTTTGTCTCTATAAAGTTTGTAACCGTTGTTATCTTTTCGAAGTAAAAGACTGCAAATTGAAAGAGCTGAAAAGGAGGTGCACTACATAACTTGTGGAGAGTGTAATGCACAAGGAGTGGTGGGTGTGTGGCTGCTTGGGAGTGGTGGTAGCCAAAGTGAGCAGAGCTTAGAAATTCATTGGTTGAATAAGAGGAAAGGGGACCCAATAGGGGTGAGGGAGAGAGGTGTGGAAATGAAACATGAGAGGGGCATCATGGTTAATGTTGGGCAAGATTTATGAGGTGTGGGGAATGTAGTGTGGGTAATGAAATGAAGATAAGCATAATGTTCCAGACCCATGCGATTCATGAGAACAACAAAAACTACCCAACCATCACCTCTGTTGCGGAAAGATCAATGCCGCCCGACCCTTTGCTTCTTCTCTTCAAGTACGGGTGATGTCTTCTTCTGTATGACAGAATTTTGTAGGGCAGCAATCTTCTGTCTCTACGGTAGCGAAGTTTTGTACTCCTTCGAACAAGTTAATCGTCTGTTGTCTTCCGACTGTGCATTTTGTCATACGACCCTTTGGCTTCTTGGATGGCCCACCAACCTACCGTGCCGAGGATTTGATGTATAGCAATGTCGTACGGCCTTCTTGACAGGTTCATACAGTGCCTTCCTAGTCGTACGACCAATAGGCCCACCAACCTACCATGTTGAGGATCTGATGTATAGTAATGTCATACGGCCTTCTTGACAGGTTCATGCGGTGCCTTCCTGTCGTATGGCTAATAGGCCTTGCTTGTCAATCACCCACCCCTCCGCGTATGGTCTATAATCTGGCGTACGTGTGTAAGTAACCTCCTCCCGCTCAGGAACTTTGTCATAGGACAATTTGGATATGTCGAAGCAATGATATTGAGAGCATAGCAAGATGTGATGCAAGTTTATTTGCTAGCAATAGAAAATAACTATATTCTCTGAATATGAAGAAATGATATCAAATAGCTCTTCAATGAATGCAAGAGGAAATTCAGATTCAATAATGATAGCACTTTAGATTACATCAAATAGATCTTCAACAATTTCGAACCAACGACAGAATAGGGTGAGGAGTTACTCCCACGGAAACAACGGATGCCGAATAGGTAGGATCTTGCACCTCCAAAATGGCAAACAAGCTAAACCTCCAACTGGAGTTCGCACATATAAATAAAAATCTAAATCACATACCTACGACAACTAGCAACTCGGCCGTAAATATGGCTCCAAGAAACTTCCGAAAGGAGTACAACTCTGTCGAGACAACCGAAAACATTACAACTATTAAATTAAAAATAGGCCCGAGATATGTTATTATTAATTTTGGGGCCATACACTAATAATCTTTAATTGAATTATTTAATTATATCATGGACATTACAATCCCTCCCACCTAGAGATTGCTTTCCCTCAAGCAATTGCAAATTTGATCCTGGGAATCCTACTAAGGGTGAATCATGAATCTCTCCTATGATCATCTTCTTCAGTTTTGAGTCAGGTACCCAATAGATTTTTTCATTGTAGTAAAGAAGCACGGTTACCAATATCTACTGAACTGCCAGCATTGGATCTTGCTAGCTAGCTAACCTATTTGAAGCAAGTGATCCTATTGCAGTAAGGTATGCCCAACTGTTGGAGTTGGAAGAAATCATAAATAAAACTATGCAAACTATGAAATACCAACAATCGCATACCAAGGTCTTTGATAAGAAGTCAAGGTCAAGAGTTTTCAATGTTGGAGGTATGGTGCTCAAATGGAATGAGTTGAAGAGCAGACCAAGTAAACAGTCCAAATTCGATGCTTTCTAGAGTGGTCCATTCATAATCACAGTGCAAGGAGCACAATGTGTTTCAGCTATCAACAATGGATGGAGATGTCCTTCATATCCCATCGAATGGGCTACACCTCAAGCCCTTCTTTGAGGTTTGATCTACCCTTTGTTAGCCTTAGTTGGCTATTTTTGTTTTAATAAGGTGTTGTTGCACCATAGTTTAATTGTTTTCTGGTTTTCCCTAAATGTTGTCCAGCACAATTAGAGTAGTTCAGTGCAGGTTTTCGTGCTTTCAGTAGGTGTCCTGGTTTTCTAATCTCTCTAAATGAGTTATGGTCAAGCGCAAGGATTCTTTGAGTCTTTTTCGGAGTGTGCCATCTAACTCTATGCCCAATGAGTAGCCAAGCAACTGGTCTTGATGTTTAGTAGGAAAACATTGTATAGATGTCGCCAAAATGTTATCAGTTTTTTCCCATGGCTCATTTTAGATACAAATGTCTATCATGTACCACGTCGGGTAAAATCCGGCTCCGACAAGGGTAGAGCCTAGCGTGCTACAGGATAGCAAGTAGGAAATAGTTTGTTAGATGGAGTCAAATGTCACAAGAGGGTTACATACACTCGAAGAAATGCAAGAGCCCAACATGCTACAGAAACCCGAATGAGTTGTAAGATGTAATGTTCTTAGCTATTTTCTTTGCTTAAAAATCCTTCACTGGTTTAAAACGGGTCTGCTATGTATTCAGGTAAGTTTTGGAACATTGATCTCTCAAACAATTGTTCAGATATTTGTTCCTGGAGGAGAGATGATAGTTTTCAAATAACAAACTAAATTCTATCAATCAGATAGTGGATAACAAACTCATAGCCCGAGTATATTAATTGTTATGAATACAGAATGACTGCAGTGATTTCAACTTCATATTTCATCATATAATAATCAGATACAATATGTGCAAATGAAGAAGGTTACAATAGCCGACCTGGCATTTAAGCTGAATGGCTAGTGTTATCTAGACCGCATGGGATGTTCACAATCGCCAATGTTGTTGCTACCCGAGCCAGTCCACAAACGGTGACTAGTAACAAACGAGCTCCCACTCTGCGCACTAGTACACACAAGCTTCCTTGCTGTGGTTGCCGAGAGGCTAGCACACCCTGTGTAAGGTTGCAGTGACCACTGGTTGGTCACGTCCTCCGGGTGCTCAATGTCGTATGTGCTCAACCCAATGTTAGCACTTCCTAGCGAGCTCGGTTATCATTCTTGCTATTTTGGAAGCTAGAACAAGTGTTCACGTGCTTGTCTAGAAATACTGCAACAGTAAATAACTCACCTCCGCTTCTATATCTCAATCGGATGTAACTCCCATTACACACACTAATAATCACCAGTAGCCGTGTTTAGGAAGTTGCACGCGCATGACCGTTCTTCCTGTGATCACCAGTCACCACACACGTATGAGGATAATCAATTCATATAACCAGTCTCCCCTGATTCTTTGCGTCTAACTGTGTCTTCCTTGGATATTTCGAGGAACGGGTATGTATGTGAGCAGTGTGGATAGAATACCTTGCTGAAGTCCACGTGCGGGGTCCGACATAGGAAAATGATTCGGTTCTTCCCTTTGCTAGATCTCAAACACCAATACTATGCTTATGTCGAAAACTAGTCCCATATATTAGTATCCAATAACAGTGCTTACATTAACTTTCACAAGCTGGTCCTCCTCATTTCCGTACAGATAAATTTATTTCCAATGAACCTTACACCTGCAAGTAATCCTTCATTTGATAAAACAATGTTAAATGTGAGTGTTTTTTTTCTTACCAAAACATTAAAGCTTAGATGTGAAATCTGTGTGATCCCACCAAGTTAGAGATGTTGGGTTTGCGTCCAACGTCTCAAGATTTTCTCCAAGGGTTTTCGTCCTTGAGAAAACAACCAGTCACAAATGTAACCAGAATTCTTTTCCTTTGTTCTATATTATCTCCTGTTGCTTTTTCCGAGATGTACTTTTCTCTTTTATATCCTTGAAGTGAGTGCAAGCACACCAGACTAAGCCATGTGGGATAAAAGCTCACTTAAGTCACTTTTATAACATAAAGTAACTTTAAAACATAAAGTGACTTTATAATAAGACATAAAGTGACTTTATAACAACACTTTATAAAATAAAGTGATTTTGACTATAGAAATAGAGCCCAAATAATAACTATTTGCCCACGCAAACTTGTGAGTGGCTGGCATCCTCCAAAATGAAGCCATTAGCCTATCCGGATGGATAGATAGACTAATCAGGCGTCTAAATGGCCTACTACTGGGAAGGGGACATTACAGTCCTCCCTTCCTGAGATTGCTTGCCCTCAAGAAATCTCAATGCCGGGTGCTGCAGAATCGACTCACCCTCCCAAGTGGCATCCTCGTAAGGTAAGTCTCTCCACCAAATTAAGTACTCACGGACAACCCTGTTTTGCAATTTCCTCTCCCTGACCTGAATGACCTCCGCTGGAACTAAAACCAATTTACCCTCCTCATCTAGTCAGGGTAATCCATTTGAAACCACTATTTGCTGTCTGGTTGCCTTCTTGAGGCAAGAGACGTGAAAAACATTGTGGATCCTATTGTCTGATGGAAGCTGTAGCTCGTAAGCCACCTCGCCTACTCTCCTTGAGATGCAAAAAGGACCATAGAATCTAGGTTTGAGCTTCTCTGACCCACTCCGCTTCAATGAGCTCTGTCTGTAGAGCTGTAGGTGAAGGTAAACCATGTCTCCTATCTCAAAGCTCCGCTCTGTCCTGTGTCGATCAGCATACATCTTTTGCTGATTTTGTGCCCTCTGAATGTTCTCTCTGAGAGATCTGAGTATATCCTAGTGATCCTGTAACCAAACTCTCGCAATCTGGGCCCTATTGTCCTGTAGAGCCAAATCTATGAAAGAAAGTGGCTCGCTGCCATAAAGGGCTCAAAATGGCGACATGCCAATAGTCATGTGGTATGTGGAGTTGTAGCAAAACTCCCCCAAGTACAACCATCGGATCCATGCTCTCTGTTGCCCCGCTACATAACTCTGGAGGTAGCCTTCCACCCATCTATTTACAATCTCTGTCTAGCCATCTGTCTGCGGGTGGTAATTGCTACTAGGAGTCAACTCAGTGCTTGGCAACTTGAACAACTCCTGCCAAAAGGTGCTACAGAACTTGTTGTCCCTGTCACTCACAATGGTCTTAGGGAGACCATGCAATCTAAAGACCTCGCGAAAAAACAACTCTGCTACCTGTGAAGCTGATCAATCCGCGACAATAGCAAAGAAGTGAGTGAACTTGGTGAGTTTGTCGACCACCACATAAATGTTGTCCCTACCTTGCAGTCTTGGCAAACCAGTGATGAAATCCATCGATATACCTTACCACTTCTAAGCTGGAATGGGAAGGGGCTGCAGTAACCCTGTCGGATGCTCGTGCTCTGACTTGTTCTGCTGACAATTCTGACACTATCTGACATGCTGGAGTACGTCATCCTTGAGGCCCTTCCAAGAGAACCTCTCTCCGACCTGCCTGTAAGTCTTGAAGAATCTCGGATGTCCTGCTATGGGTGCATCATGAACAGCCCTCAATATCTTAGCCTTAAGCTTAGAGCCCGACACTAGGTAGATCCTGTCCTTATAAAGGATAATGTCATCAACCACCTTGTACTTGCTATCCGAAAAGTGACCATCCAAAACTTGACAAGCTTGAGTATTCTTAGAATACTCAACCAACAAAAGAGATTTCCAATCAGCGGAAATCTCTGACAGTACACAACAAATGGCTATTGAATGTATCCTAGAGAGTGCATCAACCACAACGTTATTCTTCCCCTTGACATACTCGATGTCAAAATCATATGCCTGAATCATACTGACCCACTTTTGTTGTCTCCCATTCAACTCCTTCTGCTCCAGAAAGTAGCGTAAACTATTGTGGTATGTTTTGACTGTGAACTTGCCACCCACTAGATACTGTTTGAATTTAGCCAAGGTGTGCATAATGGCAAGCATCTCCTTGTCATAAGTGGAATAAAGCCTCTCACTATCCTTGAGCTTCCTGCTCTCGAATGCTATGGGGTGCCTATCCTGCATCAATACTGCACCAATCCCATTCCCCGAGACATCACACTCTTAAGATAAAGGAGCGGGAGAATTCTGGTAGAGCCAAAATCGGACAAGTGCTCATGATAGTCTTGAGCCTGTCGAAGACTGCCTCAGCCTCATCTGTCCACCTGAAGGCTCCTTTCCGAGTTAGATCGATGAGGGGAGCCGCTGTCTGAGAAAATCCCTTAACAAACCTCCTGTAGTAAGAACATAGCCCAAGGAATCCTCTCAAATCTATTACATTCCGCGGTGGTGGCCAATCTTGAATTGCCTGGATTTTCTCCTGGTGCACCATAACTCCATCCACCCCTATCACATGCCCCAGATAGAGAATCTCAATTAATCCGAATTCGCACTTGGATTCTTTCGCAAATAGAGACTGACTCTCCATGATGCTCAGAATCTCATCCAAGTTTTGTAAGTGCTTTGCTTATGTCCTGCTAAAGACCAAGATATCATCGAGGAAGACCAGGACGCTCTTGTGCAACTGCATTTTAAAAATGTGATTCATGCAAGATTGAAATGTGGCAGGTGCATTAGTGATCCCAAAAGGCATCACTAGAAACTTGTAGTGTCCGTAGTGGCATCTGAAAGTTGTCTTATGGACATCCTCATCTCGGACATGTATCTGATGGTACCCAGATCGAAGATCAATCTTCGAGAAATAGATTGCCCCATGCAACTCATCTAGAAGCTCATCAATCATGTGGATGGGGTACCTGTTCTTGATGGTTCTCTTATTCAGTGCACAGTAATCAGTACACATATGAATAGTGCCATCCTTCTTTACCATAACTACAAAAGAAGCAAAAGGGTTGGAACTAGGTCTGATGTGCCTCATGTCTAAAAGCTCCTTACTCGTCTTCTCAATCTCCTCCTTGTAGTGCCTAGGATGACGATAAGGAGTGGTGATTACAGGCTTGGCCCCCTCCTCCAGCTCAATGATGTGCTCAAAGCCCCTATCTGGAGGTATTCCTGGAGGGATGTCCTCGAAAATCCGCTTGTGCCTATCAAGCACATCTTGTATGGCAGTGTGAATCTGCTGCCCTGAATCCGATGAGGGTCTGGAGGATATGAAACACTGGGCTGCCCACTCCATATTTCTATGTCTGATGATGGCCTCCATCCTGTGAGCTAAAACCACTCATGATCCACTATCTGTCATGGCCTTAAGTGTAACCAACTGATCAGCCTGCATAAACTCTAACTGTTTTAGCTGATGATCGATGGTATATCGCCCTAGGGTCTGTAGCCACTACATGCCTAGGAGGGCGTCAAGACTATCCAAGTCTATGACGTAGAAATCTGCTTCTAGGAGATAATCTCCAAAGTGAATTTGGAGTCCTGAAATCCTCCCTGTGCAACACAACAAGTCTCCCCCGGCCACCTTTACTTCAAACTCTGAAATGCTATCTATCGTGAGTCCTCTCCTGGAAAGCAAACCAGTGTTGATGAAATTATGTGTTGCACCTGTGTCTAGAAGACAAATGATTCGCTGTCCTCTAACTACTCCCTTGAGGCGAAAGGAGTGACATGCGGGAATACCCGAGAGGGATGCTAAGGTAATAGGGGGCTGCCCATGGTGAACCTCCGTTTTCTTCCCCACTGCCGAATGCTCATCCTGAGCCTCCTCATCGCTGCCCTTTGGCTGCTCACAATCATCATCGGATACTACCTCAATGTAGTGTACCTTGCCTTTCCCAAGGCACCTGTGATCTGGAGCCCAAGGCTCTCTGCATGTGAAGCACAATTTCTTTCTTCTCAATTCATTCTGAGTCTCGGAGTCAAGTCTAGGAGGTGTACTCTTATTTTTATTTTTCTGAAACAAAGAAGACCCCTTAAAGGTTTTCTTTAGTGGCTGAAGAATGGAAGATGGCAAATCCAAGTCATGTGCTAACTTAATAGCGTTATCCAGTGTGTTCGGCTTGAGGACTCTAACCAATCCTCTGAATCTATCCTGCAGGCCCTCAATAAACAACATTACCCTCCTCTTCTTTGCCATATCCGGAACCATGATGGATATCCTCTAAAACTCATCTATGTAGTGGTCCAATGACCCACTCTGTCTCAGCTGGGCTAACTCTCTATAGTAGACCTCAATGTCCTTCCTGTCAAAACGAGTGATCAATTTAGTGCTGAAAATCTCATATGATGCAATCAACCCGTGATTCTGGGTGACGAGGCCATGATGCCACCAATCATAAGCTGCACCCTCTAAATGCATAATTGCAAACTTAATCGCCTCTGTCTCTAACATGGGTTTCAGGGTCAGGAAGGTATCTAGCTTGTGAATCCAAGCTCTAGTGGAAGTCTTACCGCTGCCATCAAAAGTAGGGAGGGTCAATTTATTCATAGCATGTTTAAGATCCCTGTTCGGACCCCTAGGCCTCCTATCCTACTGTGCTCTGCCAAAATCCCTCTTCTGTGTCATGTACTGAACAAAGGTCAAGTCAGCCTTGACTCTGTCAGGTAACATATCCCACTTGTCATGTCCGGCTACAACATTATCTGGAAGTCCAGCTGCTGCCTCGGTCTGGGCTACCTCTTCCTTAGTATTATTCCCTGTGAACGTAGGCATAAGGGGCCTATCTGTAGTGCGAGTGGCTGCTCTAGCAGCTCTGGGTAACCCTGCTACACTATTACCACCACTGTGATGGCTCTGGGGCCTCTTGGCTGTCACTATCAGCTGCTGCATAACCCCTGTGAGCTGGCGTAACACATTAATGATGTGGTCCTGTCCCTCATGAAGGGCCCTCATTGTTTCTCTGACCTCTCTATCCTCATCTGCCATGCGTATACCTCGAGTGCCTTGTTCGAAAATAATATGCTCATCCTCCTCTATATGACTGTCCTCAATATCTACTTGTACTGATGGTTCAGACTGTCCCTATTCAGCCCTGTTATGTCTGAAATTATATTCCCCGTTCCTATTATGCATGCCTGGATAGCATTACCCAAGCTACAATTAAATGCCCACCAGGTTGGCAAGACCGTTGGCTCTGATACTACTGTAATGTTCTTAGCTCTTTACTTTGCTTAAAAATCCTTTACTGGTTTAAAACAGGTTTGCTATGTATTCAGGTAAGTTTTGGAACATTGACCTCTCAAACAATTGTTCAGATATTTATTCCTGGAGGAGAGATGATAGTTTTCAAATAACAAACTAACTTCTATCAATCGGATAGTGGATAACAAACTCATAGCCTGAGTATACTAATTGTTATGAATATAGTGATTTCAACTTCATATTTCATCATATAATAATCATATACAATATGTGCAAATGAAGAAGGTTACAATAGCCAACCTGGCATTTAAGCTGAATGGATGGTGTTATCTAGACTGCGTGGGATGTTCATAGTCACCAATGTTGTTGCTACTTGAGCCAGTCCACAAACGGTGATTGGTAACAAACGAGCTCCCACTCTGTGCACCAGTACACAGGCTTCCAAGCTTTGGTTTCCGAGAGGCTAGCCAACCCTGTGTAAGGTTGTAGCGACCACTGGTTGGTCAGGTCCTCTGGGTGCTCAATGTCGTACGTGCTCAACCCAAGGTTAGCACTTCCCAGCGAGCTCGGTTATCCTTCTTGCTGTTGCGGAAGCTAGAACGAGTGTTCACATGCTTGTCTGGAGATACTACAACAGTAAATAACTCACTCCTCCGATTCTATATCTCAATCGGACGTAACTCCCAGTCTGCACACCAATAATCACCAGCAACCGTGTTTAGGAAGCTGCACGCCTATGAGTGTTCTTCCTGTGATCACCAGTCACCACACGCATATGAGGAGAATCAATTCATATAACCAGTCTCCCCTAATTCTCTGCGTCTAACTGTGTCTTCCTTGGATATTTCGAGGAACGGGTATGTATTTGAGCAATGCGGATAGAATACCTTGCTGAAGTCCACGTGCGAGGTCCCACACAAGCAAATGATTCAGTTCTTCCCTTTTTCTAGATATCAAACACCAATACTATGCTTATGTCGAAAACCAGTCCCATATATTAGTATCCAATAACGGTGCTTACATTAACTTTCACAAGATGGTCCTCCTCATTTTCATACAGATAAATTTATTTCTAATGAACCTTACACCTACAAGTAATCCTTCATTTGATAAAACAATGTTGAATGTGAGTGTTTTCTTTCATACCAAAACATTGAAGCTTAGATGTGAAATCTGTGTGATCCCACCAAGTTAGAGACATTGGGTTTGCGTCCAACGTCTCGAGATTTTCTCCAAGGGTTTCCGTCCTTGAGAAAACAACCAGTCACAAACGTAACCAGAATTCTTTTCCTTTGTTTTATATTATCTCCTGGTGCTTTTTCTGAGACGTATTTTTCTCCTTTATAACCTCGAAGTGCGTGCAAGCACACCAAACTAAGCCATGTGGGATAAAAGCTCACTTAAGTCACTTTTCTAACATAAAGTAACTTTAAAACAGAAAGTGACTTTATAATAAGACATAAAGTGACTTTATAACGACACTTTATAAAATAGAGTGATTTTGACTATAGAAATAGAGCCCAAATAATAAATATTTACCGACACAAACCTGTGACTGGCTAGCGTCCTCCGAAACGAAGCCATTAGCCTATGCGGATGGATAGATAGACTAATCAGTCATCTAAATGGCCTAGTGCTGGGAAGGGGACATTACATAAGATGATGCCATTACATTAAGAGGTACAAGGCATCAAAGTTGGTCATTTGCAGGAGTCCCCCGATGATGACACTTAGGCAAAAAAGACAAATATGATCGGGATAACATACCCCGATTGAGGAGAACATTAGGCTAAGGATCCATGTTAGTGTAGGTTATGCCAATAGCATCAGATGAGAAAAAGGCGGAGCAACTTATTAGCATGACTTGTGCTGATATGCTCTACTAGCGTAATACTCACCAGCGGCAAAGGCATTTTTTAGTTTTTTCGATGCCCGATGAGATTGTCGGTAGGTCTTATACTGATGGACACCAAAGGGAGATGATGAATCGATGGGATCTTCACCAATGGATGTCATCAACGTGGCTAATGTTGTCGAGGTGATTGCTTCCAAGTTTGTTCGATACCCAATGACCTCATCGGAACAACATACAACGATTGGGTTATTGGGTCAACTTACATCGATGTGCTCCATCGGTGAAACTTAAGCTGGTGTCAAAGGGTTTTTCTGTCTTGCCAATAGCCGATGAGGTTATCGATGGGACTTATGCTGATAAGTATCTAACATGCGGCAATCTATCTACTCTTGTTTTACCGATGTGTTCCATCGGTATAACTAGTGCCATCGGGGTATGTTTTTTTCAATTCTGCTGACGCCCGATGGACTCATTGGAATATCCTAGGCCGATGCAAGGTTTGGGCTGCTTGGTTAAGGCTATCGGCACAAGTTACAACGATGGTAGGATGATGCATCGGTAGAGGTTTCATCGAAGTGGGCCATCGGAGTTGCCAAGGTTGTCAGCATACCCTTTTTCTTTTTTTTCCAAAACCTGATTAGTTTATTGGTTGGACTTGCACCAATGAAACACATCGGTGAAACTTACGCTGGCGGCGAAGGATATTTTTTGTCTTGTCAATAGCCGATAGGGCTATCGGTTAAGCCTTCCTCGATGATGCCAAGGAACGAAGACATCGACGGGAGTTATGTCTATGGGCATTATCGGTATAACAACACACAGCAGTGGAACCTTTGCCATGCTACCTCGACCCCCAATGGACCTATCGGTATTTCTTATGCCGATGGAAACATGAAGTGAAGGCTTCGAGGAACGAATAAGAGTTATTCGTCAATGGTGCCAAGTTGGAGCTTTGTCGATAGGAGGCTATTGCCATGACATTTTTAATCTGATCAGAGGCAAAGGATTTTTGGCACTCCGATTGGAACTTCTCGAACGGTAAAGTGAAGATGACTGCAACGCTACCTGTGAACACCATTTCAGGTATACAAGAAACACAGAGGATTTATTTCAGAGAACACACATCCAAGGCAGTGGCACCGTTCTAGCAGTGAAGAGAGAAGACAAGTTGAATATGTTTAGCTTTAGGCAAATGTAGTTGTTTGATCAGAGGAAGTTATTGCATTTCAGAGGCCTTTTTGCCTTTTTAAGGATACGATCGCATTTATGACAATAATGTTAAGGCACGACTTTGGGGTCACCTTTTGGCCTCTTTACAACTATTTGAAGGTCTTAGGGATGACTAGTTTTGACTGCATGCAACCCCGAAGTTCTTAGTATTTTTGGGGTTGTCATGTCCCCTCTTTAGTGACATGTCATTTTTCAGTGGATTTGCCTATAATGGACTGTGATAGGCAGATGGTTTTGGTGAGAGAGTCATTTTGAAGATTATTTGGGGATTGGATGGTCTTATTTGCTTTTGGAGTGATGGTGTTTATCATATTTTTTATTATAATGTGTTATGTGGGGCCAAAATCATATAATTTTGAGTTGAGTTGCACTTTTTATATAAAAGTGCATTATAAAAGGATTTTATAAGAATATTTTATGGATACTTCTAGAAGTTCTAGTGGCTTCTTAGAAAAGTGAATAAATAGAGTGCTTGGCCTCTCATTTGGACATCCCATGACTTGAGTTTACACTACTTTTCTCTTTGAGCATTTGTGGCGCCATCTTGGTCTGCAAATTGTCATTTGATCTTTAGGAACGGAGTTTCTTAAGGATTTGCATAACTGAGGAGGTGAAATATCCTTTGAAGGGTTGCACTTTGGAAGTGGTATTCAGCCATTTCAAGTTGAGCTTATTTGGAGTCCTCAGACTTACCTGAGGGTTTGAGTTTTTGATTGCAAGAGGAAAAAAAAATAGACCCGAAAAAAGCAGTCCGAAAAAGCGAAGCGAAAAAGCAGTCCGAAAAAGCAGATCCGAAAAAGCAAAGCGAAAAAGTAGATCCGAAAAAAACAAAGTGAAAAAGTAGATCCGAAAAAGCAGTCCGAAAAAGCAGATCCGAAAAAGCAAATTGAAAAAGCAGATCCGAAAAAGCAGAGCGAAAAAAGCAATCCGAAAAAGTTTTAGCTACAAGTCTAATTTAGTTTTCAAAATTTCAGGATAGGGTTTTCGAACCACATTTTTGCTCATATCTTCCTCATTACTCAGCATATCATTCTGGGTATTTTTGCATCAGATTTCTATTGTCAAGGAAATAAAGATAGGTGCATTTTGGAGTCCTAAAATGCCATGATTTATTTTTAAGGAATCTTCAAAATTCTTAGACATTTTCGAAAATCTGCAAGAAAGTACATTTTCAGATTTGGTGGTGACTTTGGCTTGGGTGTTGGCATCTTCAGCATTGGTAAAAATTATTGTAGCCATCTACAATCAGGTTCCTCACTTCTCATTTGGCATTTGACATATTTTCTGAGAAATGTATGTTTTCAACTGAGTACAAAATATAGCTTCAACACTTTACTATTTTACATTGTACTTGTCTTTGTTTGCCATTTGGCATTATTGGTATGAAAGGAAGGCTAGGATTTTGTGAGTGAAAGGGCATTGTAATTTTCAGTCTATCTATATTGCAAACCTAGGGTTTGATGATCATATTATTGGCTGAAATATGTATGGCATTGTTGCAAGTTGTTGATATATGAATGGCATATGGTTTTGAGCAATTTCCTACATCATTGATAGTGTTTTAGATTGTATTTGGTTGCTATCTATTATTCTGAAATTTTGGGACAGCGAACTCATATATTGCAAAATAATTTTTCTATCTACATTTTGAGTTGCATTTTTGAGAGGTTTTTAGTGGCCTATTGGCAAGGGTTATTACAGGGGTGCAGTTGGATTTTTGTGTAAGAACTCTTCACAGGCTCTAACTGCTGAACTGTTGTTTCTTTGAATGTTTTATGATTTTTTTGTGTTTTTGCAAGGGTTTTAAATAAAAAACCAAATAGATACAAATCTGAAAATATTGGAAAGATAATCTAACTACTGCTGAAAATTTATTATTCTTCGATATGCAACGCCAAGTACAAGAAGATGATCCCAGAATCCAAACATAAACATCAAGGAGTTTTACAATCATAAAAACCTGAATAGTTTCTAGAAGAAATCGCACGGAACCAGCCAATGCGTTTATAGCATGAATGGCGTGTTTCCTTTATTCCCAGCCACACCTGCAAGTCTCTATAATGATGTAACCAACCATCACTTGTATTCTGATCCCGATGTAGCTTATGAGCTTGTGCTGCAACTGTTGAAACCCTATGCTGAAGTGCAAATAGAATCTCTAAATGAGACTCCCTCTGATTATCAAATTCACTAGGTATTTCACTGGCTCAAATGACGAACACACAGAAGAAACTACGTTCTCCAATGCTGAAACTATCAAACCCTTCTTAGAGCTCAAGAGGAAACAATTTTTAATTCTTCAAATGAATAATGGATGCCTTCTCAACTCACGTCAAGCCTTTTTATTTCCTCCAAGTCCAAAATCGCACCAAAAAGCAAGCTTGTGATTTTCTCCATATGATTCACTTTTAATGTAATAAACATTAAAATGACATTTAATTAATTAATTTGGACTTAGGACTCACGCCCATAAATTAATATATAAACTTGGCTTCCATTTATGAAGCCTAAACCCATCACTTAAGTGATTTAATATAAAGTTATATTATAACTTAATATTAAATTGTTATTCCTTCATTAAACACTTAGCCACTGAAAATGCAATAACTCCCTTGATATTGTGAATCTGGCTAAACCGTCTGAAACTGGAGTTGGTGAAATAATTCTCCATGTGACCAAAATGCATTTCCAAAAATAGTCGGGTTCCATCTCTATGGCTCAAAAATAAACCCAAATATAGAAACCTTTGCTAAAAATAGAAAAATCCATATAACTGAGCCAAAAACAATCTCTTAAGCCAACTGAAAACATTGAGCTCTGCCAATACTGAACCATCAGAAAACCATACCTTTGCTATGCCTGAAAAGACCCCCTATCCATGCCTACTAGGCTACGAGGATGCACTGATAGGCTAATCACTTACTAGCATGATGTCGCTGGCTAGAAGGGGACATCACATTTTGGAAAAAAGCATAAGTATGAGTTGAGGGTTCATTTTGTAAGTAATTCTTGGTTGTGCAGATTTGGGGAGCCTTAGTGACTATTCATAGTCCTTTGCTCACTTCTAGCGTAGTTGTAACTCAGTTTTTTGCATATGCAGAGATTATATTAAAGACCATTTTTTCACAGCATTTTACCTTCTTATTTGTTACAGAGTTGTGTAATGGTATGTGATTGATAGGACTATTAGTTAAAGTATCTCATTTCCTCTCATTTTTTGTCTCATGTTTGTAGCATCTCTGTGATTTAAGTGTTTTGTGCAAGTTGCAGTTAGTGTCAAGGGTATTGTTGTAGTTTATTGTAGTGAAAGTTTTATTTCCTTCATAGAGATACACATTCTCAGACCTCCCTGTGAAATATTTATGCACATGCATGAAGAAATAGGTAGTGTAAGTTTATCATTGTGTGTTCAAATAATAATAATTTTCTAAATACTGTCATTTTGGTGCATCACCTTATTAATTTCAATTTGGAGTTTAAGTTTTTGCAAGCTTTCTACCTCTTTTCCATCAAGAAAGTAGTTTTAGAAGGTGATATAGGTGAAGTACCAGAGAGGAAGCCAGCCTTCTTCAGAGGTTCTTTCCAGTTTTGGGTGACCCACAACCAGGAAAGTTCCCATGTTATTCCAGGATGCTAAGTTTTAATGCAATTAGGCAAGGGTGGAATTTCTGAGAACTAACAGTTCCTGCACATAGCTAAGTCAAGCACAACATGCCAAGTTAGCAAATTAGCTCAAAAATCATAATATAACATATGAGAAAATGCATAAAAGAACACATTTTCCAATTCACAAGCATATCTGCAAAAGGACAAGTCAAGTGTGCCAAATAAAGGTCAAATCCACCCAATACAGGGTCACATCCACCAAAGAATGGTCAAATTTGTCCAAAACAGGGTCAAATCCAAGGTTAGATCCTCCCAATATGAGGTTAAATTTGCCAAAGGAGGTCTAATCTGCCCAAAACAGGGGTAAATCCATGCAAGAAGGGGCAAACCTACTCAAGTAGGATCAACAAAATTGTATGTGCAAACAATCACAGAAGGACACTTGAGGATGATATCTGCCCAACTAGGACCAACATATATGTCATTGTTAAGATGTCTATGAGGTTTTTCTCGACAATTTGGGCCACATATCTGCAATCTATCAGTCTACAAGTTGTATCTACCTATTCACACAACAAATTCGTCGTTCTAAGTAGGTGCCTAGTAAAGGCTCCCAAAGTGTATCCTATAAAATGAGTGAAGAATTTGAGGCAAATCCATTGAGCCATGTGCAAATTCACCAATCCAAAACCTTCAGAGTAAAAGTGCTAAAAACACGAAAATATTAGTTTTGAACTCATGACGTGGGTCCCACCAGGCATGCCTGAATGTGTGCAAAGAGATGTGATTCAAAGGAATGCAATAAACAACTAAAACACTCAAATCACAAGCTCAAAGAAACATATCGAGATTAGACAAAAGAAATCTATAAAAACAAGAATGCAAATCATAGTAGCAAACCAATAACCTCCTTGATGCAACAATTTGTCCAAGGTTGTAGTGTTGGACATGTTCTCATAAACTCAACAGCATAATGGTATGAAGATGCTCGAAAATGCTCAAGCTTGCAAGGATACGATGAAAGCTCAAGAATTGCTCAAGATGATAGCTCCAAAGTTGAAACTGTAGTTGCATAATAAGAATGAGATGCAAGAGTTTTGGTTGAGTGTGGAAGAATTCAAGAGGAGGGCTAAGATGAAAAGGAGAAGCTCAAGGGAACAGAAAGCAAAGATGAAAAGGAGAAGCTCACGTCTAGGCAACTGCAATGAACTGAACCAATACATTAACGCCCAATCAGCATCTCAAACCGCTGCATACAATACTCAGTCTGCATTAACTATTGTTTCCAGCACACACAACGTCTACACCAGCAAATAACGTTAAGGCCTCAGCACTCAACGTAAAGACATCAGCAATTAACGTTAAGTCTCCAGCATTGAAAATGCTTAACGTTTTTCTCCCAGGCAAACCCTCATTCAATTTCTTCAATCACAAATCAATAATTGACATATCATTGCATAATATTAACGAATACACTCCCTCAACAAATCTTATCATTTCTAGATTTGATATATACCAGCATCAAATCAAATTCCAACTTTGCCTGTAAACTTTATTGAATTTAATAATAAATTCAATCCCTCCTGTAGAATTTACTCCAGAGATAAAACTTCAATCAATCCAATATACAACAGCATTGAATTGAATTCAGTAGTACACAGATGTGAAATTCAGCATTATCCAGCAATGGCTCAAATCACCAGATAGAGGAATTAGTCCTCAAAACCCTAGCTAGGGCAAACCTTCACAAACTCCAATAAAAATTTAATTGCATAATGAATGAATGAAAGTGCTTTTCCGTGCAAAATATATAGCTTTTTCAAAAAAACATTTTTTTAATATTTCCCTTAATTGGCTTTAATAAATACTCCCACTTTATAATATAATATTATAAAGTTGTTGGTTATTAAATTAAATCAATATAATTTAATTTAATAACGCCTTTAAAATAAAAGCCACAGAACCATCTGCCTACAATCATCGAACTTCTGACAAGGTACCAGGACCAACTGCCCAACCAAAAATAGATACTGCCTTGCCAGAAGTAGCCACTGCTAAAAATAGACTTACCATAAATAGTAAGTCTCTCAAACTGGAGATTCACTGAAACTGAATCCTGAGATGTCTAACGCTCCATGCAGACACCCTGCCAATCCTGGCCATACCAGAAACCCCACTTACTAAAATGACCCGAACAAAAAGCAGATCTGATAAACTGAACCTCTAGAATGGGATCCCAATACTGGCTCCAACATCTGACCCCCCTCTGATCGCCTGCTTAGCTTGTGAGGGTCACAAAACCAAGCTAATCTCAAAAGTCTAAAAATAGGGGACATTACAGTCCTCCCTTCCCAAGATTGCTTGTCCTTAAGCAATCCGGAAAAAAACAAGCAACATCATAAACCACCCGGATCCCAAGGATGGTCACAAGTAATGTCCCAATCCTCACCAAACTCCTATGAAAAAAGAACCGACATCAACAGAACAAACACGAATGGAAACAACATCTGTAAACCAACTGTAGATGCCGATGCTGGAAACAATCCAACGGAACTCAACCCATCTGAAATAACAACTCTGTCAAAATCTGAGTCCCTGTCTATCCAACACTCAAACCCAACTGCACTAAAGAAATAACAGTAACCACACATGCCCGGATCACTGTCGACAACTCTGACATTGGAAAAGCAGTCCTGAGTGTGCGAACACTGTGAACGATCCAACTTGGAACGGCCCAAACCAACTACAACTGATAGTGCTAACCCATCCCATAACGGATGATAGGAAACCGGAGCCGACTTAACCCTGTGTAAAATCAAATCATCAACAGGAGGGTCAAAAGAGAAATGATGAACGTGTCCCACAATATAATGCAGGTAGGAACCCCCAAACTCCGCTATTGGCTCACCATCACTGAACTGGGAATCAGCAGATGGCTCCAATCTCTGACTCCGAGTGGTTGTAGGCTGGATAGGACCCTATGCAATCTGCTCAACAAACCCCACCTCAAAATCCCTGTGAGGTAGCATAGTAGAAAGGATCACTATAATCTCCCCAACCAATTTGCTAATAGCACTAGTACCTCGGATGAGAACACCTTCTAACACTCTATGCGAGTCTAGACGAACACCTGCACTATCCAGCAAATACTCCATGAACGGTTCAGTGCAGTAAAAATTATACGAGGAAGCATCAACATACTCCCTTGCACACCACAACTGATCCCTCTGTAAAGGTGGCACGACCAACTGTACCACACTGTCATCTGTGTGAGAAGAATCAATCTGGAGACTTGACTCCATTGGTATCCCAAACTCATCAGGACCAGGTACTCCCAAATCTTGAACATGTGTGTCAGCCCCAACAACATGTTCCTCAGTAACAACTACAGGAGCAACCTCACCACCAACCACCTCAATACGTAAATGAACTAAATCTGTGGCTGGCGTAGACCGCAAATGCTCCAACTCCACGGTCACCTCCTCTAACTGAAGCTGAGACTCCTATAAGTCTCGCTGAGTCATCTCCAAAGCCTCAGTAGTCGCAGTGAGCTCCTGGGTAAGCTCACTTGCCTCCTCCTCTCGATCTAAGAGTGCCTCATAGGCTGTACTCCCCCACTCAATCAGGTGATCACGGTCAGTTACCAACTGCAAGTAATCCTGTCTCAGAACCCTGACAGCCTCACACAAAGCATGAACCTTTGCCAAAGAAAGGTAACCACCGCTAGACTATCAAACAACACAATATTGGAGCCATAATAGACATCGATTATAAGTGGTCAATGGACCATATCTCATAGTAAGTCATAATGCCATATGGGATTATCAAACAACTAACAATAAATCACTATGGTCAGAGACTTTATACTCATTGACACCAATCCAGGTCTTGAGTAGCTTACAAGAGATATCACAATATGCTCATCTATTGTATCGAACAATTTGATAATTTTACATGTAATGTACCAAAGGCCGTACGACCTGCAATGGCTAGTCACCCACGCACAAAATGTTCTTCTTGACACCAGACTTCTGCCTTCCACCGTACGGTCAATAACTCTTGTTGTAGATACACTCACCGTACAAACAGACTCTTCTCACCGTATGGTCGAACTAGCCCCACCGTACGACTCCTTGCTTTTGTACAATAACTGCTTGCTCCCTCCAAATGGAATGATCTGTACGACTCCCACTCTTTCGTCGAGCGATGTCTTACAATCACTTCCTACGCAACTCTCTTCCAGACGGTATGTCTTCAGATGATTTTTTCAGAATTCTTAGTATAATTATAACCGCAATGCATAAGACGAAAATCTAGAAACATTTATTTATTTTAAAACTTGATTATGCGCTAGCAAATATGGATTTCATTGCCAGGAGTCTATATTGCCAATATTACTCAAAACATAATATCAATATCGCTGTCAAATACAAATTTGTCTTCGAATGAAGACTTCACAAATTTGGAGCACACAGTGAACTATCAGAATGATATTTCCAATGACAAAATACGGTGGTTGCGAACCACCAAAACTACAATTACAAAATAGGGAGGGTCTTCCACCTCCGAAATTGCATACGAACTACCTTCAGCCTCTAGCTTCCAGAAATACGAAGAAAAGTCAAATACAATCCATGATGATTCCTACAATGCCAACGATGGCCTTATAAAGGCCTCCGAGAAGTTTTTCAAAGGATTACAAATAGAACTTTGATTGACAAACTTTAATTATTATTTTATTATTTGGGCCCTTTTTAATTAAATTAATTAATTAAATAAGTCCTCATGATATTATTTAATTTTTAGGACCATTTAATTAATCAACCTAATTAAAATATTTTATTTAAAATTTGGGGACATCACAAATCCTAGCCGCCCAAAGATTGCTTGTCCTCAAGCAATCCGTCCTAACAACGCCATCAGCACCAAGATCCAAAACCAAGCACGCATGCAAAACGAGTGAATTGGCATCAAACCTCCCCTGCACCAAACTATCGTCAAACTTCTATTGCGCCACTCTGATATAAACATTGTTGCGCCCTTCACCAGGATCCCAACGACGCCAATCGATGAAATCTTTCACGCCATCATGTTCAACAATCTCTTCTGGTATGGCCAGAGACACAAACTTAGCCACAAACACAACCACAACCATGAACACAGCAACAAACACGGATACAATCACGGTGAGGGAATCAGACACAGATACCACAGCGACGGACACAGCCTTGATGGCAAATAAAGCTTCAGCGGAGACGACGAGGAACATAACCTCTGCGGCAGACAAAATCTCAGCAACAGATAGAACCTTGACGGCAGATAGAACCTCAATGGCGACAGCGACGGACAAAACCTCGGTGACGTACAAAACGTTGGCGGCGAATAAGGCCTTGACAGTGATGGACACAGCCTCGGCGGGGGATAGAGCCTCGACGGCGACGATGACGGACAGAACCTCGACGATGGAAAGATCCTTGGTGGCGAAAACAACAGACAGAACCTTGGCGGTAGATAGGGCCTCGGTGACGGATAGAGCCTTGACGGCGAGCAGAACCTTAGTGGACAGAACCTCGGCGTACAAAGCCTCGACATACAGAGCCTCGATAAACAAAACCTTGGCAACAAACAAATCCTCGAAGATGGGTAGAGCCTCGATGGCGGGCAGAGCCTCAACAGATAGAACCTCGGCGACAGACAAAGCTTCGGCGGCAGGCAGAGCCTCGACAGACAGAGTCGCAGTGAACAAAGTCATGGCGGACAAAGCCTCGACGGCGAATAGAGCCTCGACGGGCAAAGCCTCAGCAAGCAAAACCTCGGTGGACAGAGCCTCAACGGAAAGAGCCTCACCGAACAAAGCCTTGGAAAACAGGGCCTCAGTGGTAGACAGAGCCTCGGTGGTGGGCAGAGCCTCAACAGGTACAGCCTCGACAGATAGAACCTTAGTAGCAGACAGAGCCTCCGCAACGAAAGAAGCCTCAACGGGGGGCAGAGCCTCGGCGGACAAAACCTCAATAGAAGACAAAGCCTCGGCAGTGGGCAGAGCCTCGATGGCGGACAAATCCTTGGTGGTGAGAAGAGCCTTGACGGATAGAGTCTCGACAGCGGACAGGGCCTCAACGGCGGACACAACCTCTGCGACGGACACAACTTTTGCACATAAGGAAGGGCTTCATACTCAACGAATTGAAGGCATGGCTCATGAAATAAAGTAGTGGAAGAGCTTATGTCACCTTCATCTATCCATGTTGTCTTTGCAAGATCTATGCAAGCAACCTCTTCATTTGTTAGGTGTTCTCCACATGTAGGTGTAGTAGCAAGATTTAGCAGATCCTCCTGGAGCATCCATGTAATCATGCCTTCATCCTCCTCATGTAATGCATCACCCTTATCGTCATCATCTACTTTCTCCCACTTGTGCAAATGAGATATTATTTTTTCTTCACAAAGCTTGAATACATTACCGACCATTATATACGTTGTCATAGAAGGGACACATTCAAGATTACGAACAACCCACAACATAGATATGATAGGTTGGAATATTTCATCCATCTCTTCAATGCATAAAATCATAAGGCTCTCCATAGCAACCAAAACCTTAGTATCATGACCCTCCTTGATTGTGACCAAGAAGTGATGAAACATATCATGGATCAAGTCTTGCAACTCTAGATCTAAGAGGTGGTTACTTTGACATTTGCACAATTCCCCAATATTGTAGATCTCATGCCAAAAGGATCACCACTAAAGTCATCAAGGCCTTAAAAGCTATCAACGATCATATGCAACATCTCTATCATGGTGTTGTCATCATACGGTGCTCTAGGAGCCGAGATTCTCAAGATCTCACTGAGACATGCTGCAGCTGCAAACTTTATTTCCTTTTCATGTTGTCTCAATATCCTAGGTTGACTTAAGGCATCCTTAATCGGAGAAAGGATCATCTGTATAAATCTTGAAGGTAATTGCTCCACCTTACACAAACATACTTCCAATATATCTAATGGAATATCAACACCACTGCTAAGCTCTTTGAAAATATTTTCTAGCGTCTTCAACCCCAATTGTCCATCACTATTGGGCGCCAAACTGTGATCCAAATTCCAAAATCCATGTCAATTGGATAAATTTGATGCCTCAATGGATGAAATAATTAATTCATAACTAAAATCAATCTATATTTTGCAAAATCGAGGTAAATTTAATCTCATCTCAATTTAAAATCCATTTTCATTTTGCAAAATAGAGGTAAATTTAATCTCCTCTCAATTTAAAACCAATTTTCATTTTTGCAAAATTCAGGCAAATTTAGTCTCATCTCAATTTAAAACCCATTTTCATTTTTGCAAAATCGAGGCAAATTTGGGTCTTATCTTAATTTGAAATTAATTTCCATCCCAATTAATGCCAGTAAAATTGATCTCCCCTTAATATTATTAAGTATTTAATCCAAAAATAATTAAATATTTAATCCAAAGCTCAATGCAAGGTTTGATTACATTAAATGTTTATCTTCTAATGGTAAATTCAAATTTTAATCCCCATGCTCAAATCAATCTCTTTTGGTTCTCTACCCCCAACTTGAGACCAAGAGATGCTTCCTCCACCTTTGATTTGAGATGAGAAGAGGCTTTGCCTACCCCATTTGAGATGAAGAGGCTTCATCTCCTTCCCTTGAGACGAAGAGGTGTCTCGTCTCCCTTTCACTTGAGACGAAGAGGTGTCTCATCTCTCTTTCACTTGGGACGAAGAAGTGCCTCATATCTCTTTCATACTTAGCCAATTGTACTCTCCCTTACCTCAAAATTTATCTTTTATTTCTGACTTCTAGACTTAACCAAGTTTTCCAAATTTTCTCCTATTTTGACACTTAGCCATTTTTTCTCAATTTTTCCCAAATTTTGACACAGTCAAATATTGCCATTTTTTCTCAATTTCCCCGTTTGACACTCTAAGGAGGCTTCCTATCTCCTGGATTGTTGCCAAACGTGCTCTACTAGCTAGACCTACTAGCAAAAAGAGGGAGTCCTCATTTGTAATGGGGTGATGGTGTGAAAACCCCACAAGTCCTTTGATAGTTTGAATAAGGAAGTAGGTTGTGGATAACCCACTTGATCTTGATATTTGGAAAAACATATGGTTGAAAAGTTTTGAGTTGTCACTTAAAATAAAATAGGGATCATTTAGAAATGATGAGATAGATTGTGCATACATCAATGATTGTTAAAAGCATATGCAAATGATGCATACAACATAATTGATGTCAACATGAGTTAAGAGGGTAATCTTTATCTATTTGAGCATAAGAGTGAAAAGTAATAAATTATTAAGTTGATAGAATTCCTAAGTGGATACTAATTTAGTTTACCGACTAAGATTATTTAGATCATATTTCTCTCTCTTTCTATAACATCCTGACCTCAAGAGTGAGAGTTATGATATCATGTTTAGAATGAGTGATCACCTCATCAAGGAGCACAGAGGCACATTTGAAGTTATTAAGAATGCGATGAAAACTTATATAGTTGCACAAAAACTTGGACCATCAGGTATGTTTTGAAGTTATTGTTAACCCGGTTAAATTGATCAGAAGATTAGTTATGGTAAACAAAAGTTTGGATAACTAGCTTATTTTTTGCAATTGTAGTGACATTATATCAATCCTATATATGTTTGGAAGGAAAGTGCTTGTTCTTGGTATTCTGAAACAATTTTAAATGGAGATGTTATGATTATTCAATGTATGTTGAGATACGAACAAAACTATGCAAGTTTTGCAATACCTTAATCGCTAAAGCATTTTGGTAGTGGTTTATGAACATTGAATTTTTATATAAGTTGAAAACTCATAGTCTCTTATTAACCAATTCTTTGAATGTGAATTTATTAAATGATTTATTGAGATTTATCTTTAAGAGTGAATGCATACCATAGTTCAACAATAATAAATTTATTTTTTGGTAACCTTATCTTGGCTAATGCTCTAATCTTTGAAGTACAAGTGTAACATTGTGTTTAGAAAACAAGTGTAACTCAGTTAAAGTTTTAGGTAATAAAAGAATGTGGAGCGACTACGAATAGTAGGTATGTACTTTTGTGATATTTTATTTGAAAATGATTCCGCTACATTTAAAAAAGTGAATTGTAGAAAAGTTTTATAAAATAACCTAAACAAAATCACACTTTTAAACGGTAAATTGAATACCATTCCTCTAATTTGAATTTGAAATTCTATAATTAGTTCTTTGATTCATTGGTTGTTTCATAATTGAGTTCAATTTCCAATTGTTCTATATCCAATTTCGTCCCTATCTGGATTCCTCACAAGGAGTGTGACAGCATTGCCATTATCGTCGTTATTTCTCAGGGTCGTTTCTTATAGTCATTGACGTAGATTTGTCTTGGAATGTGTAACTTTTTCAAAAATATTAATGTCTTTATTTCTTGCTCTGTTTCTTTTGTTATGGAAGGCTTTTGGCATCTTAGATTCTCCTTTTGCTGACTAAAACCTGTTCACTGTCCTTTACCATATCTTCAACTATTATATTTCTTTGAAGATCTTCTTATGGTGACTGCCATAAGGTGATAGGCATTGCTGAGACCTCTCCTTTTAAAGATTCGTAATTCATATTTGATTTCCACTCTTCTATTCTATGCAGATAAGTATCATCTTTAGGCCAGCACATCATTGTATCATTGACATTATCTACCTTTGGCCAATGTAGTCAAAATCACTATGCCAACCATTTCATAACAGATGTTTTTGACTTGTACTGTTAAAGGCATGTTCTAATTCTTAATTGGAACTATAATGTGTCGTAACTCATGCCAAATGGTACCATAAAAGAAGAAAAGATGTCATGTTTTGTTGTATACTGTCATTGTGCTCATTGTACTCTAGTTGTCTCTGAGTTTGTCTTTTATACACCTTCACCTTCTAGACTCATGCATTTCAATTTGTCACCGTTCACTGTCATCTTACTGTATTAGGAAGTGTTTCAAGAAAAGTTTTACTACAGTTATGTATAGCAGATCTTATGTGGTTATATTTTGCATTCTTTGTGCAAAGTTACAGCCTGTAGCACTTCACTCCCTTTGACATTTTGTCAAATAGTTTACAAATCTCCACAAAGTGCTATCTCATTTGTCAAATGGGTCGTATGCTTTTTTTATGCCAGCAATCATGAAGATTGTCCCTTTTATGCTTGCCACTGTTATATAGTGTAAACGATTGTCATTCTCTAAATTTGTCATTTTGTTAGAATGAGTGTAATTTGTAAACTCTTCTAATTATGCACTGTCCTTTGTCATAATTCAACCCTCAATATGACTGTCACACATTTTGGACTTGTTAACCTTTTGAGTATCATATATTTGACCTCCTTATGTTCTTTGTGTACCACGTCTGGCCTTGTCTTCAATGTTAGTCTTGTGACATTATTCTTTAACGTATGGCTCAACAACTTCTGTGATGGAGTCTATATATAGTTACATGCAATAAAAATGCTCGCTTTAATGTACCTTTGGAAAATCTACATAGACTTACAATGCCGAGCATGGCATAACATGTGTACTCGACTTTCTCTAATAAGGGTACCCTGGCATGGTCATTTGGAACTACAATGGGTGACATCTCTTACCTAGTAGAACATACAAAGAAAAAAAGCTGCCATTGTTTTATCACATAATGTCATTGTGCTCATTGTCCTCCAATGTTTTTTCTCTTTAAGGGGTTGTTCTTTGTATTGTGATATTATGTTTAGTGTAACTATTAGGATGATTGGATGTTTGTTGAGATACGAGCCAAATTATTCAAGTTGTGCATGACATTAATCTTCAAGCATGCAACACTTCCTATTGATAGGGGTTGATGAACATTGAATTTTTATACAAGTTGAAAATTGTTCTTCTATTGCTAACCAATTCTATGAATGAGAATTTATTTAAATGATTTATTGAGATTTTTCTTGAAGAGTGAATGCATACCCTAGTTCAGTAATAATAAATATATTTTTTGTAATGTTGTCTTCTCTACCACTCTAACCTTTGAAGTAGAAGTGTAACACTGTGTTCAAAAAACAGATATCAAATTACTCACTCAAAGTGTTAGGTGATAAAAGAAAGGGGAATGATAGCGTCTACGAACAATAGGTATGCATCCTTGTGATATTCTATTTGAAGACGTTTCCGCCGTTGCATAACAAAATGTTAAATGTGGTAAAGTTTTACAGAATGATCTTAACAATATGATATTTAAATGGCTATTTGGCAAAGGAAAATAATGATTCTATTTAGAATGCCTCCTTATAGGAAAGGACTTGTTTTATGATAAAAAAACAAACACGTGTTATTTATTGTAAGAGTAAATAGAGATTGATGTTTGGTTTTATGATTGATGTTGATAACTAATGCATGGGAATTGTTGCAGTTCAACACCAATATAAGGTCAGTTATATGGTGTTTCTATTAGATGAGTAGCTTGGTCAATTATGTTAATGATTACATGTATGAGTGTTTATAAAGATTTATCTTCTTGATTTTGTGATAAGAGTTTAGATTTCAAAAACTATATAATTTTAATGTAACAAATAGCCTAAGGTATTGTACATTATGCACATTTACGCAAAATTGATATCCGAATGAGGTGGTTGACGACACAAAAATGTTTTGGGAAATTGGACCCCAGAAAGGGTTGCATCCCCACTTATACAGTTTCATAAAACATAGATTAGAAACTAGAAGTGCATATCGTCACACACATTTGTTGACTAAAATTTTTGTAGGCTGCTAAGACTACACCTTACAAAATTGTAACTTTAGGCAACAGTATAGTGAGATAAATATCTCCTCTCAGCAATAGGGGAGGCGCCCTTCTTACCGCAGGTGGCTTCAGTAGGACTTCAACTAAAATTAAACAAAGGGCTGATTCTTCTAATCTTTTCCTCTTTTTTCAGGAAAGATTCACAAGTAACAACTTTCTAACTCTGCAAAGATCTCCTACTTCTACGATAATACTGGTGACTCGGTAGTTGACGTAAAAACAACTCCTAAGGCAGTCTTAAGGGGATCTTTAACTAATAAGCAGTCTTAAGGGGAGGTCTTAAGGGGATCTAGAATTAATATCATAAAAAATAACTAGTTAATACATGTAACTAATGGACAATGACTATTCTAACTAATTCTAGAACTAACACGTCATAAGTAATCTAACTAATTTCATCATTTTTTAGTGTCTTTAGGGGATCTTTAACTAATAAGTAGTCTTAAGGGGATCTAGAGTTAATATCATAAAAAATAACTAGTTAATACATGTAACTAATGGACAATAACTATTCTAACTAATTCTAGAACTAACACATGTCATAAGTAATCTAACTAATTTCATCATTTTTTAGTGTCTTAAGGGGATCTTTAACTAATAAGCAGTCTTAAGGGGAGGTCTTAAGGGGATCTAGAATTAATATCATAAAAAATAACTAGTTAATACATGTAACTAATGGACAATAACTATTCTAACTAATTCTAGAACTAACACATGTCATAAGTAATCTAACTAATTTCATCATTTTTTAGTGTCTCAAGGGGATCTAGAAATCATAAGCATCATAAAACACATGAAATAGGTCCATCATATATCAACAAATTAAACATATGAAAACCATTGAACCATCAAATAGGTCCATCATAAAACATATTAAAACCATTGAACCATCAAATAGGTCCATCATATATCAACAAATTATAGTCCATGATATGTTTAAATATATATAAACAAAGTATAATGAAATTTAATCCAGAGATATCAAGTAGGTTGTAATACATGAAATAAGTATACATATTATACTTTTTAGACCAACTCAAGTAGTTCAAACCATAGTTCAAAATATCGCCGACTTATTGGCGATAAGTTTGGCCAGGCGATAAAACTTTTTATAGTTATTGCCTGGCAAACTTATCGCCGATAAGTTGCACTTATCGGCGATAAGTATACTACTTATCGTGATTTCTCGCGCCTGCGGCTGGATAAAGTGCAGACGCTAGTAAAAAGGGCAAGTATTGTTATTTTTTCGACTGACAGTGATATTTTTGGAGAGAAAAAATAGTAAGAAGTGTTTTGGAGTAGAAACATCAGCATTTGAGGCATTTTGGATCGATTCGAAGTGGATTCGAAGGGATTTTTCAAGAAAATTCAAATTCACAAGTAAGTTTTCAAAATTCTTTCCCTTTTGTTTTAAAATCATTTTTTCTTGTATTAAATGCATTGAAGTGTATACAAACTATATAATATCATTTCCAATCTACTCTAACTTGTTTTAGAACGTAATGAATAAGATCTAACACCATTTTTTAGCAATTTTTGCAAATTTTTCATAGTTGTCTCAAAAACTTCATATTTTCTCAAAAATTTCATAACCTTACAAGTTTTTTGGTTTTTTCCTTCAAGTTTCAGCTATGTTTAAACTTATTTAAAGTTTTAAACTAACTTAGTTTGTTTCTAAATTTCTTTGTTAAATTTCTAAATTTTTGCCCTCATTTTGTATGTGACATGCAGTTTGATTCTTCATCAAAATGGCAAATAGGGATTCCTCTACAACTGGCTTAGCTGCAGGGTTTGCCAGTACCCCAGTAGACGCATGTCCATCGGGATATCTAGGAACGCACCCTAAAGGGGCTAGAGACAAGGCATGGACATATGCTTTTGAAGGACCCGAATATAATACCGTGATATGCATAAAATGTGAAAAACTAGTTAGTGGAGGCATATCTCGTTTGAAATACCACCTTGGAGGGATCATAAAGCGTGACACAAGGGTTTTTGACACCACCACCCCATAAATAATGAGAGATATGAATGCCTTGCTCGCTGCCCAAGAAGAGAAAAAGTTGCAAAGGGAAAGGGCAAAATTGGCCATTAGGGTAGCCATTTCTGATTCGCAAGGTATTTCACACTGTCTCATTTTTAAGAATCATTTATAATTTTATTATTTTATAATCATAATGAAATAATGATCATAATGAAATAATATGGGTTGTGATTTGTGACCAGGTATCCCATTCACCCTTTAAGAAGATGAAAAAGCACTTGAGGGCATAGTGGGCTCTCATCGTGGCCCACGGATCCGCAAATCTACTTTGTCCTCGCCTTCCACTTCCGCTGGTTCTAGTAGACTAGCACCACGCTCATCTCCTATAGACAATTTTTTTGTGCCCAGAAACACACTTGGAGCACAACCATCACTAGAGGGTAGTGAGTGGAACAACGATGTGCATCGGCAAGTTGACATTCAATGTGCTGATTTTTGGTTTTTTAACAATATCCCCTTCAATGTTGCAGCAAGTCCCTATTAGCTGAATTTTGTGACAGGAATCACTGTAGCGGGAAAGGGCTACAAGGCACCTACTCCTGCAGACTTGAGTGGGAGGTTAGTTCACTTTTACGGTTTTACAATTTACTTATTTTTGTTGAATGTAATTTTTTTAAACAAAGTTGTGTACTTAAATGTTATTTTTATTTTGTTCTTGTAGATTGCTCAAAGATGCTGTTACTAGGGCCAATGAAGTGGTAGAAGACCAAAAATTGGAATGGAAACAATTTGGTTGCTCTATACTTTCAGATGGATGGACGGATGGAAGAAACTGTACCATCATCAATTTTTTAGTTTCTTGCAAGGATCAAGTGGTCTTTCTGAAATCCTTGGATGCCTTAGACAAAATAAAGACAGTTGAAACTTTGGCTCTAATGTTAGATCAAGTTGTGATGGAGGTGGGGGTTGCTAATGTGGTGGAAATAATAACTGACAATGCAGCGGCATATGTGGCAGCGGGTAGGATCCTCCAAGATAAGTATAACACACTTTTTTGGTCTCCTTGTGCAGCGCACGTCCTTGACCTTCTTTTGGAGGACATAGGAAAATTGGATTGGGTGAAATCGGTTGTAGAGGATGCAAGAAAGATAACAAAATATATCTACAGTCACCCTTGGGTTCTCGCTTTGATGAGAAAATTCACCTATGTGAAGGAGTTGGTTAGACCTGGAGCTACAAGGTTTGCAACGATTTTGTTAACGTTGCAAAGTGTTCTTAGTTCTTTGAATGCTTTGAAGCAATTGTTTGTGAGTCAACCATGGTTAGACTCAAATTATTCAAAGAAGGCTGATGGTCAAAGTGTTGCATACATTGTCTTTGATAACCACTTTTTTGAAGATGCTACAGAAATTGTGAAGGTATCTTTGAAACTTCAAAGGTTGAATATTTAGTTTTTTTGTATTCAAGAATCAAGTCTTTCATTATTAATTTGGAACTATAGTCTATAATTAATGATAATCTTTTTCTACTTTTCAATTGTAGATGACAGAGCCCTTGGTTAGAGTTCTCCGCTTGGTAGATGGGGATCAAACCCCAATGGGGTATCTTTATGAGGCCATGGATAGGGCCAAAGAGGCTGTAAAAAATATGTACAAGGGGAACAACCTAAAATTTGACCCCATATGGGAAATTATTGATAGGAGGTGGAACAATCAGCTCCACCAACCCATTCATGCAGCGGGGTACTTCCTCAACCCTTCTTTTCGCTTCTCTCCATCCTATGGGGATCCCAATGGAGAGGTCATGGAGGGCTTCATTGATTGCATGCAGAGGATGGTACCTGAGGTTGAGGTGAGAGACCTCATTGTGGCCGAGATGGAAGTGTATCAGAATGCAACAGGCAAGCTATTCTCCTCAGACTGTGCAAGAAGAGGAAGAAAGACTCAAACCCCAGGTACAATATTTGGATTTTTGTTGTCTTTCACATTCATGATAAGTAGATAAAAACTAAGTTACTAAAATATGTTTTCACCTTTCTTTATAACTCTTTAATATTTATCTTGCAGATGCTTGGTGGCGAAATTGGGGTGGGAATGTCCCAAATCTGCAAAATCTTGCCTTGTGCATCTTATGTCAGCCATGTAGCTCATCTAGTTGTGAGAGTAATTGGAGCTTATTTGAGGCCATTCACACGAAGAAGAGCAACAAGTCAGCACAAAAATGCCTCAATGACCTTGTTTATGTGCAATATAACCTTAAGTTGTGCATAAGAAAGCTAGAGTTACCAGCAGTAGGGCCACTTGATTTGGATGACATAGATCCGTACTGTGATTGGACATCACAGGAGCAGCCTTCATTGTTCACAGAGGATGACATCTATGATTTGGAGAGGCAAGCTATGGAGGAGGATGGATTCGCAACACGATTGGATGACATTCAGGAGGATGATCATGAGAGTAGTGAGAGTGAGGAGTTGGAGGATACAGATGATGAGTCATTGCCAGTGTTAGCACCATCTACATCTAGGGTGGAGGTCCAGTCACAGCCAGTTGTACAGAGGGAGGTGGCACAACCACAACGGACTACTAGGGCTAGACCCCCTCCCACTCCCAGAGTTTTTAGTAGAGCTACTGGGAAGAGGAAGAGGAAGATGTAGACTAGTTTGATATTGTACTTGCCAACTTGGCATATGTATTTGCTTATAGTTTTACAAAGACAGTTTGCTGTTTTTAGTTTTCTTCAGAGTTCAGACTATTAGACTATGGCTACTAGCCATCAGCATTCCACATGAGGATGCAATTTTGATACATATTTGCATTTATATATATCTAGATAAGCTTGTTTGGTTTGTTTACTCATTTACTAACTCATTAGATGAATCTCCTTATTGAATTTTGGAAAAAAAAAAGCATTTCTAATTAAATTTAAGCCATTTTTTAAGTTCTTGAGAAGTTCGCCGATAAGTTCTTGACTTATCTCCAATATATCCCGATATTTTTTTTTTGCCCTCGGCGATAAGTTGCCGATAACTATATTTTGAACTATGGTTCAGACCTTTCATGGAGAACATGTAATATTCTCTCATGATCCTCACTATCTAGCCTCCACTTATGACATCCACGTTGAGATTTAACTGTAGGGAGACAAATGGATGTGGCAACTACTAGGTGACTATATTGAAACACCTTATTGTCTGGTTGGTCACAAATTTTAACAATATATAAATTTAAACAAACTAAATTTGAAATTTGTTAAAAGGTTGAAATTTAAAATTTACAAATTGAGTTCAATATATTGATGTAAAGCATGTACAAACCTACGGGGAACAAAATTCCATCACTTTCTTTAGGTTCAAGTAACTTCATCCTCTCTGCATTACAACGCAGTAGATAATAACCAACTCCTACATTTCCACGCTCAGCAATCATTGCAAAGACATCTCCTGCACAGTAAATTTATATATACATGTGTGAGATCTTAAAATTTACTTATTTCAATCTATAGATCTATCTATCTATCTATACATGTAGCTCAATGTACCATATAATGTGAAATATATATACTTACCAATTTTGACCAATCCTGAGATATGATCGTAATCAGTAGAAATCAAAGGGACATCATCGAAGTTTTCATCTTCATATCTATCAAATGTATCAGTAACAACTAGTGGCACTAGATTCCATGGGCCTACATATCCACGGTCTTGATTGATACATTCCTCATAATTGTCAGTAATGCAGTGACAACAAAAGCATGAGTAGTCCCTAGTGTTCAACATCCAATTGCGATAATTCGTACTCATAATTGAATGCAAAGATCGCGTCTTTTCTATCCTATTGCAACCATGCATAATTTTTCTATCCACACCTGAACAAATACATATATAATACATTCTATAAATATAATTTAAATAAAAAATATATCATAAAAAATTTAAACACTTTCAAACAATTTAAAAATGTGTGCATACCTTTTATCTCCCAAAATTTTCTATAAGGCACCGCCTGAGTCAATCTTGATGACGTGTCATTCTCATTTGGTGCGAAATGTGTCTTGCACCATTCAACCACATCATGTGCATTTTTTATATGAACTCCCTTAAAATTCATTTGATACTTTCATATAGCACGTTTGATGCAAGCTCCGTCACCATCATGTTCACCTTTTCCATGTCCAGTCTCAAAGAAACTCTAGACATGTGGTATGTTTTCATTAGGATGATATCTAGATAGTGCATAAAATGGTCTCGATGATTTGAATTGTGCAGCACATTGATCTGACCAAACATAATGTTTATCAATTTTTATACCTCTTTCTTTCAAATTTGCAAAAAACATCTTGAAGCAGTGTTCTACATAATGAATGTCATGCTCTTTATCATCACTTATATAAAAATGCTATTCCTTCTTTATGACCTGTGCTTCAAATGTGCACTGAATACCATCCAAATCTAATTTTGCGTGTTGATAACACACATGTACCATAATAGTAATTTGCTCTGAAAAATAGTATTCTGACTGAATTGCCTTTTGATGAATAAAAGAATAATTTTTTGCAAAATCAACAACTAATACAATAGTTCCAAGTGGGAAATTGTCTCTCAGTGTTTGGAATTGTTGTGCTTGCCACTTTGCAAAAAAAGCATGATGAATGTAGGGTTGAATCAATTTTTTAAATTTTTCCATAAATACTCCAACATTTATCTCATCTTCAACATATTCTAACCTTTTGGATTCTTTCCCAAATTTTGTTTCATTCTTTACATATTTGTAACTCTTGCAATTTACCATCTTTGTTACATCAATATTTTCATTTTTCGAAGGAAAAAGATACAAATCAGCACATGAATGACATATTCCTTTTATGCAATTTATTTGTCCAGCTACATCATCTCTTTTGTCACATAAAATGGATGAGATGAACTCACTTCGTCTAGTAGGAGGAGCATTTTCAAAACCATAAGTGTCTTATACAAACTTTCGAAAAACCTGATAGTAAAGATAAAATTGAATATGATAATGACAACAAGTTTCAAACACTTTGTTTGTCCTAATATAATATGGCTTCAATCTTTCAAACAATGTTTGCCCAATCTTTATATTAGGATTTGAACTACAAAATGACACATACATTTCATGTTGTGTTGTGTCCAACCAATATTTCGTATGATATTCATATTGATTAGTTGAAATTCTATGTCTGATAAAATCTCTAGTGTTTGATGAAGGACGTGTATTATCATTCCAAAATGACGTGATCAAATTTTTTATTCTTTCATCAATCCTATCAGAACGAGGAGCTCTATACATGATTGCCCAATTGCCTTCCAAGGTGCTATCATCCAAAACTATTCTCCTATTAACATATCGTGATATTGTTTTCCTATTAAAACCAAACTAAGATGAAATTGAAGATATCTGTCTTTTTCGTCCCATAGTGTTACCTACAATGCATGTCAACATAAGTTTTCTTGTAATGGTCTTATCTTTAGTTCGAGATTGCTTCCCTAGCTGGTTCAAACCTTTCCTAAGATTTTCAATCATATCAGTTTGCATGTCAACAACTTTTCTTTTCTTTGATGTTGTGTCTATACCCAATAATTTTAATGCCCCTTCTAACTTTTTGTTTATAAGTACAACTGAAAGCAATTGAGCTTGTTCAAGTGTTTCAAAATTATCAAATTTACCCAATATTTCTCTTGCTATCATATTCATTGATCTCTTCTTAGCAAGACTTAAGGGTTGAACATTAGCAAGTGATCTCAAATTCTCCACATCCATTGTAAGTAAATGATCTAAGTTTCTATAATTAATATCTCTCTTTACAATTTGAGCTAAATTTAAAAGTTCATCCATACCAGTAGGAGCACGTGATCTTGACCGTTCTCCAACATCAATTGTTTGAGCTGCCGTAGGGACTGATCCCGACCCTTCTTCAATGTGCAATTCTTCGACTTGACTTGACCCTCCTACTTCAGCTTGTCTTTCATCTTCTTTAGTTTTATGATAATATGTCAATGCAGCTTCATGATTTCTTTGTTCAGTATCGGGTGACCTTTTTCTAGAAGATTTACTATCTTCCCTTCTTGTTCCCCATTTCTTCTTTCCAAAAAATGTCTTCCACAAGATCGTCAATTAAAATTCTCTTCTTCAAAAAATACTTTAATCTATTTCTCCTCTCCAAAATTATGCCTTTGAAAAAATAGAAATAGCAATCCTCCTCCAAAAAATGCCTTCAATAATAGAAAAAGCGAATTCATTAATTGCAATTCGGTATAAAATAGAAACAAAATATTTTACTTTTATACCATTTTAAATTTTTTTTACAAAATAAATTCACTAGCCGACTTTGCTCGAAGTACGTACTTTGCACGAAGTACCCAGGGAAAAATTCTGGTGAGGTGTTTTTTTGCCAGACTTTTCCCCTAAGGGGCTTCGCGCGAAGACCCTTGGCATGAAGACCCCCAAGAGTCTTCGCACGAAGACCCCAAAACAAAAATTTTTCACTTGAAAAATAACTAAACTTCAAAAAAATGGTCTTTGGAGGGCTGAAACAAGGACTAAACAAGATGATTTTTTTCAAACAGACGATGTCAAACAATGCTATTTGGAACAAGCTTTCTAATGAATATAATTTTAATACATATTGAGCTCATTATCACTTTTAAATATTACTTTAACTAAACATAGGTTGTTTGGTCATTCAACAACCTGTCTCTTCAAGACTTTGGGAAAAATAGTAAATTATAAAAAATATGTAGGAAAAACGTATTTGTGTTACCTTTCTATGAAAAAAAGAAAAAATGAATTTCGATATACACAGATCAGGTTGGAGTGATCCAAGTGACCTTATGTCTAAATTACAGTTATTGTCACTTTAGAACTTAATAAACTATGAAATATTGACCCAAAATGAATAAAACCAATTGCATCCTTTAGATATTGAAGTTACAAATATAATCTCGAAAGAATTACATCATTATCATATTTTAAAAAAAACTTATGCTGATCCAAGTGACAGTAACTCCTTAAAAACATAGTTTTTTCATGCAAACCACTTTTTGAAGGAGAAGGAATGAATTTAAATGATTTTGAAAAAAAATAAAATTTAGAAACTAGAAAGAAAATTCTAAAAGACTCTAGTTGACATCATCTTCAAATTCCTAATAGTTTTGCGGCAACAGGTGTTTGAAAGTGAAGTTTTTTCTCAGAATGTTGATCTCTGTGTCAAAGTTGGCCAAAAAGTGGGACTGACTATTGTGGCACCACCCATCTAGACAACATCAAATAAGAGAAAAAATGTTGACATGCAAACTGATATGATTGAAAATCTTAGGAAAGGTTTGAACCAGGTAGGGAAGCGATCTCGAACTAAAGATAAGACCATTACAAGAAGAGTTATGTTGACATCCATTGTAGGTAACACTATGCCCTGAAATAGATAAATATCTTCAGTTTTATCTCAGATTGGTTTTAGTAGGAAAACAATATCGCGATATGTTAAGAGAATGCTTTTGGATGATAGTACCTTGGATGGAAATTGGAAAATCATGTGTAGAGATCCTCGTTCTGATAGGATTGACGAGGGAATCGAGAATTTGGTCACAAAATATTTTGGAATGATAATACTCGTCCTTCATCAAATAGTAGAGATGTTATAATCAGACATAGAATTGTAGCTAATCAATACATAAGCATCATACAAAACATTGGTTGGACATAATACAACATGAAATGTATGTGCCATTTTGTAGCTCAAATCCTAATATAAAGATTAGGCCAACATTGTTTGAAAGCTTGAAGCCATATTATGTCACGACAAACAAAGTGTTTTAAAATTTGTTGTCGTTATCATATTGAATTTGATCTCCACTATCAGGCTTTTCAAAAGTTTGTAGAAGACACTTATGGTTTTGAATATGATCTTCCTACTAGATGAAGTGAGTTCATCTCATCCATTTTATGTGACAAAAGAGATGATGTAGTTGGTCAAATAAATTACATAAAAGAAATATGTGAAACATGTGCTGATTTGGCTCTTTTTCCTTTGAAAATTGAAAATATTGATGTAACAAAGATGGTATATTGCAAGAGTTACAAATATGTAAAGAATGAAACAAAATTTGGGAAAGAATCCAAAAGATTAGAATATGTTGAAGATGAACTAACTATTGGAGCATTTATGGACAAATTTTTAAAAGTGATTCAACCCTACATTCATCATACTCTTTTTGCAAAGTGGCAAGCACAACAATTCCAAAAACTGGGAGACAATTTCACACTTGGAACTATTCTATTAGTTATTGATTTCATAAAAACTATTCCTTTGTTCATCAAAAGGCAGTTCAAGTAGAATACTATTTTTCAGAGTAGATTACTATTATGGTACATGTGTGTTATCAACATGTACAATTAGATTTGGATGTTATTCAGAGCACATTTGAAGCATGGGTCATCAAGAAGTAATATCATTTTTGTTGGAGTTGATGAGAAAACAACCCACAGCTCCCAAGAACACCTACATGTAAACACTTGTGACAGAAAGAGAGAGAAGCTACAAAGGCCTGGACACATTGATCTACGAGAGAGGATCCATTCCTTGATTTGCAAAAACAAAATTTTTAGCAATCACAATGAAATATTATTGTGTTGAATGATGTAAATAATACAAAGGAGATCCGTATAGAGAAGATCTGAAACTCTAAAAGGGTGGAGAAACCTAGGTTGCATTATAATAATTAATAAAGTAATTAATTATTATATGCCAAAATTTAGCTTAAGTAATAAAGACATAATAAGTGACTTAGTAATTAAATCAACATGATTTAATTAATAAGGAAGCAACTTATTACTCTAACACCCCCCCTTAAGATAAACTTTGGGAGAAGCAAAAAACTTAGAAAGAACATCTGAAAGCAAATGGGTCCCGATAACAAAGGCATGATCAGGTACCCAAGTACAAAAGAAAGTCTCTATAAAGAAGAGAAATAGAGAAAACCACATGGGAAATATTTTACTCTAAAAAGAGATAAAGACTAGTTTGAAGGACTGAAGAAGCCTCCAAAACTAGGGAATATTCCAGAAAATAAGAACAAGGATGAACAAATGAACATCACTGAAGCAAGAAGCTACAAACTCTGTCAAGAAGTAACTATTGATCTAAAGATCCTCCACTAAAATATGACCAGGTAGAGAAGATTGTAATCTACATGAATGACCTCAAATGACACTACTTGAATTAGGAGGCAAACAAAGGAAAACAATTGAAGTCGAAGATAGAAAATACTATAATCTGCACGAGTGCCCTCAAATGACACTACTCGAATAAGGAGGCAAACACATGAACTCGAAGATACGAATGGCATAAAAAAACCAAAGTCTAAAGAGTTGATCAATCAAAATTGGAAGAGTGCTTCCAAAAATAGGAAAGAAAGAGTGCCCATGTGGTAAATGATCCATCTCATCGGAATGCATAGGTACCCAGCCACTGCATCCATCTAGTACATAGGAACAAATAATGAATACATAGCTCACACTATCGAACCAAGGAAGCAGAATAACCAACAGTATAAACCCCCCATAATGGTGACAAGGGATAAATGATAGGTGCACCGAAAAGAACGTCTAATATGAACTCCACGATGAAGAAGAAGCAGGAACATCGAATATGGCTCCCGAAGTGAGAAAAAGAAATTTTGATTTTGATAGAAAAAACCACCATCAAGAAAGCAAAATCGGAAATTAAAACCTCCATGATAGATCTCAGAAAGATATTTCCAATGATATCTCGTTTCCCGATTTTAACACCTTATGCTCAAGTTATGAGCAAAAAAACCACATGTTACGCTAGAGGGCCCAAAATGGTGTCCAAATGTACTGATGCAATGCTGACATCAGCAAGCTACGGGCCTAAATTTGACATCCAAACAACCATCGTTGCAAAAAACCAATAGGCCCCTACGGCCGAAAAATCTAGGCCCCTAGTCATGTGGTGACCAAGGGATGGGATCTTTTGAAAAATCTCCTTGTCCTCTGGCCCCCATGTGACCGTGGCCTGCATTCATCAACATCTCTAAACTGAACCTCAAAAGCACAACAATAATGATTGGCATCGAAGAAAATAGCTTGCGAACCTCCGAATCATGAACCAATTGAGTTGAGGACACACATCAATGTCCCAAACATGCTACATAGATCCACATATGAAAATATCTCAATGCCAAACCATACCGAACCAAATACTGTCACATTGTCACAATTGAACATTTAAACTACCAGCCTCAAAACAAAAACTCATAAATAAAAAAAAATCACCATGTGAATCTCTGAGAGTTGAACTGAATCAACTACAAACATCCTACAACACACTGATACCATCCACAGATTATGATCTTCAACACATACCACATCGAATGAAACAACTCACTAAAAATCACAAGAACATTGTCACAAATAGTATAAATATGTTGACATCAATGACAAACCATCAATGACAACACATATATGCATATTATTCCAACAATGTCCCCCTTTGGCATTGATGACAACATAGGATGTGAAAAACAATCAATGCAAAAAGAAATCAAATCAACATTACTACCAACAATATCGAACATATCTTTCAGAGTCTCTCTCCAATTCCTCTCATACTAAATCTCTCCCTCTTAGTTGAATCTCTACCCAATATTTTAACTTTCTCCCCATTCGACATCAATGGAAAAGGCACATATATGCACTTAACCATAGAAGCCAAAAATCTGAACATTTAACTCACAAGACTAACTTACTCCCCCTGAGGAGTAGCCACCAATCATCAATATAGTTAGAAAACTAGAAACAGAGGAAGTAAGAGGGTCCCTATAATTTATCATAAAATCAGTGAAAGTTTCTTCACTCACCTTCTTGTTTTGTATGGATCCTGGGAGCAAGGTGATGAATTCCTCAGAATAATTGGGCTTCCCTTTCTGCTTTGCTCCATGTTCCTTTATTCCTTCACTGGATGAAACACGGCTGGATTCTAGTTGGCTCAAATGAGATATTAATTTTTCTTCACAATGCTTGAATACATTACTGACCAATCTACACACTACCATAGATGGGACACATTCTAGATTACGAACAACCCACAACATAGATATGATAGGTTGGGATATTTCATCTATCTCTTCAATGCACGAAATCATAAGGCTCTCCATAGCAACCGAAACCTTAGTATCATGACACTTCTTGATTGTGACCAAGAAGTGATGAAACATATAATGGATCAAGTCTTGCAACTGTAGATTTAAGAGGAGGTTACTTTGACATTTATACAGTTCTCCAATATTGTAGATCTCCTGCCAAAAGGGTCACCACTAAAGTCATCAAGGCTTTGAAAGCTGTCAACGATCAAATGCAATATCTCTATCATGGTGTTGTCATCATACGCTTCTCTAGGAGCCCAGATTCTCAAAATCTCACTGAGACATGCTGTAGTTGCCAACTTCACTTCCTTGTCATTGTGTCTCAAAAGCCTAGGTTGACTTAAGGCATCCTTAATCGGAGAAAGGATCCTTTGTATAAATCTTAAAGGTAATTGGTCCACCTTACACAAACATACTTCCAATATATCTAATGGAAGATCAACACCCTCGCTGAGCTCTTTGCCAATCTTTTGTAGTGCCTTCAACCACCATTGTCCATCACTATTGGGTGCCATAGTGTGATCCAAATCCCAAAATCTCTCAATCATCCCAACAGGTTGGCAAGATCACCAGCTCTGATACCACTGTAATGTTCCTGACCACAACTCCCAGAAACAAACTGTCACGCTATCCCGACACAGCTCCTGAGCCCGTATAGAGGAGTGAGTGGATGCAAGGAGGCTATACGGTCAAGTAGGGGTGGCCATACAGTGGTAAGCAGCAGGCCGTACATAATCAGATGAAGGCCGTACGGTCGTTTATGTGTGTCGTACGATGATGAGCAGAAGGTCGTACGGAATCAGATGAAGGTTGTATGGTGATGAAGGCCGTACTGAATTTAGTAGAGAGGTCATATGGTGTTGCCTGGCTGGTGGCCGTACGGTGATAGCAAGGGAGCCTGTACGAGTTGTTCGAAGATCGTACTGGCTGGGGGGGAGAGTCGTACGGTAGTGGAAGGTGTTGATGCTCTTCGCTTGGTGAAGTATGACAATTGCTAGTTGGAGTATGATGTTGAATGTTAGCGAAATAGTATGAATATTCAAACACGGAACAAGGACGCAAGCCAATATATTTGCAAAACAATTTTTATTGATATAAATGAAAACACTACGGATTCATTAGATCCGATACAACATAACAAACCTAATAGGGTGAGGGTTGAATCCCACCAAAATTGCAAATACCAAATAGGGAGGGTCTTTCACCTCCGAAATGGCAGCCAACAGAATCCCAACTGTAATTCACAAATGCAAATAAAATATCAAATCTCAACATGAAAAATACATCTTACACGCCAGTTATAAATAACCCTTCGGAGAAACTCCTGAGGGTTTACAAAAGAATGCCAACACGACAAACACCTACGGACAATAATATTAAAAATGGGCCCCCATTTATTAATTAAAGGTCCATTTATAATATTATTTAAATTTTGGGACCATTAATTAATTAAAAATAATTTATTAAAAATGGGGACATTACAGAACAATAGTGGTGAACCGGTAGTTGTTCCAGTTAACAACCATCAGACTTACTAGGTAACTAGTATACCTACACCGGTCACAATTATACCGGTCTTGTCCAACTGGTCTAGTAGAACACCACATGAGGCAGATGACTCAACCGGTAGCACAGAGGTTTTCTTTAAAAGTAGCAGATCTACTGGTTCGTGCTTTATAATCCGATCCAATTTTTGCAGCGTGTTTTGAGGACTAGAGTTTTTTTGCGAGCATTTTGAGATGAACTGAAGATCAGTATGCAATCTTTTTGGCTTGATCAAGAGTTCTGCATACGAGACTTTTAGATAGCTGTCTAGAACAACAATGTTTTGGAGGAGTTACAGCTTGGCGCCACCGTTTGGTGTGGTAATGAGAAGATTATTATTTATACAAGTCATCATGCATTAGAAGAGGTGTTGTTGAAAATCAAGAGCACAAAGAGAGAGAGAGCAGAAGAGACGAGTCTTTTGAGAAGGGTTACAGTCACCAAGAGTGAAAGATAGAGATTGAACAATCAAGCAGAATGAGAAGAGAATAGGTAGGATCTGATTGACAGATTGAGTGTCTAAAGAAGATCATTTCTTTTATTGTGTGAAACACATTTAAATCCCTTTATCATGGTGAACCCTAATAGGTTCTATTGTAAAAATCCCTTCACCGGGTGACATCTTAATTGATCTTCTTAAGTCCTCTGGCGAGGTGACTCCTTACAGGGTCAAGATCTTAACTGGTCCATATCAAATCCCTTGACAAGGTAGCATTCTAACCAATGCTTTTGTAAGCCTTTAATCGGGTAGCTTTATTATTGCAGTAGTGAAGTTCGTGGGTTCTATCCCATTGTGGTTTTCTCCTTCTAACTGAGGGTTTCCACGTATATATCCTGTGTTAGCTTGTGTTAGTGAAATTTGTATATGTTATTTAAGCATACATTATATTTTCAGTATCACATAGTTGTTGTATTCAATTTAACAGGCTAAGAAAGAGAAAAAGGTTAAGTAAGTTGAATTTACTGATTCACCCCCCTTCTCAGTAACCGGTTAGGATTAACAAAAATTGAAAGCCAAAATCAGAGATTAGAATTATTATTAGAGCAATGTCCAATCAAAGATGGCGATGGACCATTGATAGGCCTTCCAACAATGAGAATCCACATTGGAAGGCACAAATAGAAGTCAATATACAATTGAATATACAATCAAAAGTTTGATGTTTCTACGACAATGACTTGATACAACCGATCTGTATATGAGTCTGAGTATGTGCAGACTGTGTATAGGAGGATGTAGAATCACTGACTGTATGTTGTCTAGCTTGACTATAAATGCCAATCTTGTGAGATTATTTCTAATTGCAAGATCGTAGTGAGGAATAAAGATATTGATAATGTTGTTGTTGAGAACTCCGATATGTAGTGATCCAATTTGATAATGTGTTCCAAGATGGCTCTTTGACTGTGATCTGTTAATGCTCGAACAATAATTGTTTTAGTGTTGATGGTATCGCAATATCCAGTTGGTATGTTCGATGATGCTGATGATGATCATAGTAAAGTGCTGATGTGTTCACCCTCAAAATAGATATCTCTGTGTTCTGCTATGATTGATGCAGACTCATTAATGGTATCGCAGATGCTATGAATTATGTATTTGATCTTTCAATATTGACCTCCATTATGATTATCGTCAATGCCAAGGTGTTGAGCTAGAGATATTGTCGATGATACGAAGGTTGCTAATCTGCAATGATGGTGTCTCTATTATGTATGTTGTTAGATGTATATCGTTGTGAGTGTGTGTCGAATTAATGGAAGTCACTACTCTATATGCAATCTGTGATGAGGATATCTCTACTATTTATGCCACAGTGTATAGTTGCAGATTTGACACCAAGGACTGTGTGTTGGATCACTAGGTTATGATGCTTAGAGTTGCCAACGATCTTGATCTTTGATAATGATCTGCAAAAGATGATCAATCTGATTACTCCAATAAGGTCACAATTGACTTCACCTTATTGGAGAATCCAATAGACTAGGGAGGATCTCTCACCTCTGAAATTGGTCTCCAATGCTTAATTCCTCAATCGGAATTGTAGACACAAGAAGCAATATGATTTGAATGATAATAATGAATTACCAAATGACATACTTAAATATGCAAGCTTGTCTTTAAATCACAGATGTGGCGATCCCAAAGTGGGTGCCCAAATTCAAAATATAAAGATTGTTCCTAACTAAGGCGTGGTGGCTCACTAGTGCTCCCCCTTGATTGGGCCCCTTGACAATTAACTCTCGGGGGACCATAAGAGTTACTTGCACAAATAGAATAGGTCCGACCTAAAGAGGGTACATGACATTAATCCTCTTCAGTGTTGTATTTATTATTCTTTTTACTCTATTGGTGGCTTTACTTGTGTGTTTTGTTTGTCACCTTGTATTGTGCTAAGTGGAATTCTTAGGACGATAGTATGTGGTTGATAGTGGTTGATGAACATTGAATTTGTATACAAGTTGAAAACTGTTAGTCTCTTGCTAATCAATTCTATGAATGTTGATTTATTGAGATCTAGGAAGTCCGGTTCGTCCAAAGGGGCCCCTGGACCAGCCAAGGTTCGAACTGGTCCGTGGTACTGGTCCGGTTCGCATGTGGGTCCCGACTGGGTCTAGTCCACACAACCCTGGTTCAAACCAGACCATGGGCCGGTCGGACCCGGGCGGACCATACACAAAATATGTGGACCTCGATCGAACCAAATGCGAATTCTAGCAAATTTAATGAAGATTTCTTCTCCACTTCCCTTTTAAATATTTTTCTCTTGGTAACATGTTGTCATACTCAGTCATTTGTTTAGCTCAGGGGCAAGAGGATTTATACAAATATAATATTTAAGTATAAGTAACGTTTATTTGTAACTTATGCTTTAAGTTATATTTGTATAAATACCATCAGGATGTTTGAGATAGGTTTCAACTTCATAGGAGTTAAAATGCAGATTCTAGATTTTGGGGGTTTTCAAAAACTTCCAGACTTAGCCAAATTTCAGGATTCAACATGTCTTTAGCAGTGTTATCTCCCACAACTTGTCTTGGCTTTTTGAGGTCAAATTGAATCTAGAACAAGGATTTTCTAATGATTCTAACCCATTTCCTTACAAATCACTTGGTTTCAATTCTATATTCCTGACAGACTTAGCTCAACACTTGCTCACACCCTAGAGAAATATTACTTTCCAACAGGCCAAAATTGCTCAAACTCACTCTTGGACTCGGAGAATTGAAAACTGCTACCACCTAAGACCTCCTAAGACTACCTTAAACATGTTTCCAAGAGAAAAATCTTTAAAAGGGAAGTGAAGAAGATGGCGAAGAAGAATATCAATAAATTTTTAATCCATTAGTTGAACTTCAAACAATGATACTTGAACTTGATGTTATTATTTAAATTTAATGTTTTGAATCTTTGATGTTGAACTTGAAGTATATGATGCTATGATGGTATGATCATGATTCATGATGCTATGATTGTTTATGGTGTTTTTGTTGTTTAAATGTTGTTATGATACTATGTGACATTCTAATCTTAACTCATTCTTCTAGGCTTCATAAATATGTATATATATATATATATATACATAATTTTTACATGTTTTTGTACTAACGAACCCAAGCCCCTTTTCAAAATTTTTTTGTACCGGCAAACCAGTCCTTCGGACTCAAACTTAAACCTGAACCCGAACTAGCATCCTAGATTGAGATTTATCTTAAAGAGTGATTCCATACCTTAGTTCACCAATAATAAATATTTTTTTTGTAACCGTATGTTGGCTAATGCTCTAACCTTTGAAGTGTGTAACGCTGTGTTAAGAAAATAGAGATTATATTACTCAGTCAAAGTTATAGGTGATAAAAGAAGGGGGAACGATAATGACAACGAACAATAGGTATGTACCCTTGTGATATTTTATTTGAAGATGATTCTGCTAGAAAAAAAATGCGAAGAGTGGAATAATTTTATAGATTGACCTTGGCAATATCATTTTAAAATAGTTATATGACTACTATCTCTAATTTGAATTCTGAGATTCTGTGATGTTCTCTTTTTTTAATGGGTTCTTTCATGTCTGAGTGCATTTGTGCATTGTTCTATCTCCAACTCTTTCCCTTGTTCTTTCATGTCTGAGTGTGATAGCATTGCCACTATCATTGACATTCCTTCCTATCCAGTGCGTTCTTGCAAGGATTGTCCTAGATCTGTCTTGGACTGTGCAACTGTTTTGAAAATTGTTGTCTTTATTTGCTTGCTGTGATTCTTTAATTGTGGCAGGCTTTTTGGCATCCAAAACCTGTTCACAGTCCTTTACCATGTCTTTAGCCATAATGCATCTTAGAGGATCTTCTTATGGTGACTGCCATTAGGTGATAGGCATGGGTCAGACTTCTGCTTTTAAAAGATTTGTAATCCACGTTTGATTTCCTATCTTCTATTCTTCGTTCATAACTATCATCTTTAGGCAAGCACATCATTATATCATCGATGTTATGTACCTTTAGCCAATGTAGATAAACTCACTATGACAAGCATGGCATAACATGTGTTCTTGACTTGGACTAGTAAAGGCATGCTGTCACTGTCATTTGGAACTGTAATATGTCACATCACTTGCCAAATGGAGCCTTGAAAGAATAAAAGATGTCATGTTTTATCATATACTGTCATTGTGCTCATTGTCCTCTAGTTACTTGTCTCTAAGTTTGTCTTTCATATTCCTTCACCTTCTAGACTCATGCATTTCAAGTTGTTGCAGTTCACTGTCTTCTTAATTTCTTTGGAATTGTTTTAAGAAAAGTTTCTCTACATTTATTCATAGCAGCTCTAAACTGGTTATATTTGGGATTCTTTGTGCAAAGTTACAGACTCTAGCATTTCACTCCCTTTGACATTTAATCAAATAGTTTAAAAATCTCCACAAAGTGCTATCTCATTTGTCAAATGGTTAGTGTGCTTGGTTGATGCGAGCCATCATGAAGACTCTCCATTTAATACTTGCAATTGTTATTTAGTGTAAAAGATTTTCATTTGCTACCTTTTTCATCTTGTTTCAATGACAGTAAAAACTCCTAATTATGCACTGTCCTATCCAACAATGCAGCCTCCAACAGGATTGTCACACATTTTGGAGTTTTTATCCTTTTAGGTACCATATATTTGTCCTTATATTCTCTGTTTACCACATCTGGCCTTGTCTTCAATGTTAGTGATGGAATCTCAATGTAGTGACATGCCATAACATGCTGGCAGTTATGTACCTTTGACCAATGTAGATAAACTCGCTATGTTGAGCATGGTCTAACATGTCTTATTGACTTGCACTAGTAAAGGCACCCTGCCACTGTCGTTTGGAACTATAACTTGTCACATCTCTTACCAACTGGAATCTACAAGGCAGAAAATATGTCATGTTTTATCATGTACTGTCATTGTGCTCATCGTCATCCATTTACTTTCCTTTGACCTTGTTTTTCATATACCTTCACTTTCTAGACTCATGCAGTTCATGTTGTTTCAGTTCACTATCTTGTTAGTCTTTGGAATTGTTTTATGGAAAATTCTTCTACTTTCATTCATATAAGCTCTTAGCTGGTTATAAATGGCATTTATTGTGCAAACATACAACATGTAGCATTTCAGTCCCCTTGACATTTAGTCAAATAGTTGATAAATCTCCACAAAGTGCTATCTAATGTGTCAAATGGTTGGTGTGCTTGGTTGATGCCAGCCATCATGATGACTGTCCCTTTTCATGTTTGCCACTGTTATTTAGTGTAAAAGATTGTCATTCTCTTCCCTTGTCATGCCATCTAAATGATTGTAAAAACTCTTCATTATGCACTGTCCTGTCTGACAGTGCAGCCTCCAGTAGAACTACACACTTTTTGGGCTGGATATTTGTCCTTATGTTCTCTGTTTTCCATGTCTTCCCTTGTCTTCAATTTAAGTCTTGTAACAATAGTCTTTCACCTATCATTCTACTTTTGTGATGAGTCTATGTAATGACATGCCATAACATGCCATAACATGTTGTCACTCGGAATACTTTCAGGATTGTCATCCATTTCCCACTCCTGATTTACTCTTATCAGTACTATACAGTGAACTGCACAGTATCACTGTTCATTTTTCATAGCTCTATCCATTAATTAACTATTAGCTACAAGAGTCACATGACTATGAAAGCTTTGTCAACAGTCACAAGGCTTAAGATCATTTCGATTTCCTCTTTCTGGTTAAGCATTCTGAGACCATAGTACCCTCAATAGACATGCTTCGGCCTGAAAAAATAAGTTCCTTTGGGTGATAGGATTTAAATAGGTTGTTAGCAGATTAAGTATCTATAGGATCATGGCTATGAATTCCATTGGTAGCGAATCCTTCACAAAACAAATTACATGAATAGTTTAATGTTAGTCTCTAAAAGATGATTGCAAGAAGCAATCTTTCAACTCTTTTCTTCCTAAATACCTCATGATGGTGCACATAGAGCCCTGTAGATCCAATTATTTTGCTTACAAGCATATACACAGCCAACAAATACCATGTCTATCTAGGCTGCATTGACTAAAACTGACATTATGACAAGCAAGTTGGGGATCATCCCGTTGATGACATGGTAAAAACAGTTTTAGAGCTGTAGCATTGAATGGCTGGTGGATAGTTCAAAACTTTAGGCAACCACCAAAGAATTGGTTACATGTGTCAGTGGCAACAAATGGAAGTATTGTGGCTACTGGCAGACATTACAGAACAATTGCATGACACAAGAGAAGCAAATGTATATTTCTCATAGAATTCAATTCCTCCTTTTCCTTAATGGCTTTTATCCTCAAATGGTCATGCCTTAGCCAAGGCACTTTGCACTTAGAAGATATCCAGAGATATTGATATCTTCCATCAATACACTTTAAATCTTACAGACTACAAGTAAATTGCTTTGAAAATCCTTGCACAGACTCCTGTCAATTCTGTCAAAAAGCTTTCATAAGATAATAACATACCATGTCGAATCCTCACTCTGGGATCATTTGAACATGCGTAAACTGCTTGGTAACAGCTCCTCTGAAGTCTCTCCTTCCCTGCTCTGTGTCATGCATCTCCTCTGGAATTTTACAAAGTTTCCTAGGCAGGGGCAACAGGCTCTCATTGTGCTGTCAACAAGGTCAACCTACTTAGAAAAACAAGGACAGCTAACCCTGACTTGTTTCTAAAAATTCCTCCCAATGCCTATGAACCTGATTTTGAGATAAAAAGAGGGCACTTTTCAATTCATGAGTACATGGGTCTGTTGTCAAAAAATCTGAATACCTATTGGGGTCTTGACATGTGATATCAGAGCCTTTGGTTTGGACATGAGGCCTGAAAGCCTATTGCAACCTGAACTAAATCTCGATGAGAAGGAAAATGTAAGATGTGTATGGTGATTAATTTTTATGCATCTTGGGGATCCTTGCACGTGTTGTAACTCATGTGGGTTTGGGAAAAGCGAAGTGTATTGAAGTAGTCTACTCTCCTTATTCATAACAAGAAATAGTCACGTGGTACATGTTAGGTGTGCTTTTTTGTGGTTTGATACTTATCTTAAATATTGATGGCTTTCTTTCAAAATATTTATGATTGACAACAGGGATTTGGTATCTCATTTAGAATTAGTCTAGCCACCAAACTATTCTATCTTGTGAACTTATTGATGCACCTGATCATTGTTGAAACCAAGCTCATTTTATTTCTTATTGATGAAATTGTATTTTACTTGATTTAATGTTGAAAATCGTACTTGATTGATTCATGTCGTATTTATTAGCTCATAAGGCTATTTTGGGTGGGACTTTCCACTAGGAAACATCACGTCTCACCCATCCAAATGTTTGCAGCTGCCAATGGACTCGGGAAAATGTTGCCAGAAGTATTTAGGATTAACATGTCACATACGGGAAGATCCTACTCCTTCCAGTCTGCCACGATATATGCATGAATGCTGTGTCAAGAGGGAAACAGATTTGCGGTATTCACCACCATCGGCTTGCAGGAGTCATCTGCTCGGCTGTGCCTCTGAATACACTGCCTCACCATATGCCTCCTGTGCAGGCTACTAAAGTGCTACGGTCCTCACAAAGCCAGCAATTCATCAATTCGCAGACATGCAGCCCTAGTTTCAAGCCCCTCAAACAGGTGTGGTCCAAATCATTTTGCAAATTTTTCCCCTCTAAACCATATCATACTGCTTGAAACCCTAACAAATGCTTTTATATTGAATTGTGTGATCTTAGTGATTCCTCATCATTCTCCACATCCCTATTAGTTGCTGGAAGTTGCAAAAATCGAATGTTGTTCTAAGTCAAGGGTGTTTCTGGACATCGAGTTTTAGTTTCATTTTCCTGAAAAATAGTGGATTTGATTTAGCTTGTGTACTGTCCCTTGGTCTGTAGGCTGACAAGATCAATGCTCTGATATCAATTGTAATGTCTCATATTACAATCATTGCTATATTTTGTCCTAGAACATCAAAGGAGGTATGAATCATATTGAGGAATTGCAACTTGCCACTTTAAGTCTTTATTCCTGAAATGTACATTCTCCCCTCCATAAAAGGACAGAAGATTGGCTGTAAGCTTTAAAAAATCTTCATCATCATTATATATATCTACATATGAAATAGTAGTTTATCTGTATATATTCCAACTTCTTATCCGCTAGAAAACAAGATAAGGAGCTAGCTTGAACATAATGCACTATGCTTCATATAAATGACTTGAACAGTTTTAAATCTGCAGTTTAGTTTTATTAATTCTGTAACTCAAAGTTTCTCCCTTGAGTGAGTGCCTTATTCTCCTCCCCCGATCTCTATTTGAATGGCTTATGTACTGCATATATATATTGAGAAACTATTGCCTTGCATCAAACCCATTTGTTGAAATTTTATAATTCGGGCATGCTCTGATTGAATATTGGGAACGAATCTCTTAGATTATTTGAGAGCTTAAGTTCTTATTAGTGTTTGTCTTTAGTGATTTCCCTGAAAATATTATAATTGCTTCAGTATTTGGTAAATGCAAAATCTCAGATTGATAAAATATTTTAATTGTTTGAATATTTGGTGAATGTAAAATTTCAGATTGATAACCTGCTGTATTCTGTTTGTTTGACGCAAGTGCGCATGTCTATTTGTTAACATGCATGGCTGTACACAACCACTTTATTTTAATTCATGTGCTCTTTTGAAGTCAAATTCTTGGCCATTGAGAATAGCAAAACAAATAGTACCCACAAGATACTTAAATTTCTTTGCGGTTGGGTTTTTCTTTCAGGTGATTGCACAGTCAGTCACCGCAAAGGGCAATCAGTGTGTCAAGCAATGTATTTGAAGACCGCCAGGAGATAATTAGTATCTCCAGTGACACATCATCAAGCAACCAAACGCATATAGACACAAATGGTCGTGTAGTGTCAACGTTTGAGTCTACCTAAGTCAAATGCATAGGTGGTCGCTACAGTAACATTGAAGCATGTGTGAAAAACATAGTGCAAAATTGCCGTGAGACACTTGAAGAAGTGAGTTAGTTGAGCAAAGAAGTGCAGCATGTTCACAACCGTGAACTTGCTATGGTCAAATATAGTATGCAGAAGTTTCATATAATATGTTGTGCTCTAGAATTGTACCACAACTTCTTGCACGACCTCAAATACGATGAACACTACTCAACTGGAAATGCCCTTACCATCAAACCAATATTTCAACAGTTCTTGTCCAACACATGGAATGACTTCTATGCTTTTTTTGCTGACTTGTACCGACCCTATCAAACAATGTGTTTTTTGGTCAAAGCCTGCACTGCAAGAATAAGTTACCGTTTTCTATGTGGACTGTACGAAGCGATTTTAACATTTTTGGGAAATTGTCAAAAAAGACTTGTTTATCTTTGAACGATACGTTACATATGTTGTGTCAACAGTTTCCATTGGATCCCGTGCATTGTATACTGTATATTTTGCCTTTAAGTATATTAAATGACTTTGTGAACAAATGTTTAATGAGTTGAATGCTTTTATAGGTAAATGTAATGTCCCCACTTGTCCAGTTGTGTGACCGTTAGCCTATTTTTGCGTGGTCCCAGAGGCTAATGAAGAGGTCAGTGGGATCCTGAGATGTTTTGGCCTAGTCATTTTCAGTTTAAGCCAGAACCGAGTTGATTTAGATGGCTTAAGGAAAACTTACTATTTTTAGTAAGTCAGCAGGGCATGGGCGATGTCAGAGTTAGTGATTGGATTCGATGCTCCTCGATGAGAGCTTTCCGACAAGCTATCACTCATATTATTCCGAGCTCAATTACTATTTTATTTTAATGCCTGAAGTTATTAAAGTAACATTTAAATTAAATGTTAAAATAATAAAGTGTTACTTTAATATTATTCATGTTGGGTTGTGTGTTTGAGAAGGGAGGCCCAAGGGAGACATAAGGTGTTATTTTATTTTAAAAACACTTTATCCCACATTGCTTGTGAAAAGTGGGTCGACCCTATGAAGTGGAAATAAAAGGAGAGCTTGTCGTCCTTGTTCAACATGTTGAATATGAGAAGAAATTGATGTGTGAGTTGCAGATCTGTTCTTGGCATTAGAGGACATCTATCCTCTCTTGTGACATTTTATACGTCATTCCCTTAGGGTTTGGCTTTTGGAATCCATTGCTATCAGCTTCATTATCAGGCAGATTGGGCGCGTTTCTAGCTACAGGCAGATTTGATGTTTTGCTCATATCTTCTTCATTACACATCCGACGCTTATGCTACTTTGAAGGAATGATTTAATGAAGGTATTGGACTGTTTGAAAGACAAAGTACTGTAGCAGCACTGTTCGCGTGGGTACTGTTCATGCGACACTGTTCATGTGGGTACTGTTCATGCGGCATTGTTCATGCGGATACTGTTCATGTTACCATAGTAGCAGGTTTAAATAACATTTGCTGGAGCATTATGTCAATAATATCAAAGCAATTAGTGAGTTGAAATTCTGCCATGTGTTTGATTTTATTAAATTCTGAAAATAACATCTTATCAGCAGCAATACAATTTCAAATCTGCATATCATTGGACTTTCTTTGGTTTATGTTAAGTGTTTTTTCAATTCCATGGAAGCAAACAATATAAACGTCCCATTTCCGAAGTCATAAGGGTTAAATTAGTAAACGGAGGAATTAGAAGTTGGATGCAAACTGTTTGACAAAATTCCTATCAGTAGTTGGTTTAGTTTTTGGGCATTCAAGGGTGCCCATTACAGGGGTATCAAAGCTATTAGTCCTGCCATCCTGTGGAGGTCTTATAGGGAATTTGGAATAGCCGGATGGAGGGAAAAGTGTTTGACAAAATGTCAAGACACTAAAATAAGAAATTAAAAAAAAACAGGCTAAGCATTTATGTTTGACCATGCAACAGGGGCCTTATAACTTCCGTCATACCAGAGCAAGACAAAACAGAAATTCAAACTCACAGAGCGAGCAATCTAGTTCATCCGTGCAGGTGGACATAGAATCTAGTCATATAGACACATAGAAGATATTCTTTGATCAGGACAGCAGTATGGGTGTCCGAGATGACAGGAATACAAGACTTGGCGGAGGCAGGAATACCGGTCCAGATCAGGGGGAGGTAATGTTTAGATAGTTATTGGATACGTTAGAGCAGGGGCAATGTATGCAGCAAGAGCATAATAGGCGAATGGACATGATGCTGCAACTTATGGCTAGACAGATGGGCATCAATATTAATCCAGGTGATGCCAACAATGAAAATAATAACAATGGGGGAAACGATAACAATGGGGGCAATGATAATAATGGAGGCCGAGGCAACAACAATGGTCCTGAGAATAACATTAATGGTAATAATAATGGACATGGCAACAATGAGAATGAGGCTGATAACTTTAGACACATTGCATGCCCAACTCGGACAGCGAGTTTGAGACCTCTTCTACCCACCTTCCCACTTAGAGATTCGGTTCAACCAGTAAACGAACCGCAGATTACTGAGTTACAGGATCAGTTCAGGAGGGACTGGGAGGCTAGTGGACTAGAGTTTCAGGCAGATATTTCCCTTAGAGATTATATGGACTTGAGGATGAGACACATGCCTAGAGCAGGAGGGAGGAATCAAAACTTTGAGCTGAGAAAGAAAGTTGGAAAACTTTCTCTACCTTATTATGATGCTTCAGGGAAGATGATTTTACGAGCTTGGGTGCAGAAGGTAGATACATACTTGCAACTCAATCCTATGCCTCAGGAGGAGGCTATCAAGTATGCAGCTATTCATTTGGATGGCCTAGTGCATGAGTGGTGGCACCATGGCATGGTAACCTTGGGGCATAATCAGATCACATCTTATGAGGAGTTCACTGAGAGGCTCATAGAGAGATTTGATACCAAGGATCCTGAGTTACAGTTTAAGGAGTTGGCACAACTCAAGCAGTGGGGATCAGTTGAGACGTATATATCAGTGAATTTCAAAGGTTAGTTGTGTTGGTCACAGATATTTCAGAGAGGAGATTAGTAGTGTTGTTTATGGATGGACTCTCAGATCCCTTGAGGGGTTGGGTCAAGGGGCATGACCCAACTACATTACAGGAGGCCACTAAGAAGGCTTGTGACTTAGCACCTTCTTCTTTTAGGAGCAGATTTCAGCCTAGGGATTCACATACGAAGAAGGATAAGGAGAAGGACAAAAAACATTTTCACAGGGATGCTCAGCCAAAAAGGGATAATAAGTTGGATAATGACACCCTGAATGAGTTGAGGAGAAAGAAGCTATGTTTTCATTGTAGAGAGATTTGGGACTTATCTCATAAGTGTCCTCTCAAGGCTAAGGCAAATCAAATGGAGTATTTCTCAGTAGAGGAGTCACAGTCAAAGAGGGAGGATCAACACTCTGATTCAAATGAGGGTAGCACTACAGAGGAGAGCAGCGATGAGAAGTCATTGGCACGTTTAACGGGGGCTCAGAAGGCAATCACATTTAAGGTTAGGGGTACTATCCAGGGGCAAAAAGTGATCTGACTCATTGACACTGGGGCTACACATAATTTCATAGATGCACAATTGGTAACCAAGAGAGGTTTACAAACTGAGGACCATGTTGGGTTTAGAGTCATGGTGGCTAATGGTGACAAATTATTATGCACTTGAAAGATATATAATCTTCACATCAGATTTGGAGATGGCTATGAGTTGGAGGATGAGTTCTATGTAGTAGACATGGGAGATTATGATGTCATCCTCGGCATGACATGGATGGCCTAGCTAGTTGAGTTCACACTCAACCTAGAAAAATTGGAGATGAGGTTCGAGCATGAGGGCAGAATTGTTTTACTTAGAGGACTTTCAGATGGGGGCTGCAGAGTAATCTCCTTGAGGAGAATGCAGATACTTTTTTGGCATGTTGACGTAGAGTGGGCGGCAGAATGTTTCGCTATGCCAGCCTTACGGGAGCCACAGGTGAAGAGTCTTCCATTAGATATCCAGGAGATACTTGATAGGCACGCTAAAGTTTTTGGCGAGATTCCGCATGGGGTTTCTCCTGACAGGGGGATAGAGCATGTTATTGAGCTCGAGGAGGGAGCCAAACCAGTTATGATTACTCCCTTTCGTCATCCTAAGAAACACAAGGATGAGATAGAGAAGGCGATTAAGGCTTTGTTGGAGATGGGGCATATCAGGCCTAATAAGAGCCCCTTTGCTTCAGGAGTAGCTTTGGTAAAGAAGGATGGGACGATGCGCATGTGCATTGATTAGAGGGCATTAAATAAGAAGACCATTAAGAACAGATATCCCATCCCGCGGATAGATGAGTTGATTGATGAGCTGCATGGTACATGCTTCTTTACGAAGATTGATTTACGGTCAGGGTATCATCAGATCAGGATGAGGGTGGAGGACATTGAGAAGACAACCTTTCGGTGCACTATGGCCACTTCGAGTTTTTGGTTATGCCATTTGGGCTAACCAATGCCCCTGCTACTTTCCAGAGTTGCATGAATCAGGTATTTAGGGGGCAGCTTAGGAGATTTGTCCTGATTTTCTTTGATGACATTTTAGTCTTCAGTAAGACTTGGGAGGAACATTTACAACATCTTGAGATGGTGTTGTCCATTTTGGAGAAAGAGTCACTATATGCCAAGGAATCTAAGTGCGAGTTTGGGTTGACCGAGTTACTATACCTTGGGCATATCATCAGCACAGATGGAGTTCGGGTAGATCCCGAAAAGATTAGATCTATTGTTGATTGGCCTACTCCTACGAACCTCACACAACTTAAGGGGTTCTTTGGTCTCTGCGGGTTTTATAGGAGATTTGTTAAGGGATTCTCATAGACCGATGCACCCTTGACAGACCTTACCAGGAAAGGGTCCTTTGTATGGACAGGGGCAGCTCAGAGATGCTTCAATAATTTCAAGAAGGTGATGTCATAATGTCCAGTATTAGCTCTAACGGACTTCACGAAGCCATTTGAGCTTCATTGTGATGCGTTGGGTGATGGGATTGGGGCAGTCTTGATGCAGGAGAAGCATCCCATTTCTTTTGAGAGTAGGAAGTTCCGTGGAGTGGAGAGGAGCTATTCCATCTATGACTGGGAGATGTTGGCCATTATGTATGCATTGGCCAAGTTTCGGTCCTACCTGGTTGGAGGGAAGTTTGTTATCAAGACTGATCACAACAACATCAAATACTTCATGAGCCAGCGTGACTTAAATGATAGACAATATAAGTGGATTACGAAGTTGCAGGCTTATGACTTTGACATTGAATTTTTCAAAGGTAAGAAGAATGTGGTGGTAGATGCTTTATCCAGGAGACCTCATATTCATGCTCTAGCTGAGATTACAGGAGATTGGATAAATAGGATTACAACAGAGTATGCAAGGGACAATTGGGCTTCTGTGGTGATTGCAGACACCATACAAGATGATCGTTATGTGGTGATGGACGGATTGATCAAGTTCCAGGGTAGGATATATTTGATTCCTTCATCACAGTTTAGGGAGGTAATACTGAAGGCATTTCATGATGCACCTACAGTTGGACATCCAGGGGTCTTTAAGACCTCCAGGCAGATCCGTGAGTGGTTCACATGGAGAGGGCTCAAGGATGATGTTTAGAAGCATATCAGGGAGTGTGAAGTTTGTTAGCAGAACAAGGGAGAGCACACATATCCTGCAGGGTTGTTAAAGCCTTTGCCCATTTTGGATAGGAAATGGGAAAGTATTTCCATGGACTTCATCATCAGGTTACCACGAGTACAGAGGAGAGATTGCATCTATGTGGTAGTTGACTGGTTGACAAAGTTTGCTCACTTCTTTGCTATTCCATCCACCTACACAGCAGCACAGGTGGCCGATCTTTTCTTCAGAGAGATATTCAAGTTACATGGGCTACCTAGCTTCATTGTCAGTGACTGGGATAGTAAATTTATGAGTGCTTTTTGGCAGGAATTGTTTGGGTTGTGTGGCATAGACCTTACACCTCACACTAGTTATCATCCGCAGACAGATGGGCAGATAGAGATTGTGAATAAATGGGTGGAAGGATATTTGAGGAACTATGTGACTGCACAACAAAGAGCTTGGGTCAGATGGCTACATATGGGAGAGTACTGTTATAACACCACTTATCATATGTCCATCAAGATGACTCCATTCATGGCACTATATGGTTATGAAGCACCTATCTTCATGGATCTGGTTTTGGGGGACAACAGTGTGCCCAAAGCCAAAGACTTCTTGCAGGATAGTCATGATATCTTGAGGGTGCTCAGGGAGAATATACAGCAGGCTCAGAATCAACAAAAATTGTATGCTGATCAACATGGGATAGAGCGCAGCTTTGAGGTTGGGGATATGGTTTACTTGAGTCTACAACCATACAGACAGTCATCGCTCAAGAAGAGCGGAGCAGAGAAGTTGAAGCCTAGATTTTATGGTCCCTACAAAGTGATTCGCAGGGTGGGCAAGGTTGCCTATGAGATTGAGCTTCCAGAGGGCAGTCGGGTGCATAATGTGTTTCATGTGTTGAGGCTTAAGAAATCCATTGGTTAGAGAGTTGTGCCTTCTGCAGGTTTGCCACCATTGGATGAGGAGGGGAAGCTCGTATTGGTTCCTGAGGCTATTCTTGACACCAGGGAGAGGACTCTGCGGAACAGGGTGGTTAAAGAATATTTAGTTAGATGGAGAGACCTACCAGAGGAGGATGCCACTTGGGAGAGCAAGTAGGCGTTACAACAGACTAGACTGAAATTGCTTGAGGACAAGCAATTTCAAAGGGGGCGGATTGTAATGTTCCCACTTTAGCAGTTGTCTAGTTGTGTGACCGTTAGCCTATTTATGCGTGGTCCCGGAGGCTAACGAAGAGGTCAGTGGGATCCTGAGATGTTTTGGCCTAGTCATTTCCAGTTTGAGCCATAACCGAGTTGATTTAGATGGTTTCGGGAGAACTTACTATTTTTAGTAAGTCAGCAGAGCATGGGCGATGTCAGAGTTAGTGATTGGATTCGATGCTCCTCAATGAGAGCTTTCCTACGAGCTATCACTCATTATTCCGAGCCCAATTACTATTTTATTTTAATGCCTGAAGTTTATTAAAGTAACATTTAAATTAAATGTTAAAATAATAAAGTGTTACTTTAATATTATTCATGTTGGGTTGTGTGTTTGAGAAGGGAAGCCCAAGGGAGACATAAGGTGTTATTTTTTTAAAAAAACACTTTATCCCACATTACTTGTGAAAAGTGGGTTGACCCTATGAAGTGAAAATAAAAGGAGAGCTTGTTGCCCTTGTTCAACATGTTGAATATGAGAAGAAATTGATGTGTGAGTTGCAGATCTGTTCTTGGCATTAGAGGATGTCTATCGTCTCTTATGACATTTTAGACGTCATTCCCTTGGGGTTTGGCTTTTGGAATCCATTGCTATCAGCTTCATTATCAGGCAGATTGGACGCGTTTCTAGCTATAGGCAGATTTGACTGTTTGAAAGACAAAGTACCGTAGCAACACTGTTCACGCAGGTACTGTTCATGCGGGTACTATTCATACAACATTGTTCATGTCACCATAGCAGTAGGTTTAAATAACATGTTCTGGAGGATTATGTCAATAATATCAGAGCAATTAGTGAGCTGAAGTTCCGCCATGTGTTTGATTTTATTAAATTCTAAAAATAACATCTTATCAGCAGCAATACAATTTCAAATCTACATATCATTGGACTTTCTTTGGTTTATGTTAAGTGTTTTTTCAATTCCATGCAAGCAAACAATATAAATGTCCCATTTCCGAAGTCATAAGGGTTAAATTAGTAAACGGAGGAATTAGGAGTTGGATGCAAACTGTTTGACAAAATTCCTATCAGCAGTTGGTTTAGTTTTTGGGCATTCAAGGGTGTCCATTACAGTAAACTTGCCAGTCAATGTTAGTGATAGCTTTAGATTGTATATATTGCCTTTGCAAGGATATCTTCCTTCAATATGACTCTCTTTACAATATGTTCAGGTCTTCGTGAATAGATAAGACGACCTTTCCATTCCAAAGCATCAGTTTCATTTCACACCTATCAAAGATATTGCAGATAAGAGCAACAACACAATTATTGACATAATTGGAATTATCACATCTGTGGGGTCAACTGTAATGTCACCTATCCAGTTCTATAGAATTTGTGACTCATTCCTTTTAATTTAATTGCAAGAGTCTTCTTCCTTTCTATGACTTATATTCGATTCTTCATTTTGATGTGTCAACTTGATTATATAAATAACCTATATATAAAGGTTTATTCGGTTAAGTTGATAACCAAGACCACTCTCAATATTAATGACTTAGAAACACAATCTCATCAATATCAAGGACATGAAGTGCCTTCTACAAAGTATGGCTCTAGCTGAATCGTTCAATTTGTGTGGATCTAGTGTAGAACTTGCATATTCAAGAGGTACAACTCGGATTGCTATAGAGCACTCTACAAAACCAAGGAAAAAGTTTCCCTAATTCCTCTATGCTTGAGTGATGTAATATAATTTGAAATATCTCTATTGTTCATATATTCTGTAGAGAGCATGTAATATAGTTGATACTGATTAGTCTATGAATTTCGAAGGATTACTTGTTCACTGTTATGGAAACGATACTTTTTAGTTATGATGTGTATTGCTGTTCCAGATATCTAAAGATCTCCTTCCTATTACTTATGACAATGAAGTAATGATTGTGATTCCAATAGCACTTTTATAAGTAAAGATGCTGAGGTTGTTTTGGTCTGATCAGACCTCCCCCTTCATGGTAATTGTTTTCTGATCTTGATTTCAATGAAGGTTTCTCTGGGTGCTATTCCTTATCACTAACTTTAAACACATGCTACCAATTTGGTGTCATTAGATGTTTCTGTTTGATAGCCATCCAAACATAGATGAGCTAATGAAGTATTTGATTTCTAATTCTAATCTATCTGATCCATAGCAAGAAATGTGTTATGCTCTTCCTGACCTTGATCCTTGTGCTTATGCGATGTCTTTTTGTTAATCCGATTATACAATGTTCAGATTCTCATACCTATTATTATAGTTTATGTGAGATGTCCGGCACTTTAAGGGAATGTATTGCAGATTAGGCAATTCCACAAGCTATGAATATGGAGAATCACAGAGTACGTATTCCACAGGCTATGAATATGGATGATCGCATAGTATGTATTTCACCGGCTATGAATAATGATATATGTCTGAGTCGGTCGGATATGTGATTGTCCCGAGTCTTCCAATTATATAGTGTTGAGTGCGTGAAATCACAGGGTCTACACAAGCTCAGAAGCCGAGTGTTGTTCACTATTCCATTTTCTTCCCCATACTCAACTCCATCTACCTAGATTATATGTTGTATGAATCAGTAAGGTTGCGACCATTGTATTAGTAGCCGTTTGGTTTTTTTTATATTTAATATTTTTCATTTTAGTATGCATATTATTATATGTTATTTTAATTATATTATTATGTTAATTATATATCATATAATATAATGACGTATTATATTATAATAATTGGTCTATATATTTGAGTCATTATTATTATATTAATAAATAACATGTTAATAATAATATATTATTATTATCTATTATTTTTGTATTATATATTGAGAGATCAAAGATCTAATACAACAAAATAAGGGGGAGGCTGAGCCTCAACCCACCAATCCAAGAAAGCAAAGCGAGCTAAAGAGTTACAAGAGACTATCTAAGTACATATAAAAGATCAGAGTTTGAGACAGAAATCCAAAAAAGGAGGAGCCTACTAATGAAGAATCTCATCAAGATTCTCAATCCAAGTGGTCCAACCTAGAGAGCCCTCCATCCAGACCACCTTCTTCCGCTCCAAAATCTGAGTGTACATTTCAAGCTTATCAAAGGTGGGGGCTTTGTTATCTATTATTAATAATACATTATTATTATTATATGTTAGTTAATATATTAATAGTATATTCTCATATATTGTAAATAAAATATTATATTATTATTAGAAATTTTAATATTTTAGTTTTATAATCATTATTTATTATTACAGAGTTTTATTAGGAAGGGGACATGACATCAACGTCAACAATAAGGAGAAAATATGGGAGAAAAGTTCCACGACGTACTATACGATTGTTTGATAAGTCTGGAAAATCTATAGATCTCACTCTATGGGGGCCACTGACAAAAAAAGAGGGTAGTCAAATACGACAAAAGTTTGAACTACATGAAGAAATTGTGCTCGCAATAAAAAATGGTTGTGTAAGTGAATACAAGGGAAAGGTGGTAACCACATCAAATGCTACTAATCTAACAATAGACCCAGCTTTACAAGAGACACCAAAGTTGAAGACTTGGTTTCTGCAAAGTATGCCGAGCTTGCAATCATCTTTGTTGGGATCAACTTTTGCACCTACAACTGTAACAAGAATGCCAATCATAGATATTCGAGAAAAATCAAAATGCATTTGAACCCCTCCATTGTACCTTGAAGACGACCACACTATTTATCAAAATGGATGATATTGCTATTCATCTTGCCCCACAGTATGGCAAACACCAATGCAACAAGAGACTTATTCAAGACAAAGATGAAAGGTGGTATTTCACAAAGTGTAATGTAAGTCTTGCCGACTATAATTACAGATATATACTATAGATAAAGGTGCAATATCATACAAACATAATGTGAGCAGTTCTTGCATTCGATGAAGTGACAACTCACCTTTTGGGAATGCCTGCAAAAGAGTTGTGTTCCTCAAAATTTCTACAGGAAGGTGGAAAAGACCCCCAAGAGGTAATAATGGACGTATTGAATAGGGACTATGTGTTCAACATAATTTGCAAGAAAGACACAAACAATAATGTAGCTCGGCTAAAAGAAATCGTCACAAGGCTCGAGGCGGTATACTTTGTTGCAAAAAGTAATAACCTCCTACATAAGATTGAGGAAATGTGTAACAATGACAATAGCTGACCCTAAAACTAAACCACTGTAGAAATACACACCCACAACTATGATAGATAGGGATAGTGTAACATTTGCACATAGAATCAGATGTCTATTCCATTTGATGTAAATCAGTTTTTTCTAAAAATAAACATATGTATACCTATAAAATTGTATACACTTTTAGATGTCTACTCCATTCACCGTAGAACTTATGCTTAAAAATGTAAATTGTATATTTATTCATGCACACTATATTGATGTGTATATGTTTGCAACTTACTACCTTCACCAAAAGAGAAAAAAGGAACAAGCTGAATGAAAAACACCTGTTGGCCAACACAAAAATTACATTACCTTGCATTGGTTGTTTTGATGTATGTACGTCTGCATCTACAAACTTGTAAAATTATTATGTAATGCCAACCCCTTTACTGTCATTTATTTATAATGCCAACCCATTTAGACAACTTTTTATGAATATTAGATCTCCAATTACATTAATGATTCAGTTCTATGATACCTTAATCATTTGATTTATATCATGTTAGTTAGATGATGAAGGTTATTTACATTTGATGATGTTACTTATGTTACGGTTTTTACTAACTCCATACTTGCATGTGTATGGTTGGCATATATGTTTTATATTTCTGTTTGATGTGCCTGATATGGTTGAGAGACAAAGTTGTAATTACTTATGAGATCCACACGATCAACTGATTTTCGCCATTGTCTGTTTTATATATATATATATATATATATATATATATATATATATATATATATATATATATATATATATATATATATATATATATATATATATATATATATATATGTGTGTGTGTGTGTGTGTGTGCTCATCTTTTACGTAGGATTTTAGGTACCAGACATCAACTTCCATGAATTGTCAAGATAAGGGTGCCCTCTCGCATTATCTCAATAGTAAGAGAGGAGAGATAACATTCAGGTCTAAATCCCAACATAAGCCAATTATTGTCCTTAAATAGTGGACAAATATCTTATTTGCTACTCTCTGAATTCGTCAAGGTGATGTCATTTGTGAACCATTTCTTTGAGCTTGATTATTACTTTATGGGTTTGGTCGGTTTTTCCTTCGTGTTTGTTTGTCAGGTGTCTTGATGTGAATTTTGTGTTGTTAATGCATTAAATATTTAATTAAGATTAATTATGAGATTAAATTAATTATATCTTGAATATAGAAATATTAAATATATAGATATTTAATTAATAAAAATTAATTAAATATAATTAATGATTTAAAAGACTTAATTAAAAGTCTAATTATGAAAATAAAGGTTTAATTAAATATTAAATTAAAATCTAAATTAAATGTTCAAATAATATAAATTGATATTATTCAAGTTTTTCATTAAGTTGTAATAAAGATATTAATTATAATTAAAATATAATCATGCGATTATATGCACACGAGTTAAAAGAAATTGATTTATCAGTTCTAAATTAGAAGGTTGAGTTAAGAGACTTAACCGAGTGATTAGTTATAATTTATTATAATAAATTAATGAATTGGTATTTAATTATCAAATTACATATTATTAATATGCTGAAAATATTAAGTGATTAATTAAATATTAATATGCTGAAAATATTTATTTTCTATTAACCATAATTTATATTAAACAGGAAAGATATTTACATCGAGAGTTCACATCATCATATTCTTACAAAAATACAGTGTCCCAAATATACGCAGGGAGAAACCAAGTATAATGACATTACATATTAACAAAAGCCTTTAGAAACAACATTATTTCAAAAAGGAAACACATAAACAGTACAATCTGGGGAACCAAGCCGTCCATGGCCTCTGGTGATCAGCCCACTTGAGGCACAGGTCTCCATGGAAGATGAGATTGTAAGGATTTGATAAATATGCCTCCCATGGCAACGGAGCCAGAACAACTACAGGTGGAACATAAATGGAGTCCTCTCTAGTAGGCTGGTTGGCTAGAGGATGTTCATCTGGGAACGACCCTGCTGATCCACTCTTGGAGCTCTCCTGCTCTGCAATATCAGCTGCCACCTGTTCAACTATCTCGGTGATGCCCTGGATATCTCCTGCCTCTGCTTGTTGAGCCAGCTCCTCTTCCTCTACTATTGGTCCTGTGGAAATTTGTACATCTGGTATCCTTCTCTGTTCTTGGATCTGCTGAAGCATCTAACCAATGGTGATATCGAAATCAAACTCGATATCTGCTCTAGTAGTCATGTTGTAAGCAATTTGGTCTCTGTCCAACACTTCTCTGATGCCTCGGACAACCCTTAATGCTTTGTGCTCTTTCACCTGCATAACCATGGTGACCTATGAGGAGACATTGAATATGATGAGCCTCCACAGAGACTCAGTGAGAGAACTATGCCTACTATTGAATATATTATCATTCCTTAGTTTCCAGATATGCCATAGTATATGAAAGGAAAGAGAAGCTCAGAAATGATTAAAATTATTTCTCAGACCCGGCAAGGAGCCGAAAATAACATCAAAGACATGAAAGTTGTGACCCAACACCAATCCAAAAAGGTTCCACAGGCCGGATGCAAACTGGCAGTCAAAAAAGATGTGAGTGATGGTCTCTGGGGCAGAGCAGAAGGAGCAGGGGAAAGGTATACCGGAGTGGTCCTTAACTGGTAATCTATGCAGAAGGAAATGCCACAAAAAACAGAGGACCTTGGGTTCAGCAGGGGTGTGCCATAGTTTGGCCAGAGATTTACTCCAAATAATGGGGTCAAGGTTCAGGTGCCATTTGGAGTTAAGATGGTCAAAAATATCTTCTGTGTTTGTGAGCATTTTATATATAGTCTTAACTTTGGTTTGCAGCAGGGGGGTCCCATCCTTCCACTTGATGAGGCCCATCCTATCCGAGTCCACTGAAGTGTCTCTGGGGAGGCTAAGGTGAGAGCAATCATCTCTGACAGTGGTGTAGGTCCTCCAATGTGAGGAGGGTAGATCAAACCTGGATGCCAACGTCTCCCATGGTATTAGATTCTCATCCTCAATGATGTTTGATAGATAGCTAATGCCTAGTGTATTCCATTTTTTTGTTGAACATCCATGTAACTGAGCAAGAGGTTTACTCCCTTTAAATAGGTTACACCAAATGGATCTTTCCTCGCAAACGTTAAGCAATTGATCCAGAAGGTTGCTATCAGATAGGAAGGGTCTAATTTCCTCCCGTCCCTTCCAAATAGACTGGAAAATCTCAAAACTTGCCATTGTGACTCTGAATTTCCCTCTCATAAGATCAATTAATGGTAGATTCTTCCAATGTCTAGCTCAGGTAAGGGTGCCTCTGCTGATATTGCACCTTACCAGAATCTTCCAGGGTTCGTTGCCCTGTGATGCTTTGGCTACCCACTTGACTACAAGTGCATTGCCTTGCCATATGAGATCTTTCAATCCAAGACCTCCTTGGTCTTTGGATCTAGTGCACCAATCCCATCTCATTGCATGGGCCTTTTTATTACCTTTACTGTTTGACCAAAGATAGTTTCTAATTGCTTTCTGTATGTAGCCAATCTATCCTTGGTTAAATAGCCAGGCTGATGAGTAGTATATGGGATAGGTTGCCAAAATCTTTTGGCATACTTGAATCCTTCCTGCCAGCGACAGGTATCTGTTGTTCCACTTCTTTAACTTCACTTCTATCTTGCCCTTCACCCAATTCCACATGCATTTAAGGTTTGGCTTGATCGAGAAGGGAATTCCAAGATACCTAACTTGATGGAGAGGGCCTCCCCAGGTAAACCCAAACTGATTACACCATTCTGGAGGTGATTCTTCCCAACCCAGCAGATTTGACTTAGCAATGGACACCTTGCTGCCTGAGGCTAGACAAAACATATCTAGCTTGTCCATGAGACACTTGAAGTTAACTTCACTCATCTCCACCATGAGGGATGTGTCATCAGCAAACTGGATGTTTATGAGTTCTTCACCATTGGGTAAGTCAATCCCTCTAACTTTTGGGGATATAGAGTTATCCCTTAAAATATAGTATAACGAATCTGTTGCGATCACGAATAGGCTGGGGCCAAAGGGCAACCTTGTCGTATTGACTTGGTTAGGTGGAATGGTTCAGACCTCTCTCCATTTACTTCCACCATCGCGGTGGCTCCATTCATTAAAGACCAAACCATTCTATTAAATTCTTTAGGGAACCCCAGAGCTTCCAGCATGGTAGTTATAAATTGCCCTTCTATTTTGTCATAGGCCTTCTCATAATCTATTAATAGCATGCTAGCCTGTTGGCCGTAGCATCTTGCCCATTCCATAGTCTCCCAGCACGTGATGAGATTTTCCAAGATATATCTCCCTTTTACAAATCCGGTTTGAGTGGGGCTAATAATCTTGGGGAGGATATCAACCAATCTTCTTGCTAACACTTTGGCCAGAATCTTATAAGACACATTTAGTAGGGTGATGGGTCTGTAGTTCTCAATCAGAGTTTTATCTCCTTCTTTGGGGATAAGCTTAATGCACCCAATATTTATTTCGGTCCCCAGGGTACCTTTATCAATAGCTTCATTGTATACCATCAGCAGATCTTGGGCAATCTAGTCTATGTTGTGTTTGTAAAACTCAATAGGTAGCACATCAGGCCCCGGGGCTTTGTCATTGCTCATATGCTCAATGGCTTCAACGACCTCTTCAACAGAGAGGGGTCTACTCAGGGTTACTGTATCCTTTGCTTGGAGGGTGGGAGGGATAATACTTTTAACCTTGTCCCTCATCTCTCTCATACCTGAACCTGTGTCCTCTGATGTGAACATGGTGGAGTAATACTCTACAAAGGCATGTAGTATGTCCTCTTGAGAGGAAAGAGTATCCCCATTTTGGAAAATACAACTGATACTGTTATTAGCCTCCTTAGCTTTAAGCAACTGGAAAAAGAATTTGGATCCTCTGTCTCCTTCCTTGATCCAATTGGCCGTGGCCCTAACTTTTGCTCCATTAATATTATATTGTTGTAGCCTCCTAAGTGAGTCTCTAGTCCATGCTAGGCTGCTACTAGCTTCTTCATCAGCAGGGCAATTCTGGCTTCTCAATTCTGCAAGGTAGAGTTCCTTTTGTAACTCTGATTCAGCTCTCCTAGAATCCTTAGCCCTCTTCCTTCCAACCACTTGGAACAATGTTTTCCAACTATTTGTGCATTGGTTCCAGCACTCAATTTCACTTTGCTACTTAGCCACTCCATGACTGAACCATCTAATCAGGAGGGTAGCATCTCAGATATCCTCACTCTTTAGCAGGGACGTGTTAAGGGCAAAGGACTTGCCACTTCTCCTAGGGGATGGGCAGCTTCCCAGTTGGAACAGAGATGCAACTACCGGATGATAATCTAAAAGGGAATAAGGGATCACCTTGATGCTCTCACCCCCATTCTCATTTCTGAAACTGAAAAAATCTCTATTAGCATAGACTCTATCCAACCTGCAGTATATCCTCCTATTGCCCTTCTGGTAGTTAGACCAGGTATGCCAGATACCCTTATGAGCCTTCTTCTATCCTACTATTGGGTCAAATAGTCTAAGCTTACTGATCATTTTAGACCAATTTTTTTTTCATTACCTTTCCATTCCATCCTAGCACCTCCTCCCTTGTCCTAGGGGAACTCAACCATATTGAAATCTCCTGCCACTACCCATGGTATATCCTTCAACTTGCACATCCAATCCCATACTTGAATTCTGTCATAGTGGTCATTTGATGCATAGACTGAGCAAATTCTGAATTTTGAGCTTCGAGCCCTACAACTCACCCAGATAGCTCTATTGCATGGGGAGCAACCCCATCCTGAGACAAGGTTGGCCCATCTGGGGTGGATAAGGATGGCACTCCCCCCTTTACCTCTCAGGTGATTGGTGAAGGCATTCCTGGCTTCCGGCCAAATGCATTTAAGGCAACTTCTAGAGAGAATCCTACTGCTTTGATCTCCTGCAGCAAAAGGAAGTCAAATCCTTTCTGCATCCTAATGAACCTTTTAACTACATATTTCCTGTCAGGGGATTCAAGACCCCTCACATTCCATGATGCCAGTTTGAATTCCATATCTACCTTAGGAATCTTGTTCCATAGGAGCTTGAAAGCTCTTAAAGCAATTGGGGAGGGACCTCTTTTGGATCTTCAAGGGCTTGATAGTGGAGGTGAGATTAGGAGGTCTACCCCTCTTCTTTCTGATTGGGGGGACTCACCATCATCATGGTGTGAAACCACTCTAGATTTGCCATCTGTGTCTGATTATTTGGTAAGGGGCTTCCTGAGCTTCTTCTTAGCTTGGAAGATAAAATCCTGGGGTTCCTCTTGAACTGCTCCAATCACAGCTAGTTCCAACCCTACAACCTCTCCTTCTTCCAATTCTTCCCTCGAATCACTGGGGATGGGAGCAGGTTGGGCTCTGCTATCAGAACGATTCTTCTCAAGTGGGGGAGGCAGACTACAAGGGGATACCTTTGGGATCGGGGGGGTTGGGATAACTATGAGGGAGAAGTTATTAAGTCTCTCCTCCTTATCATATGCCTCTCTGATGGCATCAAGAGCACCAGATGGGCAGTTCTCTTGGGGTCCTTCAATATTCTGTTTGGGAGAATCATCCCCGAGGCCAATGTGTGAAACATTAGGATCCTTCTTTCTGAGGGCTGCTATCCTTTTGATCTTATTGAGGACTATTTGTTGAGCATTAGGTTTACGATTTTGGAAACCTGAGTCCTTTGGCTTCAGTCCAAAGTCCACGCTCTCGAGAACAAGTATCTTAATAACCTCTTCAAAACAGGGGCTATTAGGGGGCTTGCGTCCACAGTCTTTGTTAAAAGCATTCTTGAGAGACTCAAGGGAATCTACAAGGGCTATAGAGGTCTCAGGAATAGGAACCTTCAGGTTATTAGTGGGGTTCGTTTTATCGGTGAAATCGGGAACATTTCTACCATTGTTAAACTTGGGATTAGGATTCTTGCCACCTTTGGTCTTTGGGTTGGGGTTCTTTTTCAAAATTAAGGGACAGTCATGTCTTTGGTGGCCTTCCCTTATGCAAAGGAAATGCGAGTTAAGACCTCCTAAAAAGGAGATAGGGAAAAAATGGCAAGTGTCACCGAGTTCGAAGCGGATACCCCCTGGGAGGTCAATTCCTGGGTTGATGTTAATCAAAATTCTGGCATCAGTGTGCGGAAGAAGCACGTCAGTTTTATCAACACGGAGCACCAAATCGAAGGGCTCTAGGGCTTGAAGAATCATGTTCTACAAGTATGGAGGAACGCTGCCTAGGGTAATCCATCTAGGGCTCGAGAGGGAAAGAACCTCATTATGAACAGCGTTAGGCGATCATGGGAGGGCTCTAAAATTGGCGGTTCCAATTTGCCAGAATTGCTTGGCAATAATTTCTTTTTGGGATTTAGGGTTCTTGAGGAAGATAAGAAAAATTCCTTTCTAGATCATACATAGGAATGAAAAATGAAATCCATATTTTTTACCCCAAATATTATGAAGTCATTCATTAAGAAACGTTCTAGACATGAGTTTATTTAGGTCTTGAGCAGCCAAAAAAATGATAGAGTTCCTAAGCGAATCCTTTTCCTTTTCAATGACTAAAGCCATCTGAGCATTTGGTTTGATAACACATACATTAGAGGGCATAGAATCCTCACCTCCAGAGTCGGCTCCTCCATCTCCTTTCGCGGTTAGGGCTCCATCGAGCACGAACTTGGCTTCAAGCGGAATAACAGCTTCTTCGTTGAGCGCCTGTTTGAAAGACTTCCCTTGCACTCCAAAAACTTGCCCAGGCGATTGTGTCGCCATCGAGTTAGGGTAACGGCCAAGTATAGGGGGTGCATTGAATGCTTGTCAGTCAGCCGATTGCCGAGGACGTCAGCGTCCTCTCAGTTGCAGAGCGATTTGCATTTTTTTTGGTCTTTTTCTAATATTTCATAATAGAACCCTATGCTGAAAATATTAATTGATTAATTAAATATTAATATGCAATTAAGTTTGCACATTCAGTTAATAAAATTGAAATATAAAATTAAAACTAAAAGTTTAGTGATTTGCATGATTTAGAATTATTAATTCAATAAATAATTCTTTTAAATAAATGATTGATATAAATGAGGTTAGAGTTGAGTTTTGATTTCTGTGATTTTCAATTAACTATTTTTATTGTTTTTAACAATCGAGTTCTAATTCTTGATTGTGAGTTGCATGTTTAAAGTTCGGTTTGCTAAGTTTTCTATATGAGTCTTTTTTTATCATTTTAGATATACAGGTTTTAGGGAGACATGTTTTGACTTTGGATTGGAATTGAAGGAATTTATTGAAAGCATGATTTTTGTGGAGTTTTGGAATTGGCTTTGGTTGTTACAAATCAGCTGGTGGAATTAAGGTAGGGTTTGAAAACTTTTATAAATTTCCTTTCAAAAAGATTGTCTCTTTCGTGTTTGTTAAATTGTTTCTTTGAGAAATTTGAGTATTGTGTTAAGGTTTTGTTTTAAAAATTTTTAGGCATGGTTTCAGTTAAGGTTTTCATAGGAAATTGTGTTAATGTCATATCTGGTATTTTTATGAATATTAGTTGAAAACTTAGGATGAGGTTTATAAAAAAATGTGTGAGTTTTCCAATTAGGGTTTATACCAAATTCAATAACTATTATTATTACGTATGCCATGATGTATCAGTTTTACTCTATAGATTGTATCTTTGATTGCATTGATGTAATGAATGCATCTTACTATTTAGTTGAAATGAATATGTTAGTGTACTTAATGATTTGAGTTCTTTTCATTATGATTAAGTGAAGGATTATGAATACTTCGATTTAGGTTTCAAAATGAACCCAAGATATATCATGTGATTATGTGTTGGATTGTACTTAGTAGATTAGTTAACTTATATGTAATAATACGTTATAGAACCCTTGAGACTTGTGGTCTGTAAATGAGTTACGTTTATGAATATGTATTGTCTTATGTTATATTGCTTCTGCATTGTTATTCATTATTGTTTGTAAACTCTTAAGGAAAAAAATAATCGGTAAACTACGTAACATGTTTTAGGTTAATTTCTCCCAGGTTCCATGACTAGGCATTACACTTAGTATCAGAGCCCGAGTTGCTACACTAGGAACTCTGGGGATTTGTATGCTCATTATGTGTCTAGTTGTTTAACTTGAAATAAAAACATAGACACATAAATCTTTTGTATTTGAGAATTATTATATTGCAATTAAACATTTATGTATTTGCTTTCTCTCAAGCTTCTTTGAGATATTGCTTTGTCTATTGATTGATAGAGGTGAAATACCTATTGAGGCTCAATTCGTTGGTAGGACCTGTGTTAGAACACTGGGATCTCTAGCCATGTTGTTGCTCATGAAGTTGGTAATCATCTATGTGAATGTTTTGTTGCGAGTGATTAGTTGGTTTGCTTCTTGTAGCCCTTGTGTGGTTTGTCCGTATGAATGATTGACTATCATGGTTAGGTTGCCTTATTTGACCTAGCATGATACTTGATGAGTGATGTTGTTTAGGATTTATATGATACTTCTTGGTGATGAGTGTCCTAGTTTGAGGAGCTCCTTATTGATAACCCATGTATCTGTTTAAAAATTATGTCCTTTGAGTGACCCTATTGCTATGTCCCTGGTGACATGATATTATTGTTTGGCTTGATGACTATACTTGTATGTTATTTATTAGATCCTATTTAAGTGGTGCATATTGTATTATGTGAGTGTTATAAATCAGATTTGAAAGTATAGGATTCATTTCAACATTAGGAAATAATTAATAATAATTTCATTTATATTGAAATACATTGTGCATTAATTAGGAATAATGTATCATTTATTATGAGATGTGCATTTATAAGATTAGATAGTTTTTTCTTCGTAATAGACCAATTGGGTCAAGGACTTAGGTCCCCAATTAAATTAGGTATTGCATTCATATGAGAACCATTGTAATGTATAAACTAATTGTAGCATTTTTGAAGAATTGAATAGATACATTTGCATATGATTATGTAAAAGATGATTGTAGAAAAGCATGGATGATTTAGTTGTCCATTGTGTTTGGGTACACTCTCTAACGTGTCTAGTATATTGGATCCATGATTTTTGTGAAGTGATTACTTACTTGAGTGTGACCTGACACTAGTCACCTTGTTATGTGAAATGTGTTATGATTTATAAATTATTTTGGTTATTGATGAATTGTTTGTATTGTGTGTGGGCTAGCATTTAAATTTTGAACTTTCTTATGCTTAACTGGTCACCTAACTCTCCTTTCACTATCTATTTTGTGACATTGGTCACACTTGATTTATTGTTGAAAGTAGTGCACTATTTTCATAATTTAATGTTTAAACTTGGTATTTCCCTCACTGGGGTTTTACCTTATTGAATTTTTGTGGTGGCTGCTGCAAATGTTTGGTTTTGTTGGCCATGTGTTGTGATAAGTGTTGTTTCTGTCATGTTTGTTATGGACCTCTGATAGTAGGTGTAAGGGAGGATATCACAGAGATTGTACTATGTTTGTATGTGAAAATGAAAAGAATTTTGTATTAAGTAGTCTTGTGTGAGTGTTGCATTAACTCGATTTGCATAAACTTCTCAAATTATTATTCAATGTAGATACGAATATGTGTTTTATACAATTGATTACTAGATATTTTTTGTAATGAGGAATGAATAAAGATCTAGATCTATTAAAAAATGGTAAATGATGAGTTATTGACCAATGTAATTTTCAGTTTACGCTTAAATCATAATTATATTGCTCTTAGTGATGGGATATATGTGTCTAGATGTGAATGGATAATTATAGAATGTTTTGTATTAGTTTTGGTGTGATGTGTGATTGAGTGATGGTTATGTTCATTTTATTCTTTGTGGGACATTTGTAGGTGTATGCACCCTAAAATGGTCGCCTAGACTTTGGGCCCCATTTATTCAATTTATCAATCCTGAATCATTTTGATCATTTATCAATATTTTCAACATTATCAATCTCTTGATCAAATCCTAATTTCGATCATATATTGGATTTTATCCTATGGGCTAACCATTTATCCTAAGTCTTTATTTAATTAAAAGGAATATTTCCTCCCCTTTCAATTAAATAAAAAAGCCTCCACTTTTCCTCTTATCCTAAGTTGCACAAATAAAGCATTATTCCTATTTTATAAAAAGGGAAAAAGCACTTTTTGTCTCACATGAGGCTCAAAAGTCAACACTTCACTCTCATTGGAGGATACTTGTGCACATGGATTGCTCCTCTTTCAAGCTCCACCGCTGATTAAGACTTTTTGCCTCTTAATCTCAATGGTCCATTTCACTTCATTTCTTATAAAAGGAGAGCTCTCTCCTTCATTTTCATATATTCATATTTTATGCTATTGTTATGCTGCAGGTTTTCTAGGTACATTTGGAGCTTTGTGAAGACATTGAAGACTTGTTGCTTTCATCATTTTAGTTGCATTTCATAATAGTTTTGCTTTCATAATCACATTCATGGCATCATAGATTAGATTTCCTTTTATGCAATAGAATAGATCTCACATAGCTTAATTAAGGGGCTTGGAATCTATTGTACTTCTTTTCATAGCTTAGTTTGCATTTCATTTGATAGATTAGTCTTGCACATTCATACTAGTTGCATTTGCATTTCATTTCCATTTGGATTCTTGGAGATATTGGCATTGTTGCCCTTGTCTTCACTTGAATCTCTCATTGTGTGGTTGACTAGCAAGGTCACAAGCTTGTAGCTCTAGCTGAGAGCAAATACATCATAGTCCCTTGCAACTCCATGCATAGAGAGCTATGAGCCGCTTTGTGAGGCCTCATTCTTGAGCAACCTTGCATGTAATGGTTCATAGAAGTGCATATTTTAGTGTGTACATTTCTGGCGCCCACCGTGGGGCTGAGTAGATTAGCTTTGTCCCTTTAATTCTGCATTTTCCGTCAAAATTTTCGTCAATTTTCGGCTTGATTTTCAGTCTCTGGTTTTCTGTCTCAGAGTATCGCGCGATACTTCTCAGAAATATCGCGCGATATACCTTTGTATAGTGGTGCGATACTTCGCGCTTGCTAGGAATATCGCCTGTTTTGAAGAGAAATATCGCGCGATAGTTCGCCCCTGATGGACTATCACCCGACCCGCCTGGAGTATATCGCCCACCAGTACTGAGGTATATCGCCTGGCATAAGGCGAAATATCGCGCGGACTGAGAAGTATCGCCTGGTGTCGGGCGAAGTATCGTGCGATACTGTGTCTGTACCTGGCAGTGACTTATGGTTATGAGTGAGTGTTGCATTAACTCGATTTGCATAAACTTCTCAAATTATTATTCAATGTAGATACGAATATGTGTTTTATACAATTGATTACTAGATATTTTTTGTAATGAGGAATGAATAAAGATCTAGATCTATTAAAAAATGGTAAATGATGAGTTATTGACCAATGTAATTTTCAGTTTACGCTTAAATCATAATTATATTGCTCTTAGTGATGGGATATATGTGTCTAGATGTGAATGGATAATTATGGAATGTTTTGTATTAGTTTTGGTGTGATGTGTGATTGAGTGATGGTTATGTTCATTTTATTCTTTGTGGGACATTTGTAGGTGTATGCACCCTAAAATGGTCGCCTAGACTTTGGGCCCCATTTATTCAATTTATCAATCCTGAATCATTTTGATCATTTATCAATATTTTCAACATTATCAATCTCTTGATCAAATCCTAATTTCGATCATATATTGGATTTTATCCTATGGGCTAACCATTTATCCTAAGTCTTTATTTAATTAAAAGGAATATTTCCTCCCCTTTCAATTAAATAAAAAAGCCTCCACTTTTCCTCTTATCCTAAGTTGCACAAATAAAGCATTATTCCTATTTTATAAAAAGGGAAAAAGCACTTTTTGTCTCACATGAGGCTCAAAAGTCAACACTTCACTCTCATTGGAGGATACTTGTGCACATGGATTGCTCCTCTTTCAAGCTCCACCGCTGATTAAGACTTTTTGCCTCTTAATCTCAATGGTCCATTTCACTTCATTTCTTATAAAAGGAGAGCTCTCTCCTTCATTTTCATATATCCATATTTTATGCTATTGTTATGCTGCAGGTTTTCTAGGTACATTTGGAGCTTTGTGAAGACATTGAAGACTTGTTGCTTTCATCATTTTAGTTGCATTTCATAATAGTTTTGCTTTCATAATCACATTCATGGCATCATAGATTAGATTTCCTTTTATGCAATAGAATAAATCTCACATAGCTTAATTAAGGGGCTTGGAATCTATTGTACTTCTTTTCATAGCTTAGTTTGCATTTCATTTGATAGATTAGTCTTGCACATTCATACTAGTTGCATTTGCATTTCATTTCCATTTGGATTCTTGGAGATATTGGCATTGTTGCCCTTGTCTTCACTTGAATCTCTCATTGTGTGGTTGACTAGCAAGGTCACAAGCTTGTAGCTCTAGCTGAGAGCAAATACATCATAGTCCCTTGCAACTCCATGCATAGAGAGCTATGAGCCGCTTTGTGAGGCCTCATTCTTGAGCAACCTTGCATGTAATGGTTCATAGAAGTGCATATTTTAGTGTGTACATTTCTGGCGCCCACCGTGGGGCTGAGTAGATTAGCTTTGTCCCTTTAATTCTGCATTTTCCGTCAAAATTTTCGTCAATTTTCGGCTTGATTTTCAGTCTCTGGTTTTCTGTCTCAGAGTATCGCGCGATACTTCTCAGAAATATCGCGCGATATACCTTTGTATAGTGGTGCGATACTTCGCGCTTGCTAGGAATATCGCCTGCTTTGAAGAGAAATATCGCGCGATAGTTCGCCCCTGATGGACTATCGCCCGACCCGCCTGGAGTATATCGCCCACCAGTACTGAGGTATATCGCCTGGCATAAGGCGAAATATCGCGCGGACTGAGAAGTATCGCCTGGTGTCGGGCGAAGTATCGTGCGATACTGTGTCTGTACCTGGCAGTGACTTATGGTTATGAGTGAGTGTTGCATTAACTCGATTTGCATAAACTTCTCAAATTATTATTCAATGTAGATACGAATATGTGTTTTATACAATTGATTACTAGATATTTTTTGTAATGAGGAATGAATAAAGATCTAGATCTATTAAAAAATGGTAAATGATGAGTTATTGACCAATGTAATTTTCAGTTTACGCTTAAATCATAATTATATTGCTCTTAGTGATGGGATATATGTGTCTAGATGTGAATGGATAATTATGGAATGTTTTGTATTAGTTTTGGTGTGATGTGTGATTGAGTGATGGTTATGTTCATTTTATTCTTTGTGGGACATTTGTAGGTGTATGCACCCTAAAATGGTCGCCTAGACTTTGGGCCCCATTTATTCAATTTATCAATCCTGAATCATTTTGATCATTTATCAATATTTTCAACATTATCAGTCTCTTGATCAAATCTTAATTTCGATCATATATTGGATTTTATCCTATGGGCTAACCATTTATCCTAAGTCTTTATTTAATTAAAAGGAATATTTCCTCCCCTTTCAATTAAATAAAAAAGCCTCCACTTTTCCTCTTATCCTAAGTTGCACAAATAAAGCATTATTCCTATTTTATAAAAAGGGAAAAAGCACTTTTTGTCTCACATGAGGCTCAAAAGTCAACACTTCACTCTCATTGGAGGATACTTGTGCACATGGATTGCTCCTCTTTCAAGCTCCACCGCTGATTAAGACTTTTTGCCTCTTAATCTCAATGGTCCATTTCACTTCATTTCTTATAAAAGGAGAGCTCTCTCCTTCATTTTCATATATCCATATTTTATGCTATTGTTATGCTGCAGGTTTTCTAGGTACATTTGGAGCTTTGTGAAGACATTGAAGACTTGTTGCTTTCATCATTTTAGTTGCATTTCATAATAGTTTTGCTTTCATAATCACATTCATGGCATCATAGATTAGATTTCCTTTTATGCAATAGAATAGATCTCACATAGCTTAATTAAGGGGCTTGGAATCTATTGTACTTCTTTTCATAGCTTAGTTTGCATTTCATTTGATAGATTAGTCTTGCACATTCATACTAGTTGCATTTGCATTTCATTTCCATTTGGATTCTTGGAGATATTGTCATTGTTGTCCTTGTCTTCACTTGAATCTCTCATTGTGTGGTTGACTAGCAAGGTCACAAGCTTGTAGCTCTAGCTGAGAGCAAATACATCATAGTCCCTTGCAACTCCATGCATAGAGAGCTATGAGCCGCTTTGTGAGGCCTCATTCTTGAGCAACCTTGCATGTAATGGTTCATAGAAGTGCATATTTTAGTGTGTACAGTAGGTAGTAGATTTTGGCTTCTACTCTATCTTAGTCATTATTGTTGGCTTCTAGGAGTAAGCCTAATTTAAGGGGGAGAGAATGTAATGCCCACCCCTTTATTGCCATTTATGTTTATGATGCCAACTCATTTAGACTATTTTTTTTTATGAATATTATATCTTTGGTTATATTTAATGATTCATTTCTATGATACTTTAATCATTTGATTTATATCATGTTAGTTAGACGATGAGAGTTATTTACATTTAATGATGTTATTTATGTTATAGTTTTTACTAACTTCATACTTGCATGTGTATGGTTGGCATGTATCTTTTATATATTTATGTTTGATGTGCCTGATGTGGTTGAGAGACAGTTGTAATTACTTTCTTGCGAGATCCACACGATCATCTGATCCTCACCATATATATATATATATATATATATATATATATATATATATATATATATATATATATATATATATATATATATATTTGCTCATCTTTTATGCATGATTTCAAGTACTGGACATCGACTTCCCTGAATTGTCAAGATGAGCGTGCTCTATCGTCAATGGTAAGATAGGGGAAATATCATCTAGGTCTAAATCCCAACTTAAGCCAACTATTGTCCTCAAATAATGGACAAGTATCTTATCTTCTACCCTCTGAATTTGTCAAGGTGATGTCATTCGTGAACCCTTTCTTTGAGCTTGATTATTATTTTGTGAGTTTGGTCAAGGTGATGTCTTTCGTGTTTGTTTGTCAAGTGTCTTTATGTGAATTTTGTGTTATTAATTCATTAAAGATTTAATTAAGATTAATTATGAGATTAAAATAATTATATCTTGGATATTAAAATATTAAATATATAGATATTTAATTAATGAAAATTAATTAAATATCATTGATGATTTAAAAGACTTAATTAAAAGTCTAATTATGAAAATAAAGGTTTAGTTAAATATTAAATTAAAATCTAAATTAAATGTTCAAATAATATAAATTGATATTATTTATCAAGTTGCTTATTAAGTGGTGCTAAAGCTATTAATTGTAATTACTAGTTAAAACAAATTGATTTATAAGTTCTAATTAGAAGGTTGAGTTAAGAGACTTAACATAGGCATTAGTTTTAATTCCTTATAATAAATTAATGCATTGGTATTTAATTATCAAAAAATATGCTAAAAATATTAATTGATTAATTAAACATTTTTATGCAATTAAATTTGCATATTCAGTTAATAAAATTGAAATATAAATTTAAGATTAAAAATTGAGCAATTTGTATGAATTGGAATAGTTAATTAATTAAATAATGTGAGACCTACCTGACAGTCATAGTTTTACTGCTTTTATTTCCATGCTTTCAGTGCTTATTTTGTGGACATACTTAGACTATTAAAACACTTATGTATTTGAGGATCTGTTGAATCCTATGTTATATGTTCGGTACTTGATTATGTAAGTAATGTACACTCGAGATACTATATGTTTTGATTTAGTTTCAATTTTGATGATGTCATATATGATGTATTATGATGTTAAATACTATTGTGATGGAAAATTGGTTTAAAAAACTAATGATATGTTAGTTAATTCAATCATAGACATAGTTTTATACCATATAGTATTGATGATGTATTGTGTTTTATATCATGTTATTTTGGATCTACTGTTGTGTGTAATGAGTGTGCAAGAATAGTTGACTATGGATCAAAAATCAGGAACTCAATAATGAAACTTATGTTAAATGTTGTGCATTCCAAGGTCCTCTTTGTACAAAGAAATGTGGACCTCGTTGTATAGTTGTTTATTCGTGAATGTGATTAAGCCATGTCATTTGTTTAAATTAATTGTGCCAATTTTGACAATTGTTGCATAAATGTTGGCATGGTTAGTAAATTGTATTTTGGTTAAGTCAAGGGCTAACTAGGGGTTAACCAAAGTGTAGTACCATGTTACCATGGGTTGGGAAGTTTCTAGATAGTCAACCCTGACTTGAAATCCGTGGATAAACTTTAGGTGGGGTTTAGGTGGGTCTTTTGGGCTTGCATAAGGTAACCAGGGTCAATTTTAGCTACCCAGGTTGGTACCTTAGGGGTTAGGGGTCATTTTCAGCTCATTAAGAGCCTTTAATCACATTTATGAATCCCCTAAAGTCTCTTTTTCACAGCTGTGCGAATTTGAAAGTTGTGTAGTTTTGGCTAACCTCTATTTTCTTCCCAAACTTACATTTAACTCCATTTATGGAGAAGGAAGGCAAGTGGGAAGAAGGGGATGAAAGTTTCTTCCCCACCTTTGATTGGTTCCTATATTTTAGGAGGTTTGCCTTTATAGGAAGGGTTTTAGGAAAAGCTTCAGTGTTCACCCACTCTCTAGTTTTAGAAACCATTTTTGAATTGGAAGAAGCTAAAGAAGGGATTTTCTTGGAAGGAGAGCTCATTTTTAGAATTCAACCCTAGGCTTGGGTGACCCCACAATAGTGGGTTACACTTTTTTAGACATGCTGATTTTTTTTGAAATAACACATTTTTAATAAAATATGATAATTTAAGCTTTGAGAGGTTCCATTTGAAGGAACTAATTACAAATGGTTATCTCAAAGCCTCTTAGATGAAAAAAAAAATTGATATAACATCTATACTCCTCATTCATACCTACAATGAAGTCTCTTTCGCACCTATTAAAATACTGACAAAAATTCACTTTGACTTTATCTTTTGGTAGATCAAATGAATCCATTTGACAAACCTATCTATGTAGTAAGGTACTGATGAGAAAATTATTTCTAATTATTATAATGTTAATATATATTAAGTTTATTATGACTTGTATGTTTATTTTTACTAAACATAGATATTTCACCGTATGTTTACCTCTATGTTTGACACTCATAGAAAAATATTAAACGAGAGAAAAAAATTCTAAAAAATATCTATGCCCTATGTATTGAAGTTCTCTTTCTATAAAAAAAAATAAAAAAATGAAATTTGATAAATATACGACAAGTTATAAGCTATGTAGTCAAGGTATGTTAAAATTACGGTTTAGTCAACTTCAAGCGTTAATAAAATTGCAATAATAGTGATAATGTCGTCAAACCAATTGCATGCCCTCTTTATCGATGTTACAAAACTAAATTCGAAAGAACATTGATATCTATTTTAGAAAAAAAAAATTATGCTCTATGAAAACAATGCAACTCTTTGAAAATAACGTTTTCAGCAACATACCAGTTTTCGTGTGAGAAAAAAAAAGCTATTCAAATAAATTAAAAAATAAAAATATAAAATATCTTTAGAATGTAGATAGAAAAGATTAAAAGACTCTAATTTACTTCATCTTCCAATTTCAAACGGTTTAAGGATAATATGCATTTGAATTTTTTTATTTTTTTTCAAAATGTAGAGTTCAGTGTTTGTTCAAGCAAAAAAGTGCAACCCACTATTGTGGGTTCACCCCTTGGAGTAAGGTTGACTTTTTGTAGTTTAAATGTTTTCTTAACATTTATGTGAGCTTGGAGCTCCATTAATGGAGTTCTTACTATTTTTATGGTTTTGCCTTAAATTTCTTGATGTGTAATTTGTTGTTTTTCATTCGTAAAATTTATTTTTGAATGAGATTCTTCAAGACACACTCACCCTTGGGAGGGTAGAGTAACCTTGAATGAGGTAGTAGGAAGTGACCTAGGATTGTGCAGAGTCTCCCCATGTGTGGAGGGATAAACATGGGGTTTCATGATACCCATGATGCCAAGTATGATATTATGTTAATTCGAAATAGTTAAGTATCATGATTATTATGACATTGAGATTTCAAAATAAGGGGTTGCGGATTTAAGTAATATTTAAATTTCTAATTGAGTTATATTAATATGGTGTTATTTCAAAATTGAAAAGCTTTGATTAAATATACTTAATTAGAAATTTGATTTGAATAAGCATGTGATTTAATATTTTTAAGAATTTTGTTTTTGTACTTCAAAAATTTCTTGAAAATTATTCAAAATAAAAAAGGCCTAAATTCAAAATTTATTTCCTACAAGTTGTTTAGCTACTTAATATGAATGCAATTATGTATTTAAATTTTAAAAATAAATTATCTACATGTTGTTTTGAAATTCAGGAAATAAATTTTGCACTAGCAATTAAAAAGAGAAGGTGATATTATTATTATTAAGAATTTTGGTGTTTCAAGTATATTAAATAAATTTAATTTTATAAAGAATAAATTATATTTAGTAAAGTCTAAGTCATTATAGGGAACTTAAACTTATTTTTAGATAGATTTTATTTTAGAATTAAATTCAACTTTTATTTAAGTTTAAATTAGAATTCGTAACTACTTTGTAACATGTTACTATATTAATATTTTCACTCTTCATAAAAAATGGACTGTTGGAGACCAAGGTCGACGCTAGGGCCCGCACACAGGTATGGTGGTCGCTCTCAGGTAGGCTTTTGGAATCATGAGGTACACAATGGAAGGGCTCCTTTTAGGAGACATAGAGGTAGGGTATATAGGGATGCCAGAGGGCCCTTTCACCCTCAGAATCAGAGGAAAGGTGAAGGGCTTTCAAATGGAAGGGTTCCAGCTAGTTCTTGTTGGGAGTAGAAATATTTCAATGAGGAAAGATCTTTTGGGCATAGGAGCTATGGAAATGGCTATGGAGGCCACTCTGTTAGACGTTTCACATCCACGGCCCTTGGGGGTAATGTTGATTATAGTCAAGTGGCGCGGAAGTTCTAGAAACCTAAGATTGTGATAGAACAATATCAAAAGATGGATGTGGAGCTAGCATTTCAACAGTGCAGGGTGGTAGGTCTGAACATCTCCAACCCTTCGGTCATGGAAATGGTAAGCTTCCTGAAAGACCATGCCTTTTTCTTGAAATAGGGTGGGGAGTGGCCTACAGTTAGCAAGATCAAATTTTGGTGTGATAAATAGTGGGGCTCTGTTAAAAGTTTCAAAGTTTTAGAGAATGGGTTTGTGATGGTGGTTGTTGACAGTGCCTAGGATAGGGATTGGCTTCTAAATAGTGGGCCTTATTTTTTAGAGGGGAAAGGCTTTTTTCTAAACAAATGGGAACCAAACTTTGCTCCTACAAAGGAAACCATCTTCACCTATCCTATATGGTTGGGTCTTCGAAGCCTCCCACATGAATACTGGAATGAGGAATCTTATCAGAGCATTGGGGCAAAGCTAGGGTCCTTTGTTAAGGCAGTTGAAATGGTGGATAAAGTCTCCCTACAGATGTTCCCAAGGATTTTCATCATTTGGAATGCTAGTCACCCTTTACCAGAAATGGTAGAATTGGTAACCTCTGAGGGAACTTGGAGACAACCTTTATCTTATGAAGTTGAGTTATTGATTTGTGAGGTTTTCTTGAGTGAAGACCATGCCTCAAAGGATTGCTCTAGTTGGAATAATGGTAAGGGGAAAGACCTTATGGAGGCTCGATTATTACAACGAGCTATGCTGTTGTCGGAGAAGTAGGAGGTAGCTTAGAAACAGTCTTGTAATGATTTATTAGTCTTGTCGAGGGCTTGGGAATGCCAGATTATCCTAGGATTTCAACAAGAGACCTCTCAAATTCCTGATCACAGACCTTTGGAGGAGATGGTTTTGCATGAGCCCTCGAAAAACTTTCAGACTAATGAAATTGCTCAAGCACAGTCTCAGACACCGGTTTCCCTGTCTTTGGATGCCTATGTTGGGTGTGGGGTTACACCAGTGATGCTCTCCACTGAGCCCTTGAACATCTTCCACACTGATGGAAATGTGGTGGCCTCTCTTGATGATTTGGTGGAGTTCAATGCCGGGATGGTGGGAAATCAGGTGATTGTTCCCCCATTGGACCAAGGGTACTCTCACACTGAAGATGTTTGTGTGGAGTCTAATGAGGAGTAGGTTTTTAAGGATATCCAAATCTCCCCCATCTGAAATCTGGAATCCTTGTTTAACTCAAACCAAGATTCTAATGATGAAGAACTAGACTCAGAAATAGAGAATGAGATGGTTATTATGCTGGAGGAAGACTTTTTGGGTTTAGATGGGGAACGGGGGTTCACAGACAAAAGAACATTGTCTCGATCAGATGCCACAAACTCTAAAGTAAAGGTAGGTGAACAAAATAAGAAAGGACGCAAGTCAATCAAGTCTGATCCAAATAGCTGGTAGTGCGGTTGATCAAAGCAAATTGAGATCAGGAAGAGAGTATGTCTCTTCCTGGAAGCAATGAGGCTGCTATCGTGGAATGTCAGAGGCTGCAATGCCTCTGACAAGCTTCGCTTGATCAAGCAAGGTCAGATGTGGTGATGTTTCAAGAAACTAAGTTCAAGAAAGATAGTTTTGATTTCTATAGCAAATGTTTCAGTCGGTGGAAATGCTCTTGGGTTCCAGTGGTGGGAGATTCAGGAGGTTTAGATGTGCTTTGGAAGGTGGATGTCGTGGAGCTTGTAGTTATGTAGAGTAAACCTCATTAGCAATGGTGTAAGGTGATGTCAAAACAACTCAGGGCTTCTTTCAATCTCATAAGTGTTTATGGCCCCACACAGGATCGGGAGAAGAGGACTGTATGGAGAGAGTTAACAGATTTGATGACTGCAATAATAGATGAAATGGTGGTGCTTGGTGGGGATTTTAATGTTGTGTTATGCCCTGCGTAGAAGAAGGGAGGCAGAGGTTGGATTCCCCCAAGCCAAGTGGATTTTAATAAATTTTTGGTTGATAATGGAATTTTTGATATACCTTTTAAGAAAGGTGATTTTACATGGACGAATTGCAGATCGGGTTTTGTCCATATTGCGGAAAAGTTGCATAGGTTTTTGATGAGTCGAGACTGGTCCAAATGCAATTGGAATGTTGAGGCGATCATAATGCTCATTCATGGTTCAAATCATTTCTCTATAGCATTGCAGTTGTAGGAAGATTCAACCCCACGACGGTGTCCTTTTAAATTTGAGGCGATGTGGTTAAGAGAGGAAGGGAACTTAAGGATTTAGTAAAGAAATGGTGGCTACACTCCCTGGTTTTTGAAGGTAACTATGCTTTCTCATTTTTCAAAAAATTGCAATCCTTAAAAGAACAACTTAAGATTTGGAACAGGGTCCACTTTCAAAATCTTTTATCTCAGAAGTTAAGAGTGGAGGAAGATTTGAAGGTTTTAAATGAATGGATCATTAACGGTGGAATGTTGGCAGAGGACTTTAAGGAGGAAAAGGTTCTTAGTAAGGAGTATGCTGAGGTTCTTGCAAAGGAGGAGGTTTTTTGGAGACATAAGTCTAGAGAAACATGGTTGGCTGAAGGTGATCACAATACTAAATTCTTTGATAACTCTATGAAGGTCCGTAGAGCTCATAATAAGATTTTCTCTATAGTTGGAAAGGATGGTAATCTGGTGGAAGATCCTCTAGGGATCAATAAAGTTGCGGTAGACTTCTTCACCGATCAGGGAAAGCATCACCCCAATTCCCCTTCTTTGGAGGAAGAGATTTTATGGTGTATCACTTGTGTTGTTTTTGAAAACCAGAATCAAATGTTGATTGATCCTGTGTCTTTAGTGGAAGTAAAATCGACATTATGGGGTCTAGGCAGGGACAAGGTGCCTGGGCTTGATGGTTTTCCTACTCTCTTTTTTCAGGTTTTTTGGGACCTTTTAGCTAATGATATTTGGGCGATGGTGGAAGAATCTCGCAAAGGGGGGTTTGTTCTTAAAGATTTTAACAATACCTTCATAGCCCTTGTCCCATAAAGAGACAAAGTGATTTCCTTTGATGATCTTAGACCTATTGCCTTATGTAATACAATTTATAAGATTATCTCCAAGGTAATGGCAAATAGATTGAAGAAAGTTCTTGATGTGGTTATCTCAACTGAATAGAGTGACTTCTCTCCGGGGTGGTCTATCTATGAAGGAGTTATTATTGCTCATGAGTTAATCCATTCTACAAGGCTAAAAAAACTGAGAAGATGATGGTAAAGCTAGATATTAAGAGGGCCTATGATGAAGTGGATAGGGACTTTTTGGTAAAAGTTCTGCAGAGATTTGGGTTTGACTAGCATTGGATTTCATGGGTGCATAGCTACATCAATACCCCTTGTTTCTCTGTGTTGGTTAATGGAAACCCTTAGGGTTTCTTTGCATTAACAAAGGGTATAAGGAAAGTGGATCCTCTCTCCCCTTTTCTTTTCATCATTTTGGCGGAAGTGTTAGATCGGTTGATTTCGAGTAAGAGGAGAGATGACTCTTGGAAAGGTGTGAAGGTGGCTGTAGGGGTTGAAGCTATTACCCATCTCCAATTTTTTGATGACACTTTTCTTGCTGGGGATGCCATGGAGAGAGAGGCCAGAGTTATGAAAAATACTCTTGATGTTTATGCGCAGGTCTCTAGTCAGATTATAAACTAGCATAAATCTAAAATTTGTTTCTTCAATACTCCCCTAATCACTCAAAGATCGATTTGCAGGATTCTAAATATTAAAAAAGGGTCTCTACTTGGGAAATACTTGGGTATACCCTTGTTTCAAGGTAGGAACAAAGCAGTGTTATGGAAAGACTTGGTTTCAAAATGTTTGCGTAGTATGGAAGGCTGGAAAGGCAAGTGGCTCTCGGCGACAGGGCACATTTTAATGCTTAAAATGATGGTTTCTGCTGTCCCTATTTTCTCGATGTTATGTTTGAATATTCCTAAGAAGGTGACTGGTGTGATTGAACAAAAAATGAGAAATTTTTTTGGAGTGGTTCTTCAGAAATTGGAAAATTGCCTCTATTAGTATGGAGGAAAATTTGTAGGCCTAAAGCGTTTGGAGGTGCAGTGCTAAGGGATTGGAATGTTATGAACACTGCCCTTGGGGAAAAGCTTTTTTGGCAGATATACAACTACCCTGATCAGTTGTGGGTAAAGATTCTCAAAGCAAAGTATTTAGATGTGGGGGATGCTGAAAGGATTTTCATAGTTAGGAACCCCCCTGTTGGGTCAGCTATTTGGAATTTTATTATTTCTTGCAGGTAGGTCATTATTGACCATATTTCATGGAAGATTGGAAATGGCTTTAAAGCGCATTTTTGGTCTAATTCATGGAATGGTACCCCATTCTTTGAAATGATGAGATTTTCAGGGATTTGGAGAGGGTACTTGGTAATAGATGGGGCTACCGAGTGGCAGACTATATGGTGTGGTAGGAAACTCCCTTTGGAGGGTCTTGGCAATGGAAAGATTCAACCATGGATGGTCTCTCAGAGGCCCAACAACTTTTATTAAAGGAAATTTTTAATGGAAGAGAGGTTTGTGTGGTTGATGAGGAGGACTCAGTGTTTTGGTGTGGCTCTTCTTCGGGTGAGTATTTGGTTAAACTTGGTTTCAAGATGTTATCTTTGGAGGGTGGGGAAGGGTTTGATGCTGCTGATTTATGTTGGAGCAAGGATTGTCTCCCAAAAGCAGGTTCTTTTACTTGGTTAGCAGTGCAAAATAGAGTTCTAACAACAGAACGGAGGAAGAGGCTTGGTTTCTGTGGCCCAACTAAGTGTGTTATGTGTAATTGTTAGGAAGAGACGGCTGGTCATCTTTTGTTGAGGTGCTCAATAGCTAAACAATGTTGGCTGATGGTCCAATAAAAACTTAATTGGTTGGGTCCATGGATGCTTAATTTAAAAGACTTCTTTGGTAGCTGGCCTCGGGTAAAAATTAAATCTTTACTTTTGAGTTTATGGGTTGTCTTCCCTTCTCTTGTAGTGTGGGAGATTTGGAAGGAGAGAAACAGGCAGATTTTTCAGGATCTTGCAAAACCTTTGGAAAGACTTTTATAGAGAATTGAGCATGCAATCTCAAAGGTGATGAGTACAGCCCTAATGAGAAAGTCCTTGAGGAAATTGCTTTTCACTAAGGAAGATGGTAGGTTGTTGGATAGATGGTCAGATATCAAGTTAAGATATGCTCATTGCTGCTCTACAAAATATGATAAAGGTAAGGAGAAGTTGCAAGATGGTTGGTTGGTTCCGGAGTGTGGATGGGTCAAAGAAAATTTTGATGGGGCCTCAAAATGGAATCCTGGTCCTTCAAGGGCTGGGATTATCCTCAGAACTGAACATGGCTCGGTTATGGCCTTTGGATCCAAGCGGTTATCAGATGGAACAAATAATCTGGCAGAGGTTAAGGCGGCTTTGTGGGCGGTGGAGTGTTCAAATGCTACAGGGGTATCAAAATTACATTTGGAGGGTGACTCTTTAGTGGTTGTGGAGGCTATAAGATAGCGTAGAATTGGGGCTTGGCATCTCAGCAATTATGTTAAGCGCATAAATTCGCTCCTTTTGGAGTTTGAAGATTTTGTTTGGGCAGGCTCTTTTTTTTTTTTTTTTTTTTTGTTTGGGATGATGATGTGGGTGGGCTGTGAGTGTGATGACGTAGGTGAACAATGATGTGGCGGGAGGTTTCATTTTAGAGGATGGGTTTATGATTTTTGACGGCGCAGAGGTTGGGATAATGATGACTATGCAGAGGACATAATTAATGTCATTCGTGTGGCGAGTTTTTATAAGGCGTGATGTGGGCCTCTTTCTGAATCATCTTTGGGTGAATGTGACGGGTGTAAGGATGGAGCCTACATTTACCTTCAAAATTGCACTGCAACAAAAGGCAATTTTAGGCCCGATTGCGAATTTGTGACTTAGGAGACTTCTCAAATGCCCGTTGTCTGGAGTGATTATGGCGGTTCAACGTACTCTGGGTTCGCTGTTTCAGGATGCCCAACATCACTGGAAAATAAATGCGGACATTGCAACGATGATCTTAGCATGGGGTCTGGAGTTAAATGACAATGTGGACTCGGTAAAGTGGGTGGTTTCTTCTCTGTTTCCCAAAGAATTGACTGTTGGGTAGGATTCGATAATGGAGTGGGCTTTCCCCAGTTTTGGTTTCAATTTCAGTGAGTGCTTTGAAGACCCGGTGGAGGGATGGGAGAAAGGTGTGTTTTCTTTCTTGTGGTGGCCCTCTAATGTTGATAAGGAAGCTTATAAGGCATGGATTACTATGGAATGGGTGAATTTAAAAGAAAAATTAGGTCCTTCGAGCAATCCGGACGGCGTAGGGTGTTTGGATTTTTGGTTGGTCATCTGCGAAGGCATCCTTCTTCTCTCCCTCGTCACAGAGGATGAGTGGTGAGGCTTGTCTTGATGTAGTGGGTTCTCCTCTGGTTTGCAGTTTGAAGTAAATGGTTGTTTTTTGTTACTTTTTTGATATCGCTTTTTGATGTTGTGATGTAATGGTAAAGCGTATTAATGACCTAATAATCTTGGTGTGGCTAAAAGCTCGATGTGGTGGTTGGTTCTATATGTGTAATGGCAGATAGTTTAGTAGTAAATGTTGGTTGCGGGCTGTTAGTTGGTGCCTGTGGGGTCTGGATTTGTAATGGTTTAAGGCTTGTTTGTAAATGATTTCCTTTTATATCAATAAAAAATACTTATTACTGAGCACCAAAAAAAAAAAAAAGAATTAGTAACTCCTAATTCATTTTTGACGTCTCAACATTAAAATTGGTTTAAATCTATTAAAGAACTTATTTTAGCTTATTATTTTTTAAACATTTGAAAACATTGGCCTAAACGTATTAGATTAAAATATCGTAATGTTCGAATTACGATGTGTTGTGTTAGATTTATTTCTCAATACTATGTAGCTTTGTAAATGGGTTAATTTTATATTTGGAGTTAATTAATTAGAATATCGAACTTTTAGTATAACTGTAACTTTTTTAGCTAGGGAACGTTATAGTCATCTTAGGGTTTTATCTCTTCTTCCTTTGGTCTCGTCAAGGGTCATTATGATATCTATAGACCATTTTTTGTGCACAGTTGACTTTTTGGTCAACCTCTGGTCAACCCTAGGGCATTCACCTTAGTTTGCATGCACAAATAGTTTGTTATGTTTTGAACCTTAGTAGATCATCATTGGTCATATTTGGGAACAATTGACTTTTGGTCAACCCTTGGTCAAACCTAGGTCAAACACCTCAATTTACATGCCTAAGTATTTCTTGATAAGTTTTGAACCCCTTTAACTTTGTTGCACAATTTTTGGTGCATGGTTGACTTTTTGGTCAACTTTGGTTGACTTTAATCAATTGCCTCGATTTGCATGCCAATCGAAGCTTGTTGTCTAGGGAACCTTGTAGGATAGTTTGGAAGTTGTTCGGTGAAGTTTAACTTTTGGTCAAACTTGGTCAACCTTCTCTGGTTTGACCCTTGTGATGTTTCTAGACCACTTAGACTTTTTTGTTATCTATTTTCCTTCTACACCATTTTGCGTGCACGTAGAAAACTTGTGCTAGATAGTATTTTTTTCATAGTTGCATTTGTATGTTTGTAGTTGTTTATTAGGTTTTAGAAGAAAAAAAATAGTTGTGTTTTGCTCACTTTATTGGGCATTACAAATAATTCTTTTAAATAAAATATTGATATAAATGAGGTTTGAGTTGAGTTTTGATTTCTATGATTTTGAATTAATTGTTTTTAATTGTCAAGTTTTAATTCTTGATTGTGAGTTGCATGTTTAAAGTTCGGTTTATTGAGTTTTCTATATGAGAGTCCTTTTTTGTCATTTTAGATATACAAGATTTAGGGAGACAAGTTTTGGCTCTGGATTGAAATTGAAGGAATTTATTGAGAGCAATTTTTTGGGAGTTTTCGAATTGGCTTTGGTTGTTACAAATTAGTTGATGGAATTAAGGTAGGGTTTGAAACTTTTGTAAATATTTTCTTTCAAAAGATTGTCTTCTTCGTATTTGTTAAATTATTTCTTTGAGTTCAATTCGAGTGTTGTGTTAAAGTTGTTTTGTTTAAAGAATTTGTCAGCATGGTTACGATTAATGTTTTTCGTAGGAAATTGTGTTAATATCATATCTAGTGTTTTTATGAATATTAGTTGAAAACCTAGGCCGAGGTTTCTAAAAACAAAACATGTGAGTTTTCCAATTAGGGTTTATATCAAATTAAATAACTATTCACCCTTCAGTATATTGCATGAGCCTATTAAATAAATGAATGCATGTATTATTGAAAGCCAAATTTATGTAATTATTTGTATGCATGTCATTGTTAATGGTTTTAAATTATAGGTTGATTTGTTTTTGAAAAGGAAAAAACCTATTTAAAAATTTATGTTTTAGGAAAAATAATTATGTAATTAAAAAAAAGGGTTTTTTTTATTAGAGAAGTAAAAAAAAAAAGTATTATTGTATTATTGTTATCCCTGCGACATGTGCAGTGGAAGTTGTATTCTTATGTATGTCATGATGTATCAGTTGTACTATATAGATTGTATCTTTGATTGCACTGATGTAGTGAATGTATCGTACTATTCACTTGAAATGAATATGTTAGTGTACTTAATGATTTGACTTCTTTTCATTATGATTAAGTAAAGAATTATGAATACTTCAAATTAGGTTTTAAAATGAACCTAAGATATATCGTGTGATCATGTGTTAGATTGTAATTCGTAGATTAGTTAACTTTTATGTAATTCTACGTCACATAACCCTTGAGACTTGTAATCTATAAATGAGTTACATTTATGAATATATATTGTCTTATGTTATATTGATTCCGCAATGTTATTCATTATTGTTTGTAAACTCTTAAGAAAAAAATTATTCAATAAACTTAGTAACATGTTTTAGGTTAATTTCTCCTGGGTTCCCTACTGGGGCATTACATATTAGACGTAAAAATAATCTTAAAGTATATAAAAACTGTAAAAATATGGGAAACTTTAGATCATTGAAATGTATCTACATCTGTTAATAATGAAACATTTTCCTACAATTAATATCATTGCAATGTTGTCAAATTTATTATTCTCAAGAGCTCAAAAGCCTCTTTGTTCATTATGGAAACAAATCATGCAAAAGATTCCCATATCAAAACAAGTGGATGGAGAACTCATGCAAACTAATGAAGAACTCATACAGACTGAAATACATATATCGACCTCCATATCAATTCATATCATCATTAGCCAGAAGGATTTTTACTCATCTTAAAATCTAAAAAATTCAAGAGTAGATCAAATGTGAACTAGGCAATAAGAAATTAGGGTAGAACATCAATGCACACACAAACCCAGACATCAAAGAATCTAAATTACAAAGGTGATCTAGTTAGAAAGAGAAAAGAAGACCACTTATAGGCTTGATCATCCTAGACTTGAGCTCTAATTTGAGAAATTCTTTATTTTATAATAGTAAGGTATTCAATTTCAATCAACTTTTGAGGGTCATAGGTGTGTCTTTATAAGGACTCAAGGTCAATGATGTTATGATGGGAGATTGTAAGCTGGAATCCTCATGTCTATTTGATACATAGCTAGATTTTTTTGAAAACAATACCTTTCATATACTAATTTCCCTCCATTATAGACATGTAGTGCAGTCCAAATATTCGAAATGAACAAATTTATTCTTGTATATGTAATGTTCAAGAATTCGTTTGATACTATGGAAAAGTATAATCCCCTTAGAAATTTCTACTATATGTAGCTTCATTATCAATGTGAATTATTCTAATGATCAAAATGTTCGCGTGCTTACAAGGTGGAAACTGTTAGAGTAATCATACTTTATGCTTATTAATTAAATCACTTTGGTTTAATTAATTAAGTCATTTATTACTCTATTTACTTAAGCTATCTTTTAGGTGCATTATAATTAATATATTTATTAATTATAATGTGCAACCTAGCTTTATTTTTTGCTTTATAGCTTTAGGGTTTTATTGTTCACCTATATGGTTGAACCCTTTGTACATTCTTTTTAGATAATTCACTTATTGGATCATAATAGAGATTGCTCTTTGCATGTCCATAAGATGTCTCTGGCTTTTTGGCCTCCATGATTTTTCTTGCTTCTGTGCTTTGCTTCTTCCATGTGACAGGGTTATGCATGCAGGTGTTCTTGGGAGATTAGTATTTCACCTAATCTAACATGGTATCAGAGCCATCTTGCTGCTCGCTGTTCGTGTTTTGTTGAAGTGTTTCAAAAGCAGGCGGTTTTCAAGGGTTTCAGGAGTTTTTTTTGTGGATCTGGGGGGGAGCCGAAATTTGGCTCACCTTGGGCAAAAACGGACACCACCATTGTGTCCGGAAGACCCAAGAACCCCTAAATCCATATAAAACTTGTCCATTTTGGACACAGTGGCATCTGAGGCAAAAAAAATTTTTGCATACCAGGGCCGTACGGCCCTGGCACGCACTCCGAGGCGGGTACTGTCGGCGATTTTTTTAAAAAATATATATATATATTTTGGCCGCCGAGCGGCCACCCAGGCACCGCCCGGCGGCCACCACTGCGCCACCGGCACCGGCTTCATCCACCGCCACCGCCACCACGCACCCCGCCGGAGAATGCCGCCGCCAAAGACCGCCGCCGCAGCACCCTCCGCCGGCTCCGCCGCCTCCCGGCTCCGCAGCCCCCGCTCCTCTGCGGCCTCCTCCCGGCTCCGCCGCCTCCCGGCTCCGCGGCCCCCGCTCCTCTGCGGCTCCTCCCGGCTCCACCGCCCTCAGCGGCCGGTCATATGACCGACCGGGAGCTCCAGCTCCAGCCCCCTGCGTGCGCCATGCGCCCAGGGGCTTTGTAATTCCAGCCCCCAGGGCTTAAAAAAGTTTTTTGTCCTTTAGAGCTTTTTCTAGGGGTAGCTGGGTTTTTTGGCCGTATCTTGTGCATACGGTATCGGTTTTCTGACTTCTTTATATCGTCGGAAAGCTCTTTCCGAGCTCTTTCCGATGATGGAGGTTAGGGTTTTGGGTTCTGCCATTTCAATAGCATTTTTTGCTGTTGAAGTCTGATGTCTATTTTTGCCTTCCTGGAGCACTTGATGCTTTTTTTGGCATAACTTGCTCATACGGAGGAGTTAGTGGGCGAACGAGACATCATCGGAAAGATGATTCTGAGACGGTCGTTTTATACGCAGAGCTTTTTTCCAGATTCTTCTTCCATTTTTCGCACCAGGCTGTTGAATTCAGAGGTTTTCTTTTTCAGGTGCCTGCCAGAGCACCTGTCACTGTTTTTGCCGTAACTTGAGCATACGATGGCGTTTTTTGCCAAACAAGATATCGACGGAAAGCTGGTTCCGAGACCTTTCTGTTTTTTTCAGTTTGGTTATTTGATTTTTCCGTTTGCAGGGGTTTTCTGCCAGTCAAAGTCACGGGTACTTTTTGCATTCTAGACACTATATCTCTCACATCCGGGCTCAGTTTTCAGCAAACTTGGTATTTTCGGAAAGCTGGTTCAGTGTGCTATTCAGTGGCAGAGGTTATTTTTCCAGATTATACTCCAGGTTTTCACTCCTCCGCGTTTGGCCGTTTATGCCCTCTGGTGGAGTGCTTGGTTCTACAGGTCCGGGGATCTCTTCTTCTGAGTTCATAGCTCACTCTTCTTTCTATCTTTTGAGCATTGTATGCTTCTCCACTATTGCATTCTTTTTTCTGTAAACGCACTGAGATAAAGTGCCTACTTTTGCATATCTAGGATCTTGTACTCCTTGTGTTTGTTTGTATTCGCACTCAGTTATAAAGTGCCATGGGGGGATTCTGATGCATTTGCCACTATAGGCGCATCCACTCTTGTCAAGTGAGCGTACCTTCCACGACATTAGCCCATGTAGACTGTGTCTATGACACCGCCCTTTATCCTGTGCTTGTACCTTCTTTTGCACATAGGTGTTCCTGTTTCTTCTTCTTGCAGATGTTTCTGGCATTGCATTTCAGTGTTCCTGTCACCCCGTTCAGCATTATGGGGGGGTTCACCTGTTGGCTCTATTGCTTCCTTGGTTCAGTTGAGTGATCTACGTATTCAGTTTTTGTTCCTATGTACTAGGCGGATGCAGTGGCTAGGCACCTATGCATTTCGGTGAGATGGATCATCTACTATATAGACACTCATTCATTCCTATTTTGGAGGTCACCTCTTTGATTGATCAGCTCTTCAGACTATGTCTTCTCTACCTGGTCATGCACTATTTCAGTGGGGGTTCCAGCAGTATTCTTCTGACAGTGTTTGCAGCTTCATGCTTCGGAGATGCTTCATGCTCTTTCTTGTTCCTTTCTTTGGGACATTCCCTAGATTGGAGGCTTTGTTTCCTTCATCTAGTTTAGTTTCTTGTACTGGGTACCTGATCAAGCCTTGTTGCCGGGACCCATTTTCTGCTTTCATAGCTGTGCTAGGTTAGCTTCCCTCTTGAGCTACGCTTAAGGGGGGGTGTTAGAGTAATCATACTTTATGCTTATTAATTAAATCACTTTGGTTTAATTAATTAAGTCATTTATTACTCTATTTACTTAAGCTATCTTTTAGGTGCATTATAATTAATATATTTATTAATTATAATGTGCAACCTAGCTTTATTTTTTGCTTTATAGCTTTAGGGTTTTATTGTTCACCTATATGGTTGAACCCTTTGTACATTCTTTTTAGATAATTCACTTATTGGATCATAATAGAGATTGCTCTTTGCATGTCCATAAGATGTCTCTGGCTTTTTGGCCTCCATGATTTTTCTTGCTTCTGTGCTTTGCTTCTTCCATGTGACAGGGTTATGCATGCAGGTGTTCTTGGGAGATTAGTATTTCACCTAATCTAACAAAACAATGGATTGTTCCAACGTAGAGTGTGAAGAAAACTATCATCTATTTGAATTTGCACGACAAGAAAGTCAAAGAAAAATTCGAGAATACTATGCATGTCATAGAGATGAAATACTTGTTTGTAGGTGTGCTATAAAAATGCAGTAGATCCAAACTGCCCCCCAACAAATATAGGCACAATAACTCAAGAATTGTATGTCAAGCCAGAATACCGCGCACGTCACATGGAAGAGAGAAATGAATAGCAAGAGATTCCAAACTCAGCCAACCAAACATGTGAATCTCAACCAACCTCTTTCCACTAGCCATGTGGGTCACAGGGGAAACATAAAATAGATAGTAGCAACATAGACTCCATAATAACAAGAAGACATTTCTGACATAGGATAGATGAATTGTCCAACTTGCGAGTGTGCATTATATTCAAAGAAAGCTACCCAAGCATGCTGATCCAAACATCAAACCCCATTTCTACTTGTAGAATATGTTCCAATGATAAGGGCATACACTTATTCTCATCAGTAAACAACATGGACCCAAGAGAACAACCTCTCATGTTGAAAAGGTTGACATAGGTAGAAGAAATGATCATTCCTAGAGTGAACCTAATAGTGCAAGTAACTCAAACTTTTGGAGGCCAATATAAATATCATGGCCATAAAATAATCTTCATGCAAGATATCAAGAACATTTCCAGTGTCCTCCCATGTAGGATACATGAACTAGATGTGCTCATAGTAAGAAGACTGTACACACAAGGGCACTGCTAGGAATATTACATTAGCGAAAATCATGTTAGAGATGCACTGCTATACAAAGTCAAGTATGACCCCTACTATACCGATGTAATTGTAGATGCTTTCTATCTATTTGAAATCCCCACAACAAGAAAAAATGTATCAAGCATGTTTAATAACATTGAAATAGATGACGATATGTAGATACCAGATAATGAACTGGACATGAATGAAGACCAAAATGTAAGTACTTAGGGGATTGCAACTATATTCATCAAGAAAAATGTAGAAGATAATATACCAACAACTATTGAGAATCTCTAGACACACCTAAGAAATTTACCCAACACGCAACTTGTTGAGGGGCTTATGCACTTTGAATTTGCAATCAAAGGTACACAACTATACTAGAGCAAGTGTCACACAGAATTGACAAACATGATCAACCAATTAGGATTGCCCAATCTATTCTTCACGCGAAGTGCAACATACACAAAATGGTCAGATCTCCAATGATTCATGGTAAATAGAACGCTAGTCAATACACAATCAAATAGACAATGCTTAGAAAATGGAATAAAAAATCCCCACACCACATCACTATATTTCCACCGACGATTGACGATCTTTCAAGAGAAGTCATTGAAAAACTCCTCGATACAAAAGACCATTGGTACATGTATGAGTGGCAAAATTGAGGTAATGCACATGTACATGGATTTATTTGGCTTCCTAATGCACCAAATATGGATACACTTGACTACAAGAGTGATATAAAGATTGAAAGAGCGTGAGGTTTTTTTGACACGTGTGTAACCGCTTGGAGGTCTCTTGATGTATCACGTAGGAACGACACAATGTTTTGATTGTCGCTCAAAGATCCATGCCTATTAGATACAGTTGAGTTATTTGTCACAAATCCTCCCAAAGACTACAAAGACATTATCAAATGTGTCCAAAGGCACATAAAATGTAGAGTGGGCACATGTTTATGAAAGAAGGGAAATAAAACCAAGTGCAGTTAGAAAGATCCATGGAAAGAGTAGAGTGTCTCTAGGTTATCATGTGACAATGCTAGAAATAAGAAATATGAAGTTCCAAAAAATAATGACAGGTTAAACAAACACAACTGGGCTATGCTACAATTATGGAGAGCCAACATAGTTTGTCAGCCTGTTGTCTCATGAGAACTCATCCTCAAATACATAGCTAAGTACACCTCAAAGACTGACAGAACATCTAATACTTGCACTAATATGCGAAGAAGAATATGTACAAGCCAAAAAGTAGAGAGTCCAACACTCACAATATATCAAAAATTCATGACAAAGATAATCACTGAGCGTGATATAGTGGCATAAGAAACATGCCACATGATACAAAAATTGACTCTTGTCGTATGCAGTCATCCTTTCACATCTCTAAATGTTGAAAGAAAAGTACTCCAACAGATAATGAGGACAACCTCTGGCACACAAACACAAAGCACCTATATACATACCTACATGAAACAACCTCCTGATCTTGAGACTGTAGTGCTACTTGATTCTACAAAATCTATCTCCTACTCTACAAATCATAAGCAATGCCAATGGAAAAAGAGAGCGGTAGAAGCCATTGTCAATGTTTACCCCAGGTTCTACAACATCCCAGATGAGGATTTAGACCACTTTGAAATATTTTTCTAGGGTGAACTACTCCTATACAAGCATTTCTACAACCTTGAAAATGACATATGCCTTGCCAAGGATACAATAATTGGAAATTGGAAGCGCACGAACACAAAAAAATACAACGTATGGCATGTCAATCGTCCCACCCAAATGGAAGTGATGTCTAAAGAGGAAAGAGAAGAAGAAGAATAAGATAGTGATAATGACAGTAATATGGGAAACATGGAAGAAGTGAATGAATGACAATTGTAATGAAAAATGGGACCAAAAAACAATATTGACATAAACGAACTTGAAATGTGTGGGAGGCGTGAGTTTGACAACAACAATAGATGGGGCCGCAATGTAATTCCCCAACATTTATAGAAAAAAACAATGAAGCTCATAGATCTCCATAAAAACTACTTATGGGATGGAAAATCGATGCCCAACAATGAAAACCACAACCATACATTGTCCAGGAAGAAAAAGTTGGTGTTCGAAACATTTATAACCCACAACAAATCCGCGTCTGCCAGACCATTGAACATGATCATTCAAGGAACAACGGGCACAAGAAAATCATAGTTGATTGCCTGCATAAGAAATGTACTCAACAGGGAGTTGCAACATAATAACCAATTTCTCACACTTACTCCTACATGAGTTGCTACATTCAACATATGTGCATCACCGATACATTTAGCGTTACAAATCCTTATTAAAGAGATGCAACCATTGCAAGGACAAGCATTGACAACATTCCAAGAAGAATTAAAGGACATAAGGTATATCCTCATTGATGACATGGGTTTCATAGGCCCAAAGCTATTATTAAAAATAGACAACAAATTATAGCAAGAATTTCCCCACTATCAACACCACTTCTTTGGAGGATTCTCCATGGTCTTAGTTTGTGACCTTGCACAATTACCACCAGTAATGGACAAGCCTATCTACACATTGCATTCAAACATAAGGATACTATGGTAGCATTTCACAATAGTTGTCAGCTTAGAGACATTGTTCCAACAATTAGGCGACACTATGACACAGAGACAATTTTGTAAAGCACTACAAAACATACAAAATGAAGAACTAACACAAGAAGATTGACAAATAATGATACCATGCACACCCACATAGATCACAACTACTAAAAGAGAAGAACTCAATAGGGAAACCTGCACACACTCAAATGGTGCACTTCTCTAAGTTATTACTTCCAAGAGAATCCATGAATGGGAAACCTTGAGAAAGCGACCTAGAGCTCCCTAGGCATGGAGTCACAAGGATGTTGATGGTGCTCTCAGCTAGAGCTATTGAAGCATGCAACCTTTCTAGTAAACCACACAATGGGAGATTCAAAGAGATAAGGGCAAGAATGTCAATATCTTCAAGAATCAACAATGAAGATGCAATGCAACTATGCTAAGAATGAAGATGCAAGCTAAGCTATAGAAATGAAAGTATTACAAATCCTTGCTAATTAATCTATGTGAGCTAATCTAAAGCATAAAGGAAACTAAGCTAGATGCCATGAAAGCTTAAGCTAAGAATGCAAGAATGAAAGCTAAATGCATGAAGATCTCCAAAGCTCCAAAGTCTCCAAGAAATCCTGCAGCATAAGATTAGTATTCAAAATTGGGATTCTAGAATGAGAAGAGAGCTCTCCTTTTAAAATAATTGAAAAGGAATGGACCATGGAGATTAAGATGCAAAATATTTAATCAAGGGTGGAGCTTGAAAGAGGAGCAATCCATGTGCACAAGTTTCCTCCAATGAGAAAATAAGAGTTGACTTTTGTGTCCCATATGAGACAAAAAGGCCTTTTCTTCTTTTTATAAAATAGGAATAATGCTTTATTTGTGCAACTTAGGATAAGAGGAAAAGTGGAGGCTTTTTATTTAATAAAAGGGGAGGGAATTTATTTTAAATAAATAAAGACTTAGGATAAAATGGTTAGCCCATAGAAAATAATTGAATAAATGATAGAATAGGATTTGATCAAGGAAATTGATTTAATTGAAAATATTGATTCAAGAATTTGATAAATTGCTGAATGGGGGCCCAAAGTCTAGGCGACCAGTTTAGGGTGCATACATTTGCCCCTCTTTGACTAATGTGAGATCGATTTGGGATCACATGTGGTCAAAGAATGGAATTGAAATGTGAGATCGATTTGGGATCACAAAACAATCCAGACATGTGTTCGACAGATGGGAACATATCAAGACAACGGTAAGCTGATTGAAAAAGATAAGGCCAACATATCTATAAAAAGGTGATTGTCAAGTCTCAAATAAGAGATAAGAATCTCAAGAAAAGTTTGATTGAAAAGTTAAATCAAGGATTGAAGCTGATAGGTACTGCCCCCTCGGTATTGAAATCGAAATCAGGTAGAGGAGAAATAACAAATTGATAAACTTGATCAAGTCACTAGAAACCATAATTGAAGGTGAAAGATGATAGGATAACCATTAAGTAGTGAAGACATGCCCCAGTTTGACTAGGTTTGACTGAGAAAGATATAGGATAAAGATGAAGCCAAACCTCAGAGAGACGAAGCAAATGAAAATCAATGAAAGATTAGGAAATTGAAAGAGATGGGGATGAAGAAATGAAGATGCCCCAACAAAGATCGAAGGATTAGGCCTCAAATGGTCAGCCAACTGCGCAGAAGGAGAAATGTTGAAATGCGATTTTCACTATCAAGATGAACTCGAATTTCGATTTCGATCCCGAAAATGGATCCAAGACATCGAAATTAGCTAGGGGTGCAATATTCACAAAATTCTGAGATCTTTTGAAAAGATTAACCCCTTGTGATGACAGGAAAAAGATGTTATGTGAAAGATAAGGAGCGAAAGACATGATCAAGAAAAAGCGAAAGGTGAGCGCAGTTGACCGACAAGTCTGTGAAAGATGAAAGGAGAGCTCTCTCCATATGCAAGATGCAAAACTAAACTAACATGAACTTAAGAATGCAAACTACTATGAAAAGTGGTTTATTTGCAAGGTTACAAAGCCGTTAGACTCTAATAATCATCATCAAGCTTTATTAGTAGCATCGCAAGATCATACAATATGCACTAGTATAACTTTGAGTATATGAATATGATCTTTATTAGATAGATATGTGGGAAGCCCACCTAAGCATCAAAGACATGTAAGTCAAGATGACTAGTGCAGTGAGGTTTCCTAAGTTTGGTATAGCAAGATTATGCTCGCATCAAGACACCAGAATATCAAGAGGACTATAAGCATGCACTTGCGAAAATCAGTCAAGGATAATACCTTGTAGATCTTAGTGTCAAGTGGAACAATCATGAATGCTTGTGACAGTGAAGATTAACAAGATATACCCATAGGCAGAAAAAAAATAAAACATGTCCTCGTGCCCCCAGTCTTCTAGCTCAGCATCATCGAAAAATATTAGGGAGAGAACACTCATCAAAGAAATCATCATAGACAACACATAAAGAAATAAAGCCAAACAAGTCTCAGTGAGTCAAATGTTTAAGTGCATGTGTGTAGGTTATAGAGTCAAAATTTGAGTATTGCATCTGCCAGTGAAAAATATCATATAATGGTAGATTGTGGTTAGGATATCTGATAAGTGTTGAGAAACACTTGACGCTAGGGTAGTGTTGAAAAACACTGTTGGGGTGGTGTTGAAAAACACCATTTGTGAAGTGTCCTAAAGACTAACACATCCAAACCACCAAAGCTGACATAGTTATGCCCCCTAGACAAAGACAAAGACCAATTCCAAACCAAGGCAACAAGGTCAAGACATGATGGAGAAAGGCTAAGTGTCGAGAATGAGTGCCAAGAAACAAGGGTGCAAAGGCCTCAAGTAGCGCATGTTTCCAAGTTTTCATCACTTGGAAATTTTTTTATTTTTTTTATTTTTTTGTATTTTTGCTACCAAGGTGCCTGTTTCCAGGTTTTCACCAAGGCGCTTTTTCTATTTTTTTTATTTTTTTGCATTTTTTTTATTTTTTTGTATTTTTTTAGGACTTTATATGCTTTTTAGGATTTTTTCAATATTGTATATGATTTTTTTTGGAATTTTTTTAGGATTAATAAATATGTACAAAGGATGCCCCCAAATAGAATGGGCATCAAACTCCTAAGCAAGATCACATCGCGTAGTACCAATGTCAAGCAAGGTGGAGGATAAGAGGGATTAACAAGCTGGTGGAAGAGATGGAAGACAAGAGAATGAAGGAGAATGAAGGGAAGAAATCCTCAAGGGCAAACTCCTCAAGAGTACCCAAGCTAGGGAAAAATTGTCATGTAAAGCACATTTGGACAAGCAATGAAAGGTCAGCATAGGATAAGTCACAAAAAGCATAATGAAAAAGAAGGAAAGGATGCAGTCCAAAGGAGTAGACATGTCAAGAGGCTTCATAGCATTGTGTTTTACTTTTTTTTATTAGATCAAGACTAAGGGGGAAAAAAAAGATAGCGAAAGGCTAGAATGAATGGAGGAAAATAAATATGAAGGCTAAACATGATTGGAATGAAAGCAAGATCATCGTAAGGTAGCTCACAAAATAGCCAAATGTTCATGTATAGGTCAACATTGTCAAGATCAAAGAGAGAAGATGGAATAGATGAAATATTTAGAAGAACTATGCATGATGCCTGATTGCTAGGTTTTCATCATGATACTTATCTGAGGCGCCACAGGGGAGTGGTTTTCACCATAGGATGAATTTATTTCTCTTTACTTTTTCTACCAAGGCGCTTGTTTCTAGGTTTCCACCAAGGCACAGTTTCAATTTTTATTTTATTTTATTTATTTTTTCATTTATTTTTTCTATTTTATTTATTTTATTTATTTTTATTTTTAATTTTTCTATATATATATATATTTGGAAGAAGGAATTTTTTTTAGATAATGCTCCTTGAAAGGATAAACCCTGATATTCCAACGATTCAAAATGATATGCTCAAAGATACTAATAGGGAAAGGAAGATGGAAGAGAAAAATGGAGGACAAGGTTTTATGTAAAGTGAGTGAGGTTGGAAGATAGGAGGAATAGGCAAATGAGGAAAAATGATAGAAGGTAGAAGGATAATGAATGGAAGGATTGTGAAAGGGTAGATGGAAAGGAAGGAAAGATCAACATTAACACACACCTTGAAGGGTGGCGAGAGGATGGAGAAAATGTGAATGAAAGAATACGTGAAGGAATATGGTGAATGGATAGTAGAGGTTGTGGTTTAGGCGCATGGAATGGAAGAATGTTTGTGGAAGAAGATGAAGTAGAAGCCTTTGGAAGCTTGAATGTCAACTTCTCTTTTTTCTCAACATTAGACTATTTCAAGAGAGACTTTGGAATCGATATAGTCGTAGGCTTTTCATTTCTTTTTGATGATTTAGAGAGAATATCTTCAATGATAGATTTTGGAACCCATACTTATTTTGTAGTTTTTTTCTTAGATATCTCTTTTGACTTTATGCCATCATGTCGATTAGACGAGACATAGTGATCTTCTTTTTTTTATAAATTTTTGTATTGCTTCTTTTTCTTGTATTGAACATTAAAGTTACTTCCAAAAGACTTGGGACTTGTGGAAGAAGAAGGAGGATATGATTGGTTTAGATGGGTGGGTGGATGAAAAAGATTCAAGGGTATGCATCTATGTTGATCTTGAGAAAAGATAGGAGATGGAGGGATGTAAGGACCCAATATGGATGGCGAATTAGGAGAGTTAGGAGGGGAAAGTGAAGGGACATAAAGGCCCAAGATGGAAGGCAGATGTGAAGCCCTTAGTAGTGGTGGAAGAGGTCTGAGGATGGAAGTGGAAGACGCAAAAAGATAATCAACAAGTTCATCAACACCTATATGACAACCAAGGACATCAGCATCTTTAGAGTGAGCATTAGGATTTGCAATAGGATCATGAACATCTTGAATAGGAGAAACTTCTTTAATAGGATTGTTGAAAGCTTGCAAAGACTTAGGAAGAGTAGAAAGTGGAAGCAAACATGGAGTGGTAGAACAAGAAGATGGAAGGCTTCGATCTTGACAAGGAGCTTTGGATAGCATAAGCGCATCATTTTTTTCTTGATTTTCAATAGGCTCAACACTTTTTTTAATAACCTTAATGGAAGGTGCAAGTGTAGTAAGGTCATTTTGATCATCAATAAGCTCAACAGTGTAAGTAGTAGCTTGATCTTTCTTAGGAGAAGACTTAAGACATGGTGTAAGGAATGAGAAAGGGTGTAGAGGATCAAAAGAACCATGAAATAGATGAGAGACATCATGAAAAGGATTGGATGTCACTGAGGGTGATTGATCTTGATCTGTCTTTATGTTCTTTTCTTTACTTTTAGAGTCCTCTTGACATGGAGCCACTTTTAAGGACAAGGAAGCATGTTGGAATTGTATGGAAGACTTTGGCAAAGATGATGAAGGACTAGCTGAAGTAGGCATTATAGCGTATAAAAGCTTAGGCTCTTTAGGTTTAGCATTATTGAAAGTATTTGTAGCCAAGTGAAGGTTAGCTTGAGTTTTTTTAAGAGGTACCCCTTGAGGATAACTATAGGGAACTGCATGAAAAGTATTAGGATCTTTGTCGGATGAAGGATTTGTGAAAGATTTGAAAGACTCGGAAGCTTTAGGAAATGTATGGGTATTGAAGGAAGTAGGGGATGGAAGAGAACCCTCACAAGACAAAGGTACATCATTAACATAATCTTGCTTGATAGTGTAATCTTTATTTTCAACATGAGAGTTCTTAGAGGAAAAATTCTTATAGTATTTATGTTTCAAATTAGCATGGTACACTTTATATTCCTCAATAGAAGTAGATGTATCATCTAGGTATTGTTCATAGAAATCATCAAAGTCTCTTTCAAAATCAGAATCATATGGATCACCATCACGATCTATCCAATGTGATGACCCATTTCCAGTAAGCACGAGCACACGACTAGGAGGACTCTTAGGAATAGAGGTGTCATAGGTATCACTACATTGTCCATCATCATAGTCATCATAGTCATCATAGATGGGTGTATCACTCTTTGTTGAAGAGGTAACACAAGGGCTATCATATTGCTCATCATGACATATCTTGAGAAGAGAAGTAAGACTCTTGGGAGAAGTAGAAGAGGAACAAGATCGTGAAGAAGAGGAAAGTGAAGACTTAGTAGAGGAAGAAGACTTGGATAATGAGGAATGTGAATAATGTCTAGAAGAGTCATGGTAAGACTTGGAAGGTGAAGAAGAATGAGAAGACTTAGATGATGAAGAATGTTTGGAAGAAGGAGGTCGTGACATGATCATGTCTATGACTCTAGCAAAAGCATCTGATTCATTCAATCTTTCTTTTATTTTTGTCTCAACTTTATCACCCGTGCCATATCTAGAAGGACTATTGGAGGAATAAAACTCTTTGAATTGAGCAATGAGTTTGAGATCATCTATTTTCAAGAGAGGTTCCATAACAAGATAGTTGAAATTCATGATATTGGAAGAGAAGGAATCAAGCATGGAAGCAACATAAGAGATGAATAGAAGCAAGGTAGACTAGATAATGAGAGGAAAAGAATCAAGAAGACATGAAGAGTCTAAGAAGAAGAGGAAGAAGAGAAATGATGAAAATGGAAGACTAGGAAGACATGGGAGATGTGGAAGAAAGAAGACCAAGAGTCATTTTGTGCAATTTGATACCATTTGAGTTCATTTGGATGTTGAGAAAAATGTCACAGCACCTAAGATCTGACCCAGACTGACCAAGGAAGACTAAAAATAGGATTGGACTGCTAGATAGAAAATTGATTATGTGCGATAGTTTCCAGGCTAACAGGGCGATAAAATCTTCTAGGGTGATATTTCACCAAAAGCAATGCGATATTTTCCAGGCAGTGCATGCGATATTATCCAGGCAGGAAGTGTGATAGTTGTGCAGTGATGAAGTGTTGCATGATATTTGATCAGTCAGTGTGTGATGATTTGGCAGTATCGTACAACTCTTGACCAGTGAGTGTAAAAAGTTAGTTTTGAAGGCAAATTTGGCCAAAATTATGATTTGGTAGGTTGAATTTCTCAATTCCAAACACAGTGACAGTAGTAATCAGACAAGTTTGTAATTAGTAGGTGATCAAACATGTCATAGAACACTTGCACAAGGGCGAAAACAACCTTTCCAAGACAAGCAATTGTGATATCAAAATAGAAAATCTGATGAGCACTACCGTGATGTTTAATTTTCCAAGAACGTTTACATAGGTAGATCACAGCGAGAACACTTCAAGCACTTGCTAGCCTAGAAGGACAAAGGCTCAATACTTAACAACTTGGCCCACACTTGATGTCCCATTGCCTCACTCAAAGTGGTTGCCCATAATAGATATTGGCTTTGTCGTGGAAGTGCCAATGACATAACCAAAGGAACACAGATGGTGCGTAATCTTGGGGTGATCCAAGTTAGTCCACTAGGATCAATCCTTGCACCAAGAAGCTAAGCGGAAAAATAGTGTGGCTTCTATCTATGGTTCTTAGTAAGGGCTTCCATTTGTAATAACCCTCTTGCTCCCCAAAGGGACTCCTTACCTTGCGGCAAGTAACGAACCTTGCGGCCACAAGAGTACCTTAAGCATTCTTGCTCAACATTTTCCTCATGGTCACAATCCCACAAGTACTCACATCAAGTGAAGACAAGTACTACATCTACTAAGGTTTTGTGTCCTTGATAGCCTTGAGTTTATAGTGGGTTGGAATAGCCGGCGAAAAGCTTGTCCCCACTTGGGTCGTTCCTCTTGATTGCTCAAGAGCAGACCCGCTAAAGAATTCTAAAACTAAACAAAGAGTGGATTAACCTTTAAGTGTCAAGATTTCTAATTCACCTCAAGGGTGAAGAGCATACTCTCCTAGCTCAAAAATTTCTCCCAAACACACCAAGCAAAGGTTCAATTACCCTCTTGATTTCAAAATCCAAAGATGGGTCAAGATTTTTGTTTCACCACAAAGGTGAAGAGCATACTCTCCTACCACCAAAATATTCCTACAACAAGATATTAAGTGCCTATGAAAAGAAACAACTAGTATATGCCACACTCAAAATGAAAGTCATAAACAAGCACTTGATTTGTTTTTATGCTTTGGGCAGCCTTGCAAAAATAATTAGTAGCCCTTATGCATTTGGAGCTTTGACATGCATTCTTTTAGGTAAATATTCAAGCAATGAAGGCACCTACAAGCACAACTTGTTAGCCCTACAATGATTAGTGCATCAAAAACCAAGTACAATCTGAAAATTTATCAAAAAAACTATATATCAAATTTAGGTCCACTTGGAGAAGGTATAACTTTCTCATCCTAGCTCCAAATTACGAACCGTTTGATGCGTTGGAAAGGTATAGCCCATAGAAAATAATCAAATAAATGATAGAATAGGATTTGATCAAAAAAATTGATTTAATTGAAAATATTGATTTAGGGATTTGATAAATTGTTGAATGGGGGCCCAAAGTCTAGGCGACCATTTTAGGGTGCATACAAAACTCACCTATTTGCTACCAATGACCTGGTCAGGCTACACAACAGAATAATGTTAAAACTATTACATTGTATAATTGCACTAAGTCTAGCAACAAGAACTAGGAGTAGCACAAAGAACACTTCTGAGGATGAGAAACTCAAGAAATAAGCGCTCCTTTGAAAATGTCCACAAATCATGCTCACAACAAACATCTAGATGCAAGAAGACCTTTTAAATAGTGCACTCGGTGAAGTAGTAGACATTGTTTATGGCCTTAGTTCAAAAACACCAAATGTTCCACTGTACAATATTGTATGAAGAATCAAGAATTATACTGGGCCACCATGGAATGTAGAAGATCATAAGATAATAACAATAATCCTTATATCACTAGACAACCAAAGACAAATCCCGCTCATAATAGTGTGGTCTATAACCATACACAAATCCCAAAGCTTGACTCTATGGAAAGCAATAGTTGACATTGGAAAAATGGAGAGACAAGTTCTAACATTCACAACCTTGTCTATAGTCAAATTGTTAGACGACCTCCACATTTAGCCAATGTTTTCCTTCAAAAGATACTCCAAAATGCCAAACAACCCTTGCACAAACATGAGAGAAAAAAGAGGAAGATTAAATGCAACAACTATCTCTCTAACACATTCATTTAACTTCCAATTCATGGTTTCTCCTTTTATAATAGCATTAACTACTAGGGAGGAATCTCCTTCTATCTCAACCCTATCAATACCTAGCTTCTTGCATGCTTTCAAGCCTTCTAAAAAGCTATGAATTTCGCTACATTATTGGACTTGATCCCTATAGGACATGCTATACTAATTGTTATCTTCGCTTCCTAGTTATGAATTCAACATCCAATACCTTCTACTTCCGGGTTACCCCGGGAAGCCCCATCAAAATTTAGTTTGTACCATCCTTCTGTTGGTGCCTTCCAAATACAAACTTTTAGCATCTCATCTGAATCCTTCTTTTAGATTTCACTCAAGGGAGGGGTTGTAAGGCTCGACCATATGTTTCTAATCTTATCATCCCACTCAGTAAATCTTAGGCCCTTAGTTCTCAAGTCATTTCTATAGTTTATTGTCTCAACAATACATGCTTCCAGTTTGTTGGTAAATTGATCTGTCTTCATTTCTGCTTCCTTGAAAATTATCCCATTTCTTTCTTTCCACACTTCCCAAATTAGAAGGGAAGAAGAAAAAGTCTATAAATTTCCATACAGATCCTTTCCTTGATTTTCGAGCTAGCACTGAAATAGGTCCCTAATATTGTTTGGTAGATCTAAGGGTCAATGCACAAAGTTGGGTACCAATTCCACAGAAGTCCTCTTCCAAAAAAATGTGGTATAAGAAATGGGCACCCATTTTTTTAAAATCGGGCGCCCGGTCCATATTTAAAAATCGAGCACCTGTTTCGTATCAGGCACCCAAAGAAAAATGGGCACCCGATTTTTACAAATTGGTTCCCGTTTCGTAAATCTATTTATTTTTTATTTTAACCATTTTCCATATCATTTTCACAACTTTAAAAATTAGATTACATTTTGCAGAGCTCGGGTGCCCATTTCAGCTTCTCCTACCAACCCCCTCAACCGTTTTCTCCTGTTCTAGGTATGTACTATTATTTTTTTATAAAAAAATGAAGTTTCAAGTTATTTTTAATTAAAAAACATAATTTAATGTTGTTTTGTAAATTGTCGTATAAATTTAATTATATTTTACATTTTAGTTAGTTCCTTTTAGTTTTAATTTACTTTGTAAATTATCGTACCAAAGTAGAAAAATATTAAAACTTTTAATTTAACCCTAGGTAGTAAAACAAAAATGTAAACCTAGACACAATTAAATTACAAAATCTTAAGTAGAAAACCAAAACGTAATTTAGACATGTAAATAAAATAACAAACCATAGATAGAAAAAAATATTTACCTAAACAAAACTACAATAAAAAATTGTACCTGTAGAAAACGTAAACCTACACACAGTTTTAAAACAAGAAACTCTCTCTCTTTCTCTCTCTCTCTCTCTAAAAAATGTTAAAACATGTTCCAAATCAAAACCTTTCAAAAACATAGAGATTTTAAGACATCAAAAACCTTGGAATCTTTTTTCAACCTTAGGTGTACATTCTTAAAAAAAAAGATTTGAACATTTGTCTTGATTGTGTTTGTAACCTGTAAAATGTTTAACTTATATGTTAATTTTTAAATTATAACATGTAATTATTTTTATTTAAGTTTCTCTCTCTATCCTCTCTTTTCTCTCTCCTCTCTCTCTCTCTATTATCTTTGTAACCTATAAAATATTTAAATTATATATGCTAATTTTTAAATCATGAGATGTAATTATTTTTATTTAAGTCTCTGTTTCCTCTTTTTCTCTCCTCTCTCTCTCTAAAATGTTTAAATTATTTGTTAATTTTTAATTATTTAAGTCATTCTTTGTAAGGTAAAATGTAATTTGTTAGAGTAAAGTTTTAATTATATTAATTAATCTTTACTCTCTTCTTAAGATGTCAACTCTTTTGCTTTAGTTGTTTATATTTAAACACACATGCACTAGTTGTTTTAAACTCATGCTCTAGTTGTTTTAAATATAAACTTGCATGCATTAGTCTTGTAATAATTTAACTAATTATTACATGCACTAGGGTTTGCTTTTCAAGGCTTTCGATCTCCTTTATAAGGATGATCCATTGTACATTTAATTCATTCATTAATTGAGGATATTTTCTTCTTCATATTTTTGAGTTAAATCCTTGCCCTCTTCTTGTCTCTACTTCCTTGTAATAGGTTTTTGTATGCAGGTGATCTTCGAGTTTTGTGGATTTGTATTGCTCAAATCCTACATAATTTGTATGTTATTATAAATTTTCATGTTTCTATATGTACGCATATTATAAATATAGATGATTTTAACATTGATGAGCTTATAGGTCAGCATGCACCACCACCACCACCACCTCCACCTCCATCTCCCCCTCCACCTCCACCTATAGAGTTGAGAGAAAATAATAGGAGAAATGTAGAGGCCATAATGAGAGATGTAAATACTATTAGGCATGATCTCCATTGATCTCCCTAGCTACTACGCCTTGTAGATAGCATGCAAGGCATAGTAGATTCTGTACATACATTAGACTTTGAGCTTGATAGTTTTCAATCATGGAGGGAGAGTATGTGTGGATATTATGTCGACGACCTCTCTTATAAAGCGGTCAATAATTTAAAAATTACAAAAAGTGATATGACACGTTATTTTTTGAACCCTAAAACGGATGAGGAGATACTTGGCAAGATGCCACGTATTTCTATTAGATGGTGTCGACACCCTGGTATAGCAAAGAATTTTTGGGAGTGGTGGTGGATGGTATTTGACCATCCACCACACGCTAATCATGAGGTCGCCCTTTATTTTTTGAAAAAATTATGGGCTGAATTTGAACTGGGTAGGAAATCCAATTACTTTGACATGAGAGCATTCTAGGGGGTTGGTCGAAGCATGCCAAAGGACAGGGCAGGGGCCAAATTGAGTGATAGAACTAGAAATAGTGTGCGCAATGAGCCCCTTGTTCCTCTTCCTTCTCTAGTAGTTCCTACACCTGTCCATCATCGAGCAGTGCAGTTAGCTCTCAGTTCATTGAGTTCCCTTACGGGCAATTTGTTATAGTACTTGACCTAGGTGAGGGTTGCCCCTAGCATAGCACATGTTTGCACGAGTTGTAGGGATATATGTAGGGGTCCCCAGATTGATCAATATGTTATCCATGCTGCCCATGGTGGATATGCTGGTGATGATGGTGGCGCACATGGTGATGTTGGAGCTAATATCACATCATTTGCTGATTTTATCAATGCAAACGATGATCATCCCGTAGAGGTAAATTTAGTTATAATTTATATAGTGTAATATTAAATTTCATATTTATACAATTATGAACCATAACATGTGGATTTTTTGGTGAATAGAGGAGGGTTGACCCTCCATCATTCATTAGCTGTCATCATATGACATCCACATCTCGACATCTCGGTGCCCCGTTCACGGTATGCACTTTGATCTTGATGCATTTAAAATTTAAACAAAATAAATTTTAATTGATAATGTGTTTGACATATTTTTTGTGATTTTGTATGGTCTCTCATGTAACACTGAGATTAGCAGTCCTTCATTCTCTGCCCCACCAGTCACTGAGAGTCAGCCACATATACTTGTAGTATGTTTTTCAGTGATTAATTTTAAGTGTTTATATCTTACTAATTTATGTACAACTTTGATTTGGACTTATTTTTTTGCAATTATAGGCTTTTGGATTGTCTCATGTTGCACAATCACATTTACATCCTGAATCATCGGTGACATTAGCTATGTGTCACACACAGGTAATGTACATGCTTTTATTCCATAAATTTATAATCAAGTTATATATACTTTATAATTTATGTATCTACTATAAGTTTGATTCATTCTTTATATATGTTGTTCAGGTTGACACCACCATGAGTCTTGGCATGGCTACAGGATTAAGCCAAATGTAGGCATTGACACTGTCCTTTGAGGTCATTATTAAAAGTAATTTTTTAATGTCCATTATGTATCTAGATCTTTTACACCTGAATTATTAAAATTTTGTACTTTTTATTTTTACAGGACTTGATTGCATTCAATTTTGATGTAGCTGAAAGAGGACCTCCATGTCCCTCTTGAGGGCATTACTGAGCATAGACACATGGTAAAATTTTAAATGTTCAAATTAATATTAACATTGTGTATCTAAGTCTTTTATACCTGAATTATTAAAATTTTGTAATGTTTTTTTTTACAGGACTTGAGCGCATCCACTTCTGATGTAGATGAGAGAAGGCCTTCATGTCCCACCGAGGGCATTACTAAGCATGGACGCATGGTAAAATATTAAATGTTCAAATTTATATTAATTGTTTTTTAAGTGAATTTTTTAATGGTCTTTTGATGAGATCTTTTAAAAATTTACAAGAGGATGAGGGCACTCAAGACTAGACATAGCATGATGGTGCATCGAAGTCCTCTTCACATGGAGTGAAGAGGACTGTAGATCAGCTAGATGACTGGAGTTAGATTATACTATTCACATACATTATTTTGACTTTTTATATGATGGACATTTTATGATGGCACGCGTTATATATATATATATATATATATATATATATATATATATATATATATATATATATATATATATATATATATATATATATATATATATATATATATATATATATATATATATGTTATTGATCTACTTGTTATCATGTTATTTGGATTTGTGTTATGATGACTTCTTGTCATATTATTTTTACTTGTTAGAGTAGGACTTTGTTGTGTGATTGTATATATCATGAGTTGATATGATGGACATTAATGATACATATTATTCCAGGACTTGTTATGTTATTTATCGTATTCATGGACTTTTAATCATATTTCATAATTTTTTCAAATAGTGGTTTGAATGTAGATATATGAGATTATGCAATACGATCATTTTTAATATCAATTATAATTAAATATCAATATCCTAAAAAAGCCATCTGTCTAACAATGAGATTGAGATGAACTCCGAGAAGATTCCTGTGAACGCTCCCAGTCATGTGGCTATTCAAAATAGGGTTCCTGCTCGCCGTTTTGAAGTTGTTCCTACTGTGTCCTTTTCGGCTTGCAATGCCCTTCTAGTTTCTAGAGTTCCGTCTGCTGGCTCTGCGCCTGGGGCTTCATTTTTGGGGGTTGCTGCTTCTACTAGTTTGGGTGTTGTTCCTGTGTTTCCTAGTTCTATAGTGTCCTACGCTGATGTAGCGGCTTATGAAGTGGAAATCCATGGCCCTGCCCCTTCTGGTAGGGGGGGTACGCGGCCTCATCTTGTGCAACCGGCTTCGATATGTAAACCCATTAGGGTTGAGCTTGATTCTGAAATTGTGGATGAGATTGAAAAAACTATTGCTTATTTCTCTTATCATGCTTCTATTTTTCATTTTAGGGGCTTCTAGCCCTCACTCTTTGATTTGCATGCTTGGATCTCCAAGCATTGGGAGCCCATTCTATCTGATGCGGTTTAGATATACCATGTGGGTAGGGTTTTTTATTGTTAAATTTGAAAATGTTGAGGATAGGAATATGATTTTGTGTGACAGTTGTTTTACTTGGGAGGAGCATTTTACCCTGATGGAAAAACCCTAGTATCAGGGGTTTGATCCCCTCTCAGAGTCTTTTAATAAAATACCCTTATGGGTAAGGTTGTCGAATCTTCCCCTCCATCTCTGGCTGGATTTGGTTTTGGAAACTGTGGGTGAGGCTATAAGAGATTTCCAAATGGTGGATTCAGACTCCTCTAAAAATTTTAAGACCACTTATGCTCATATTCTAGTGGAGGTTGATGTTTCTAAGGGCCTCCCTGAGCAGATTGCTTTGGATTCTCCTTTGGGCTCTTGGATTCAAAATCTAGATTATGAGAATATTCCGTTCAGATGTAGGAAGTGTCACAAGACTGGGCATCTTGTTGCAAGGTGCTTATCTAATAAGATCAAATCAAAGAAATTTCCCTCTTGGTGGGTGGGAGCCTCTGACCACCACTATACAGTTCAGAAAGTCTCTAAGGATAGGGGCTCGAGTTCGAGCCCGACTCAAAATGATCATGCTTTGGCTGAAGCTTCAATTGATGCTTTGATTGCTTTTGAAGTTGTCTTTGATGCTGTTGGGGATGGCTCTAGTGTGGCTATGACTCATGATGTTGATGTTGTCCCTTCTAGCACTTTTTCTACTACCCCTGTCTAGACTGTTACTGATGCCCCTGTCCAGTCTGCCAATGTTGTCTCTGGTTCAGCGGCCTTGTCCACAGACGCTGCTGTCTCTAGTTCTGTTGTGGGTGATGTTGTCTTTGGTCCTGTTGTTGCCTTGTGTGCTAGAATTGCGAGCTCTGTGACCTGCCCTTTAGTGGGCTTGTCTAGCTCTTCTTTGGCTTGGCAGAAGGATGCTGGTAAGGTGGAGGATGGATGGACAACAATGAAGGGAAAAAAATTTAAACCTTCCACTCCTTTTGATATGAACTTACGTTCACATAAGGATGGGCAAAAATATAAGTCTTGATTGCCCTCTGTTGTTTTTGGTGTGGGCTTTTGTCCACTTGGTAAGAATTTTGGTTTGTTCCTTTGGTTTGTTTGGTGGGGCACCATAGTTGTTTTGGTCTTTTATTGTCATATTTGTTTATGCTCTTGTATAAGGTTTCGGGTCCTTTCAAAACCTGCTTTTACGTAATCAAAACAATGAGATCTATTAATTCATGTGTAATTGAGAAGAACAATATAGATACATTACAAGTAATATTCACTTTGATTAACTATAAAAAAAACCATCTATCGAACAATGAGATCTATTAATACATGTAATTAACAAGAATAATATCGATGTTACAAGTAATATTGACTTTGATTAACTATAAAAAACCATCTATAGATAACAATGAGATCTATTAATTCATGTAATTGACAAGAACAATATTGATGTTACAAGTAATTTATTGACTTTGATTAACTATTAAAAACCATCTATCTAACAATGAGATCTATTAATTTGAACAATGAATATGGATGCACAAATAAATCTATCTAATCTATTAAGTTTACACAATCTAACCAATTTGCATAGTTCAATATTTAGAGCAAAATTAGGTGAATACAACTATGAATTTAACTTAAATATTTAAAACAAAATTGGATGAATAAAAAATGAGTTCATGAACTTGTTACAAAACCAAAATTGGATGAATACAAGTGTGCATTGTACTGCATAAATAGTTCATGTCTATGTTCTTCCAGACATCCTGCACCATAAAAATAAGTGAACATTGAAATGTTAGAATTTATACATGTATTTAAAAGTAAAGTTCATTTAAAGTCAATTTTAATTTATTTCAAATCTATATCTCTAAATTATAAATTATATGACACTTGAAAGAAGACGGAGATATTTATATAGAAAAACATATAAAAATAAGACAAATTGAACGAAAACTTACATGTATAAATTTGATTCAACCCAATTTACCATCAGCATCCTCTCTTTTCTGCAATGCATCTATGATTGCCTCATGCTCTTCCATTGAAAGTGTCCATAATATTTTATTAGTAGGTCTCCCTTTGTATCTTTCCAATTTGATATTTGTTGCCACTACCAAATAGGAATAGTGCATAATCTTATTTTCTAATTGGTAGTCTTCAAAAGCTGGTAAACCATTCCTTCTTGTTAGGTATTTGCGTAGCCATGTACCAACTACCAAAATAGACCCAATTGGATACTTGACACAGGGGAGGATAGGGAGAGGGGCCAAAGGCACACCCTAACCAGATCCACCTTGCAAAACAACACACAAAAGCAACAAAAACAATAGTGAGAGAGAGAATGCAGAAACTTTCATATATTATCTTCAAATTGATTCATACATGTCTGGTTGTAAGGCCTTCCCGATTTAGGCCATATATTACAATCAAGTACAGAGGTCCTCCAACATGCGAAGATCTACCAATAATCTCTATTTTTCTATCTTCTATCTTCTATCCCTTAAGAAATCTCTTAAACTCTAACCAAACAACTATATTTATACAAGAGGCTACTGAGCCAAGTCGGCCTTTAGATCCACCATCAATGAAAGGAATGACCAGATCTAGGTCTACACGCTTCCCAATGATCAATGCCAGCATTAAATTTGTGACCAAAATTAATTACACAAGTAAGCCTCAACAGAAATCTAAAACAAACAACTCGGTAAGCAAGGATAACCGAGCATCAAACAAGCATCACTGAGAGCCAGGGAATTAACCGAGCACTAGAGAGATAACCAACCAACTCGGTCAACAAAGGAAACTGAGAAACACCGAACCAAGTCAGTCAAAGCAGGAACCGAGCAACACGGACAAACTTCAAATATGTTTTTGGTGACACAGGATTGCCAAGGACCCGAGATGCTCCTGCATCAGACACTTGGGGTTATTTGAAAATGATTCTCTGAATCATGAAACAAGTATGATCTGAGCTACATCCAACTCAGATTATGAAATCCATGAACTGTCTTCAATCAATCTATTGTTCTACTTTACCAGATATTCCATATACTATTTTCCTCTTATACTTCTGCCAATTCTTTGCTCCAAAATCTTTTCAACTTCTTCCTTATGTTTCTTAGGATAATCCATCGGTACTGTCATGTCTTCATCTGGTTCATGATACTAATACAAATCAGCAATGTTGAAAATAGGTGATATATCCACATCCTCAGGTAACTCAATCTCATATACATTTCCACTGTCAAATTTTCTCAAAATCTTGCAAGGTCCAAACTTCTTCATTTTCAGCTTCCCATATGTTCCAAAAGGAAATCAACCTTTCTTCAAATGAACCATTACCTCATCACCAACATCAAAAGTCTTATGTCTCCTTGATCTATCAGCTCTATCTTTGTATTTTTGATTACTCTTTTCCAGCTTATGCTTCGCATCTTCATGCAATGTCTTCATGTAATCAGAAAATTTTACTCCTTCAACACTTCTCTTTCTTTCATCAACAATGTCTCTCAAATCTGATATACCTCTCGGTTGAATTCTATTTACAATCTCAAAAGGTGTTTTTCCAGTACTCCTACTCACTAAATTATTGTATGCAAACTCTGCTTGTGCCAACACAAAATCCCAATTACTTGGTGTGTCTCCAACTAAACATCTCAAAAGATTTTCCAAACTTCTATTCACAACTTTTGTCTATCCATCAGTTTGTGGGTGAAATGTAGAACTATATTTCAACTTGGTGCCAAACTTTTTCCAAAGGGTCTTCCAAAAGTATCTAACAAATTTACTATCTTGGCCAGAGATAATACTCCTCGGTAATCCATGCAATCTGATAATTTCCTTAATGAAAAGATCTGCTATATGTACTGCATCTGATGGCTTTCTACAAGGTATAAAATGTTCCATTTTAGAAAATCTATCCACAACCACAAATATAGAATCATTACCTCTTACTGTCTTCGGTAAGGCAAGAAAAAAATCCATACTGGTGTCAATCCAAGGTTTCTCAGGAAAAGAAATCGGTGTATACAATCTTGTATTCTGACTTACTCCTTTTGCAACTTGACAAATTCCTAAACTTTTCACAAATTTTTGAACATCTTTAGACAACTGCGGCCAAAAGTATTTCTCCTTAAGAAAATTCAATGTCTTATCAACACCAAAATGTCCAGCCAAATCACTACTGTGTTTCTCCTTTATCAAATTAGTTCTCATTTCTCCTCTCAGTATACACAACTGAATACCTTTAAAAAACATACCTTCTTGAATAAAATATTCTTCTCATTTAGTACTTGGTAGATCTTGAATAAGTGGTCTGCACTTTCTCCACAACTCAGAAAAATTAGGATCAAATTCATAAGAATCTCACATGTCATCAAAGCCAAGAACTTCAATTTTCATCTCGGTCATCAAAGATCTCCTTCTACTCAATGCATCAACAACTCAATTAGTGACTCCACTCTTATGCTTTATCACAAATGTATAACTCTGCAAATACTCAACCCATTTAATATTTTTCTGATTCAACTTATTCTGACTACCCAAATACTGTAAAGCCTTATGATCGGTATACACCACAAATTCACTCGGTGTCAAATAATATCTACATTTCTTCAGTGTTTGAACAATAGCATAGAATTCTTGATCATACACATAATATTTCCTTTTTGCATCATTCAAATTTTCACTAAAGAAAGCAACAGGTTTACCTTCTTGACTCAACATAGCTCCAATTGCACTACCACTTGGATCACATTCCACTTGAAATACCTTATTGAAATCAAGCAATGTCAAAACAAGCAATTCAACAAACTTCTACTTTAGAGTCTCAAAGCTTTTGTCAGCTCTATGTGTCCACTTGAATTCTCTTTTATATCCTCTCATAGTCTTAGTCATAGCATTACAAATTGAACTAAAATTCCTTGTGAACTTTCGGTAAAAAAATTTCAAACCATGAAATGATCTTACCTCACTAGCATTCTCAGGTGTAGGCCAATTAAAAATAGCTCAACCTTTTCAGGATCCATTTTCAAACCATCAATTGAAATTACAAATCCCAAATACACAATCTCCTCTTTTATGAATGAACACTTTTTCAGATTTATCAGTAACTTTTCTTCTTTCAATCTCTTCAATACTTGTTTCACATGCAACAAATGTTCTTCTCTGGTCTTACTGAATATCAGAATATCATCAAAATATACAATCACAAACTTACCCAAGAATTTTTTCAAAACTTCATTCATCAATCTCATAAAAGTACTCAGTGCATTAGCTAGACCAAAAGGCATAACCAACCACTCATACAAACCTTCTTTTGTCTTAAAAGAAGTTTTCCATTCACCACCTTCTCTGATTCTAATCTGATGATACCACTTTTCAAATCAATTTTGGTAAAATACTTTGCTCTAGTCAAACTATCCATTATGTCATCCATTCTTGGTATAGGAAACTTATATTTCACTATTATCTTATTGATTTCTCTAGAATCAGTACACATTAGCCATTCTCCATTCTTCTTAGGTGCCAATACAAAAGATACTGCACAAGGACTCAAACTTTCTTTGATCAAACCTTTCTCCAACAATTCTTGAATCTGTCGGTTCAATTCTTGATTCTCGGTAGGTGTCAACCGATGTGGTGCCTTATTCGGTAAACTAGGTCCAGGGATTAGACCCATGAAATGATCAATGCTTCTCTTCGGTGGAAAACCATCAAGTACATTATCAGAAATGATCTCACTGTACTCGGTGAGTAACTTATCAATCTCCTCAGGGACACTATCCTCTTTTTCCCTACTCAATTTTTTAGGAATCACAACAAAACATACATCATTCTTCTTCAAATCCTTAACAAACTTTATTCCTTCCATCAAGAAAAATTTCACAGACGTGAAAACTTTACTAACATGTTCTTCCATCAAAGGTAACAATATTTGTCTTCTCCCATCAGCCCAAATAATATATTTATGCAATCTCCCATCATATATAGCATGTCTATCATATTGCCAAGGTCTACCCAACAAAATATGACAACAATCCATAGGCATGATATCACATAACACCTTATCACAGTACTTTCCAATTTTCAAATTCACATAACATTGTTCACTTACGAAGAGTGTATTCTCATCCTTGATCCATGAAATATGATAGGGCTTCAGATGTTCCAACCTTTTCAACTGCAACTTTATGACCATTTCCTCAGATGCCATATTCTATGAGCTACCACTGTCAATGATTACCTTCCAAACTTTATCAGAAACGCTACATCTGGTCTTGAACAAACATTTTCTTATCAGATCTTCCTTATTACTTTCACTCCAAAGTACTCTTCTACCATCAAGTTATTTTCTTTCTCAGGTTCATTCAGTGACTCTTCTTGCACCAAAGTATTTTTACTGGTACCAGCCTTCTTACTTGCATGTGTACATTCAAATGATCTATTTCCTTCTTCTCCACAATTGTAACAAGTTCCTCAAAACCACCTCTCTTATAACCACCTCGGTAGTTATTGCCTCTGCCACTGGGTGAACTTTCACCTTTCCACTCGGTCTTGCCTTTATCTAGAGTTGTCTTTTCAGGTTCAGATCTACTATTTTCACCATGAGATCTACCTCTTCCCCTAGGGAATCTACCACCTCTACCTCTTTGTCTTTTCTCATGTCTCTTGTTCAATTTCTCCTCAGCTTTTAATGCAAATTGATAAGCCTCTTCAATATTCTCCAATTTGACCAAACTAATTTCCTCTTAGATGGAAACTCTCAAACCATTCAGGTATTTAGCAATTCTTTCCACATAATCTTCATCATGTCCAAAATCTGATATCTAATTTATAGAATTCCTCAGTATATTTCTTTACTGAGCTATCTTTCTGCCTCAAACTTTGCATTCACCTAACTAGGTTAATTTGATAATCACAAGGTAAGAAATTTCCTTTCAACTTATTCACCATTTTATTCCACACCTTCATTTTTTCTTTTCCTTTCCTCTTTTTGTCCAACTACAGATGTTCCCACCACAAGGATGCATGAATTTTCAACTTTGTGCTTGCAATTTTCACCTTCTTTTCCTCAGGTACATTTTCATATTCAAAATACTTTTCCATCTTAGTGAACCAATCTACCAATTCATCAAAATCCAATTTTCCACCATACTCAGGAGGATTAAAGTGTGGTGTAGAATTCAGACTCATCAAAGCCTTCAAGAATATTTCCTCACCTTGATCCATCATAGGTGCAGGTTCTACATCACCTTGTTCTACCTCAATTTCATCATCACTAACATCTTCAAGATGTCTTCCTCTTCTCTAGACTATTTCAACAACTTCCAATCTAGCAACAAGTTGTCTCAACATGTCTGCCAATCATGGATTTGCATCTCGCCTCCCATGAACCATCTTGAAAACCCTCTAAAATTGTAGGCCAAATCACAATCTACTACCCCACAACAATTCAACTAGGGCTTCACAAGAAGGAACCCTCAAAACTAGATTCACAAAGCTAGATCCAAATCTCACCTCTCTCTAATACCACCCACTACAACATTTGGAGTCAAATTTCAATGCCAATTTGCAACACCACTACAATTTGTGTTTTTTTTGCAAGTGCCCCTGACGGTGTCGTAATAGTGATGATGATGTTGTAATTGTGACAACCATTTGGTTATAAACAAAAAATAAATTAAAAAGTGTCATTTGTAATTTTCATGAATTCGAAGAGCTGCCGCGAAGACGAAACTGCACTTTTGCATGGCGTGAAGAGGGCATTCAATTTTGGCATGCGCGAAGAGGCCGACACCATGTGGGAAGAGGGAACTGACACTTGAGGTAGGCATTTGGAATGCTCGATGACCCGCGAGCTTTGAAAGCTAGGGCATCATTGCTATTACCTTCAAGACATTGTGTGAAGTGTTTGATTTCTCTTTATTTGTTTTGTTGTTAATATTCACTATGTGGTACTCCATGTTTAAGATCATTTCATGAGGAAATGTCTTGGTGGTTCGCGAGCTGCAAGCTAGGGCATCATACATTGTTTATGAGCTCACTATTGAATACTGGCATTGTTTACATCTTTTCATTTGGAATACTTGATGACCCGCGAGGTTTGAGAGCTAGGGCATTGTTGCTATTACCTTCAAGGCATTGTGTGAAGTGTTTGATCTCTCTTTATTTATTTTTCTATTGATATTCACAATGTGGTACTCCCTATTTATGATCATTTCACAAGGAAATGTTTTGATGGCTCGCGGGCTACAAGCTAGGGCATCATACATTGTTCATAAGCTCACTGTTTAATATTAAAATTGTTTACATCTTTTCATTTAGAATTCTTGATGACTTGTGAGCTTTGAGAGCTAGGGCATCATTTCTATTACCTTCAAGGCATTGTGTGAAGTATTTGATCTCTCTTTATTTGTTTTTCTATTGATATTCACTATGTGGTACTCCCCGTTTATGATCATTTCATGAGGAAATATCTTGATGTCTCGCGGGTTGCAAGATAGGGCATCATACATTGTTCATGAGCTCATTATTTAATGCTGGCATTGTTCATGAGCTCACTATTTAATATCTGGCTAGGCCATGTAAATGGTACCAGGCCAACCCAATCAACCCAACAAAATGTGTCATGTTTATCTTTTTCAAATACACTCGTTCACCATTTTATTCTTGTTCTTCACACAAATATTGCATCAAAAGTAATTGCAAACAATGATTCAAAGAAAAAAGAAACAACTACAATAGATCAGACCCCAAAAGAATACAGTCAAGGAGAAATAGTGCCCTAATCAGAGACAAAATGAACTCTTAATGTAAGCAAGCATGGAACCAAAGAGGGGAAAGTATGGCACCAACCAGACTTTGGAAAATATAACATCTGAAATTATAGAGGACGCTGACAGAACAAGGAGGTTAGCCCACACAAATTTTGTACCTTGCACACACAAGATCAGCTATAAAGATCTTAGTCTTCTTCTCCCCTAAATTCACAATAAGAATAGTTAAAATTGAATTCTCTTAGTTTTTCTTCTAATCTATTCGAAACTCCTATGAGTTCACTATGCATCAGGTATGACATATGGAGGAATGAATTTGAAATAAGAAAGAAAAATCTTTCTATTTAAAAACTAGCATAATTAAGCCTCAAACAAAAAAGTGCAAACGTATAAACTTACAAGCTATATACACCACCTTGATCTACTGAAAAGGTCTTAGCCTTCTTCTCCCCTGAAATCACAATAGGAAAAAATAAAATTCAATACTCTTAGTGTTTATTCAAATCTATTCAAAATTCCTATCAGATCATTGTCCAATAGTTAAACTAACCTATGACTTCAAAGGAGGAATTATAAAATATAGTTGTAGGTAGTTATCTCTTCTATAATGATGGAGGAGTCAAAGGTAATGATCAATGAGGTTGTTTCTATTAGATCATACATTAATACACTTACTGTTTTGAATTTAGCTTGAGCATCATGCAATGCCATTGTTGTCATTACATGCTTGCTGCTATTGTGCACCATATATTATTTTATACACTATTTATTTCATTGAGACCATGAGCTTGGCATTTGTAATATATTTTCTGTTATTGGATCAATGCTACCATGTTTTTGAGTCTGTGTATGGCTTGACTATGCACATGCATAATTATAGATGAGGATCAGTAATAGGGTGCCAGACATTGCTTCGATCCTTTGGATCTAACCCCATCTTTTCCTTCCTTGCAAGTTTTGGATCATACAAGAGCATACTAGATTGAACCCCGGGTCAACACTTCATTACTTCAGGCAATGTCTAGTACCTTCATTATTTATGTTCATCCACTTATGTATGTTTGCATTTATTTATATTCTTTTGAAAGTTGGCTATTAGTGACCATATAGGACCATTCTTGATATTTTTGGGTCATTTGATGAAAATATGTAAATAGGGACATCAGTAATAAAATAAGGATATCTTAATAGGGATATATTAAGATTAATATCATAAGTAAAAATATTACATAGTGGCATTCAAATTAAGTACAATATGAATTCACATGCCTTTAATTATGATACACTTTTAAAATTATCACTCATTGGTCATTTGACAATTCAAGATATAAGTATCAGAATATAAACTATTGTAAAAGAAAGAAACACATATGTATCATCATTTAATACAAAATATAAAAGTATCCCACATACACACAATTGAGATTATAATAACCATCCTCTAATCCCATGGTGTACTAGTCTCAAGGTAAGAACAATTTACTTAAGCCATCATATAAATATCATCCTAAAGTTTAAATAGACATTGACTATGGATATACAACACTGAGCCATAATAAATTACAGAGTTTCATTGCGATTTCTATGTCCACTTACAATCATCCTACTACTTACACTACAATTTCTATGTCCACTTACAATAATAAATTACAGAGTTTCACTGCAATTTCTATGTCCACTACCATTAAAATATATCACTCCTCCTGTTATATAGGCATCCTTCTCATTAAGTGTTGCCATTAAAATATATCACTCCTCCTGTTATATAATGTATATGCATACTTGTTTAAAATGTCATACTTGTTGCTCTTAAATATTATTACCATTTCACTCAAATTTACATGACATTAAAGTCAAGCCCAAAATGTATACATACGTGTAAGTATAGGAGAAGCTGGATTCTGCAACTATTGAAAAAAAACAAAAAAAGTATACCAATAGCATCTTACAAGAAACTATACTTGTGCTTACCACACCATACCTCAGCATCATAATGCTTATCATTTTCAAGCTTCAGCGAGGCTTCATACCACACACCATCCGTAGATTTGTATGCAACGCTGATTTAGGCTGGAGATAAACTACATGTGTCATGTAAACAACATGGTTGAATGCAATCTCTTTTACGCATTTTCAAGAGTTTTCCCACCAATACAAGCGTAAATAATGCATTGAACGTACTATGAACACTGCGTGGTATGAAGTCTCGCTGAAGCTTGAAATATATCACTCCTCATGTTATTGTCAAAATTAAATTCAAATATTTTTCAAAACATTTATTCTTGTAGAATTAAGATATCCTTACAATCTTGCATAATAGCTTTTGAATCGCATTAACACACACCCATGTTCTATAGCATAGTTCATTTTAGAAGTGTATGGCTTGACTATGCACATGAATAATTATAGATGAGGATCAGTAATAGGGTGTTAGGTATTGCTTAGATCTTTTGGATCTAACCTCATATTTTCCTTCCTTATAAGTTTTGGATCATACAAGAGCATACTGGATTGAACCCTGGATCAACACTTCATTACTTCAGCTAATATTTGGTACCTTCATTATTTATGTTAATCCACTTATGTATGTTTGCATTCATTCATATTCTTTTGAAAGTTGGCTATTAGTGACCATATAGGACCATTCTTGATGTTTTTGGGTCATTTGATGAAAATATGTAAATAGGGACATCAGTAATAAAATAGGGATATCTTAATCTTTATGAGCTCAAATTCAAAATAGTATATGAGCTCAAATTCAAAATAGTAAGTGTATTATTTTATTACTAATGTCCCTATTTAATCTAATAACATCAACATAACAAACAAAGCACCGACCAATCGAATAGGGACATGAGGTGCTCAAATAGTGAGCTCATAAAATAATATATTTAGTTTTAATAAAATCTTATAAAATAACATATATTGTGTGAAGTGTTTGATATCTCTTTATTTGTTTTGGTGTTGATATTCACTATGTGGTACTCCTCGTTTATGATCATTTCATGATGAAATATCTTGATGGCTCGCGGGCTGCAAGCTAGGAAATCATACATTGTTAATGAGCTCATTGTTTAATACTGGCATTGTTTACATCTTTTCATTTGGAATGCTTGATGACCCGCGAGATTTGAGAGCTAGAGCATCATTTCTATTACCTTCAAGACATTGTGTGAAGTGTTTGATCTCTCTTTATTTGTTTTGTTGTTTATATTCACTATGTGGTACTCCCCGTTTATGATCATTTCATGAGGAAATGTCTTGATGGCTTGCGGGCTGCAATCTTGGACAACATGCATTGTTTATGAGCTCACTGTTTGAGCACCTCATGTCCCTATTTGATTGGCTGGTAATCAAATAGTGAGCTCATAAACAATGCATGATGCCTGAGCTCAAATTCAAAACTGTAAGTGTATTATTTTATTAAGACTAAATATATTATTTTATTAAGATTTTATTAAGACAGTATTTTGGGTTAGTTTTATGTTATTTTATAAGATTTTATTAAGACTAAATATATGATGTAAACTCATAATTATACTTGATATATATATACTTCAAAGGAGGAATTATGAAATATAGTTGTAGGTAGTTATCTCTTCTATAATGATGGAGGAGTGAAAGGTAATGATCAATGAGGTTGTTGCTATTAGATCATACATTAATATACTTACTGTTTTGAATTTGATCTTGGACATCATGAAATGTTATTGTTGTCATTGCATGCTTGCTACTGTTATGCACTGTATATTATTTTATACATTGTTTATTTCATTGAGACTGTGAGCTTGGTTTTTCTTTCAGAAGTGTATGGCTTGACTATGAACATGCATAATTGTAGATGAGGATCAGTAATAGGATGTCATTCATTGTTTAGATATTTTTTATCTAACCCCCATCTCTCTTTTCTTTGCAGGTTTTAGATCACACAGGGACACATTAGATTCATACCCGGGTAAAAAATTCATCACTTCAGGCAATGTCTAGCACCCTTATTATTTATGTTCATCCTCTTATGTATGCTTGTACTCTTGCATTTTATTCTAAAAGTTATTTTCCTTGTATAGTATATACAAGTTATTTTTCATATATATACATGTAATCTTTAGATGCAAAAATTTTATTTCCTTTACATGTATCTTTGTATGAAATTAACACAAATTAAACAAGATCATCTAATAATGCAAACTAGGGTACTGTAGTCACTCATCTAGTAATTAGTTCCCCAAACCATTACTAAGGATTAAACATAAATCAAAGTCCCCAAACCTATTGTTCTATGTGTATAAAATAATATATGGTGCACAACAACAACAAACATGCAATGAAAACAATAACATTGCATGATGCCTAAGCTCAAATTCAAAACAGTAAGTGTATTAATGAATGATCTAATAAAAACAACCTCATTGATCATTACCTTTCACTCCTCCATCATTATAAAAGAGATAACTACCTACAACGAGGGCATCATGTATTATTTTTGAGTTCACTATTTGAGCACCTCATGTCCTTATTTGATTGGTCAGTGCTCAAACAGTGTGCTCATAAATAATGCATGATGCCCTAGCTTGCAGCCCGAAAGTCATTGAGACATTTCCTCATGAAATGATCATAAACGAGGAGTACCACATAGTGAATATCAACAATAAAACAAATAAAGAGAGATCAAACACTTCACACAATATATGTTATTTTATAAAATTTTATTAAGACTAAATATATTATTTTATAAGCTCACTGTTTGAGCACCTCATGTCCCTATTTGATTGGTTGGTACTTTGTTTGTTATATTGATGCTACTAGATCAAATAGGGACATCAGTAATAAAATAATACACTTACTGTTTTGAATTTGAGCTCATAAAGATTAAGATATCCTACTGTTTTGAATTTCTATGTGCTTTGAGCCAATGAAATTTTTGTAATTTTGTAATTTTGAAAAAGAAAGTGTTATTTGTATTTTTTGTGAATTTGAAGAGCTGCCGCGAAGACGGCACTACACTTTTGTGTGGCGTGAAGAGGGCATTGTTTATGATCTCATTGTTTGAGCACCTCAATTTCATTTTGATGGCATTTGTTGATTGAATGACACAATATGAATGTTAATAGTGACATTGTTTACATCTTAGCATTTGGAATGCTCAATGACCCGCGAGCTTTGAGAGCTAGGGCATCGTTGCTATTACTTTCAAGGCATTGTGTGAAGTGTTTGATCTCTCTTTATTTATTTTGTTATTAATATTCACTATGTGTTACTCCCTATTTATGATCATTTCATGAGAAAATGTCTTGGTGGCTCGCGGGCTGTAAATTAGGGCATCATACATTGTTTATGAGCTCACTATTGAATACTGACATTGTTTACATCTTTTCATTTGGAATGCTTGATGACCTATGAGGTTTGAGAGCTAGGGAATCATTTCTATTACCTTCAAGACATTGTGTGAAGTGTTTGATCTCTCTTTATTTGTTTTGTTGTTACTATTCACTATGTGGTACTCCCCGTTTATGATCATTTTATGAGGAAATGTCTTGATGGCTCGTGGGCTGCAAGCTAGGGCATCATACATTGTTTATGAGCTCACTGTTTAATATTGACATTGTTTACATATTTTCATTTGGAATGCTTGATGACATGCGAGCTTTGAGAGCTAGGGCATCATTTCTATTACGTTCAAGGCATTGTGTGAAGTGTTTGTTAGATTTGACAAACGCAAATCATCCCAAGAACACCTGCATGCAAGATTGTCACAAAGAAGAAGCAAAAAGACAGAAAGCTATGGCGGCCAAAAGGCCAGAGACAGGAAAATCATTGTGATAGAAAAAGCTTCTATTAACAAAATGAAATTAATACAATCTCCTTATGAATTACAAAGAGGGAATCCTTATAAAAGGATACCAAAATCCTAAAGAATAATGAGATGCCTAAGTCTAACTTAAGCAAAGAGTAGATAAACTAATAATTAACTAATTTAATTATTAGCAATACTCGACTACTCTAACACCCCCCCTTAAGTGTAACTTAGGGAGAAGCAAAAAATGCTAAACTACTGCAGAAAGCAAGAAAGATGGGTCCCGGCAACTAGGCCTGATCAGGTACCCAAAACATAAAGCAAAAGATGTCCCAGAGAAAGGAACAAGAAGAGAGCAAGAAGCTCCTCCGAAGCATGTCTGAAAACTCTGTCAAAAGATACTGCTGGAACCCCCACTGAAGTGCATGACCAGGTAGAGAAGACAAGTGTCTGAAGAGCTGATCAATCGAACCAGGAAGCAATAGAACCAATAGGTGAACCCCCCCATAATGCTGAACTGGGAGAGGTGACAGGAACACTGAAATGCGATGCCAGAAATAGCTGCAGAAGAAGAACCAGGAACACCAACAGTGCAACAGAAGCACACACACAGGATAAAGGGCGGTGTCATAGACATAGTCTACATGGGCTAATGTCGTGGAAGGTACGCTCACTTGACAAGAGTGGATGCGCCTATAGTGGCAAATGCATCAGAATCCCCCCATGGCACTTTATAACTGAGTGCGAATACTAAAACTGAACCAGGTGAAAAAGATCCCAGAAATGTAGAAGAGGGCACTTTATCTCAGTGCGTTTACAGAACAAAGATACATCAGAAAGAGCATGCAAGCTCAGAAGTCAGAAAGAAGAGTGCACTAAGAAACCAGAAGAAGAGATCCCCGGACCTGTAGAACCAAGCACACCACCAGAGGGCATAAAATGCATAACTCAGAGGAGTGAAAACCTGGAGCAGAATCTGGAAGAAATACCTCTGCCACTGAATAGTACATAGAATCATCTTTCCGACGATATCTTGTTTGCCGAAAAAGGAGTCCGGATGAGCCAGATATGACTCCCGGAATGCAAAAATAGACATCAGACTTCAACAGCAAAAAATGCTATTGAAATGGTAGAACCCAAAACCCTAACCTCCATCATCGGAAAGAGCTCGGAAAGAGCTTTCCGACGATATAAAGAAGTCAGAAAATCGATACCGTATGCACAAGATACGGCCAAAAAACCCAGCTACCCCTAGAAAAAGCTCTAAAGGACAAAAAAAATATATTTTTTTAAGCCCCGGGGGCTGGAATTACAAAGCCCCTGGGCGCATGGCGCACGCAGGGGGCTGGAGCTGGAGCTCCCGGTCGGTCATATGACCGGCCGCTGAGGGCGGCGGAGCCGGGAGGAGCCGCAGAGGAGTGGGGGCCGCGGAGCCGGGAGGCGGCGGAGCCGGGAGGAGGCCGCAGAGGAGTGGGGGCTGCGGAGCCGGGAGGCGGCGGAGCCGGCGAAGGGTGCTGCGGCGGCGGTCTTCGGCGGCGGCATTCTCCGGCGGGGTGCGTGGTGGCGGTGGCGGTGGATGAAGCCGGTGCCGGTGGCGCAGTGGTGGCCGCCGGGCGGTGCCTGGGTGGCCGCTCGGCGGCCAAAATATATATATATATTTTTTTAAAAATCACCGACAGTACCTGCCTCGGAGTGCGTGCCAGGGCCGTACGGCCCTGGTATGCAAAATTTTTTCGCCTCAGATGCCACTATGTCCAAAATGGACAAGTTTTATATGGATTTAGGGGTTCTTGGGCCTTCCGGACACAATGGTGGTGTCCATTTTTGCCCAAGGTGAGCCAAATTTCGGCTCCCCCCCAGATCCACAAAAAAAAACTCCTGAAACCCTTGAAAACCTCCTGCTTTTGAAACACTTCAACAAAACACGAACAGCGAGCAGCAAGATGGCTCTGATACCATGTTAGATTTGACAAACGCAAATCATCCCAAGAACACCTACATGCAAGACTGTCACAAAGAAGAAGCAAAAAGATAGAAAGCTATGGCGGCCAAAAGGCCAGAGACAGGAAAATCATTGTGATAGAAAAAGCTTCTATTAACAAAATGAAATTAATACAATCTCCTTATGAATTACAAAGAGGGAATCCTTATAAAAGGATACCAAAACCCTAAAGAATAATGAGATGCCTAAGTCTAACTTAAGCAAAGAGTAGATAAACTAATAATTAACTAATTTAATTATTAGCAATACTCGACTACTCTAACAGTGTTTGATATCTCTTTATTTATTTTTCTATTGATATTCACTATGTGGTACTCCCCGTTTATGATCATTTCATGAGAAAATGTCTTGATGGCTCACGAGCTACAAGATAGGGCATCATACATTGTTCATGAGCTCACTGTTTAATACTGGTATTGTTCATGAGCTCACTATTTATTATTTGGTCAGGCCATGTAAATGGTACCAGGCCAACCTAATCAGCCCAACAAAATGTGTCATGTTTATCTTTGTCAAATACACTCATTCACCATTTTGTTCTTGTTCTTCACATAAATATTGCATCAAAAGTAATTGTAAACAATGATTCAAAGAAAAAAGAAACAACTACAATAGATCAGACCCCAAAAGAATACAGTCAACTACAATAGCTCACAATCTCAATGAAATAAACAATTTATAAAATAAGATATGGTGCACAACAGCAGCAAGCATGCAATGACAGCAATAACATTGCATGATGCCCGAGCTCAAATTCAAAACAATAAGTGTATTAATGTATGATCTAATAGCAGCAACCTCATTGATCATTACCTTCACTCCTCCATCATTATAGAAGAGATAACTACCTACAACTAAGGTATCATGCATTATTTATGAGCTCACTATTTGAGCACCTCATGTCCCTATTTGATTGGCTGGTGCTCAAATAGTGAGCTCATAAATAATGCATGATGCCCTAGCTAGCAGCCCACAATCCATCAAGATATTTCTTCATGAAATGACCATAAACGGGGAGTACCACATAGTGAATATCAACAACAAAACAAATAAAGAGAGATCAAACACTTCACACAATATATGTTGTTTCATAAGATTTTATTAAGACTAAATATATTGTTTTATGAACTCATTGTTTGAACACCTCATGAACTTATTTGATTGGTCGGTGCTCTATTTTTTATATTGATGCTATTAGATCAAATAGGGACATCAGTAATAAAATAATGCACTTACTATTTTGAATTTGAGCTCATAAAGATTAAGATATCCTACTATTTTGAATTTCTATGAGCTTTGAGCCAATGAAATTTTTATCATCTTGATGAAGTAATAATGCATTAAATATCTAACTTATGTCCCTATTTGATTGGAGGGTGCTCTGTTTGTTATATTGCTACTATCAAAATAGAATGGCATTGGTGATTCAATGAATCTATAGCCTCAACAACATGGTAGCATTGATCCAATAATAGAAAATACATTACAAATGCCAAGCTCACAGTCTCAATGAAATAAACAGTGTATAAAATAATATATGGTGCACAACAACAGCAAGCATGCAATGACAACAATAACATTGCATGATCCTCAAGCTCAAATTCAAAATAGTAAGTGTATTAATGTATGATCTAATAGCAGCAACCTCATTGATCATTACCTTTCACTCCCACATCATTATAGAAGAGATAACTACCTACAACTAGGGCATCATGCATTGTTTATGAGCTCACTATTTGAGCACCTCATGTCCCTATTTGATTGGTTGGTGCTCAAACAGTGAGGTCATAAATAATGCATGATGCCTTAGCTTGCAGCCCGCAAGCCATCAAGATATTTTCTCATGAAATGACCATAAACGGGGAGTACCACATAGTGAATATCGAAACAACAAAATAAATAAAAAGAGATCAAACACTTCACACAATATATGTTGTTTTATAAGATTTTAGTAAAACTAAATATATTATTTTATGAATTCACTGTTTGAGCACCTCATGTCCCTATTTGATTGGTTGGTTCTCTATTTGTTATATTGATACTATTAGATCAAATATAGACATAGAATTTGATATCAACCTAACATATATCCATTTCAAATGATATAACTCCATTTGAATAAACATACATGCCAACCATTTGACAAAATGTCCATATGAAACCTAGAGTAATATATTAATTTTATAGAGAATTCATGATTTATAATGCCCCTTGATTTATAGTGAATTCATGATTTATAATTTAATTGTAGCAGCTCAATGTGTTTGAACTCAAGAATACCCCTTACTTGGTTTCCTACAAAGCCTTTGGCGAAATCTGTCAGAAAATGAGAAGCTATGAGAAGGTGACATGAAGCTAATGAAATGAGGCATCTCCAATTTATTTTGCAGATATACACATTAAGGATCATGTCAGATAATACAAGGGAATTCGATCAAAATAGGGAGACAATCACTAGATTGTTGTCTAACTTTCAAAGAGAAGGTGATGACAAATGTTATTGTCCATGCAAGAGTTGTAACGACTTAAATACAAGAAGAATTAAAATAAAAACAACAAATAGACATTGTAGGGAGAATGGTCACATTGAAAGGGGTTTGATTATAATCCAGTGGTAAGTTGTTTATTATATTATTTTCATAATTAATATACATATGAACCATGGAAGGAGGTTTGATTATCACATTGAAGGGGGGTTTGATTATCATCATTTTTATATAGGTCGATCTCCCTAGTGTGAATATATAGGAACATGGAGGTGTGAGTATTGAAGTTGAAGATCATGATCCCATGGAAGATGACGATTATGTGCCAAAAAACACATTTGAAGATGATGGTATGAATGCATTGATCGTTGACACATTTGGTACTGATGTTGCTGCTATTGTTGCTATTGATGATGATTATTATGATGAGGATGACATTGACGACGTCCATGATATACCTCTACTTGAGAAGGTGAACACGACCTTTTACGAAGGCTCCCAATCTACTCTTCTCTCTATTGTATTGTTGTTGGTGAATTTGAAGGTTATGAATGGTTTATCCAACATAGAAATTTCACGTATGCTAAGGTTTGTCATATATGTCATTATAGTCAATAAAAGGTGAAACATGTACTGTTAAATTTTTTTATAGTATTGACTTATATTATTTGTTGCAGATTAATAGGTGACTTTCTGATACCACCATCAAATGTTCTCCCTTGCTCGTACGAAGAATTATGTGCCACTATGAAACATATTGGAATGGAGTATCAAACACTAGATGCTTTTCTCGAAGATCATATTATTTATTATAAAGAACATGAAAAATGCAACAGAATACCCTGAATGCCATACGAGCAGATATCGAGATGATCAAATGAAAAAAAAGGTGCCTCACAAGGTTCTTTGTCACATCCCCATTATTTCACATCTGAAATGATTATTCAAGTGCAATAACTTGGCACAATTTATGGATTACCATGCACGCGAAAGGAGTGGAGATGACATTATTCAAATGTTTGTGGATGGTTCATCATTTATGGACATAGAGGAAAAGTGGCCACACTTTAAAGAGGAGCCTCGAAATCTCAGGCTTTCTTTTGCATCAAACGGTGTCAATCCACATGGAGAGATGAGATCTGTTTACTTGGTGTGGCCTATTTTTGTTATAAACAATAACTTTCTTCCATGGATGTCAATAAAGAGGGAGCACATTATATTGACAATGATTTTTCTAGGTATCTTATTATTTTATAGTTATCTACATATAATTATAAGTCTTGGAGTGAAATAGCCACAATAATTATTTGATATTGTTGTTAATTCAACTAGGTAAGTACCAAGTGAAAGATATGAATGTATATATTACATCTCTTATCGACGAGTTGTTGGTGTTATGGAATGGTTTCACTATGTATGACATCTCCTGACCAACTGGACAAAGACAATTTTAATTCTATGCAATGCTTGTGTAGATAATTCATGATGCTCCAGGGTTGACACATTTCTGTGGTATGTTATGGTGAATTCTAGTTGTACGTGATAATTTAAATTCTAAAAATATACATATTTAATCCAATTTTATTGTTATCTTGTAGGTCTTCAAACAAAGGGAAAATTTGCATATCCAATGTGTGGTCCAAAGATAAAATCCCGTCATTCCAAAAGTTTAAGAAAATAGGTGTTTGATGAGTATAGGTAGTTCCTCTCCAGAAATCATAAGTATCGAAGTGCAAAAAGACATCTTTTCAATGGGAAAGAAGAGACTACATCAAAGCCCCAAAGAATGACACCTCACCTATGGAAATTGGAATATAATAGAATTTGAGGTAATATCGTTCCACGTAATGGTCGATGTTTGAAATTATATATTTTGATTGTATTTTGTTGGTTAATTATGTAGTTGATGATTTTGAAGGTCGTGAAGGCATCACCGACTAGCTTCCAAAGGGACTAAAATATTATCACAGAGAATTTAGTAGGCTACCCTACTATGAGCATCTACAAATTGTGCATTTGTTTGATACTATGCATATTGGAAAGAATGTAATACAGACACTATAGAAAATATTGGACGAAAGGCGTGACAAAGAAAAACTTGGCAAAATTTGTAGTGACATTCATGATTTCAATCATGCAATGAAAAATATCATTAAATCAAATAGCAATAAAGACCGGATTAATGCAAGTTCTCTTCCTTGGTTATTAACAAAGCAACAAAGTAATGCCATAAAAAAAGTGATCTGAAAAATTTGATTTCCTACAGAATTTGCTGCGGATATAAGCAATCTCATATCAAAGAAAAATAATTTTGGGTCAGGGATGAAAATGCATGATTGACGTACCTTCATTAAGGTAAGTCATAGTCTTTTGTATTTATAATATATTTGTGTAATTGCATCCAATTTTCATTATATGAAATGATCAGTTGACAATTATTGCAGTATTTTCTACCCCTATCTCTCCCAAAGAACTTCGACAATAATATCAAACAAGTGATATATGATCTTGAAAAATAAATGAGGTAAGCAGTGATATTCGTTTAATATATCAAACAAGTAATATATTGTAAAGTCTCGTATTTATATATTTATGTCTTGAATCCCTTGTAGGTGGTTGTCATCTAAAGAAATCCATCAAGAAAAAATAAAATATTGGAAGAAAATTTTTTTTTGATTAATGTGTGAAATGAAAAAGTGTTTACCTCCATCTTTTTTCAATGCACAAAAACACTACCTCATACACCAAGTTGAGGAGATTGAATTGTCTGGACCTGTACATGCTAGGTCAATGTGGATGGTTGAGAGACACTTGAAATTTTTGAAGGGTTTGGTATGACAAAGAGCACATCTCGAGGGTTATATGGTTGAGGGATATATGGTATACCAGATGATGGTGTACGCTACTCAATATCTTCCTAATCTTGCAGCAAAGACCCATATAGATTGCATTTGGGATCCTGACTCAATTAAAAAATTTGAAGGGGAGTACTTGGTGGGAAACGGTAGATTTAGGAAATTGAAAGGTAATAAATTTGAGATGTTATTGTAGTTAATTAATTCTTAATCTTCAAAATAAATCTATTGTAAGTCATCTATTTACTTTTGTACAACTGCTAAAGAGTGGGATGCAATATATTTGTTTATTGCAAACAATCAAGATTGGATGATGGTATGGATTGAACGATGTCAGTATAATGGTCATAGATTAACATGAGAATCCGTGTCTACATTGGTTATACAAGCTCATTGTAATGGAGATCTCAATGTTACACAAAAGGAAATAGATTTAGCATATGGTTTAAGAGATCACCAGGTACTTATAAATTTGTTAATTAATCAACTGTATGTTTTTCAACTCGTTATACAATAATTTATACATGTTTGACATTATTGCAGTTGAAACACCAAAAGGCTATGTTTTGCAATGGTTATAAATTTTGCATCAAAAAGTTGGATGACACGAAGAGAACTTGTGATTCTGAGATAAGTGCAGTGTTTCAGGTGACTAATATTTCATCTAGAAACTACTTACATCCTCAAGAGTCACAAAATTGATACTATGGTATTTTGGTTTATATACTTGACTATGACTTTAATTCCTTCAAATTATTTCTCTTCGTTGTGAAATGGTACAGACTACGACTCAATAAAAATGATCTTGATAGAACTACTATTGAACATGAGAATGGATTTCTAATGATTAATACAAGGTTGTTTGAGCCAGTTGGAGAAGAGCCCTATGTTCTTCCAAGCCAATGTGAGTAGGTATTTTACTCAGAGGTTTCACATAAACTAGATTGGTCATTTGTTGTTAGACATGATCCAAGAGGAAGGTTGATAAAGTATAATGCGATGGGAGAAGATACCGAGGAAGATGAAGAAGTGGAAGATGATGTAGATGATGATCACGATCGAGAGCTAGTCGAAGAAGAAGATGACGATGTTGCTACTAATGATGATGATGCTGCTACTGATGAGGATGATGATGATGATGATGATGACAATGATGATGATGGTGATGGTGATGATGATGATAAAGGTGATGATAGTGGTGGTGATAATAGTGGTGGTGATGATGTCGTCGACGACGATGATCTTGATGATGAGATGGATGAAGAATATCAATGACATGAATGAAATGCATAATTATGCCAGATGTTTGGAATGTTCTAACGATTATTTTATATGTACTACTCTTATTCACCTTGTTTTATATGTCCTACTTATATATCTTTTCTCTTTTGTTAAGAGAAATTTCATTCTAAAAAAGTGTATTTAATCTCTATATGCTTAAACAACCTCACTAGTTAAGACTGTTCTCATTTGTAGTGGGCATGACAAGAATCAAATCACTTGAAAGACACCAGTATTTAGACATGCACAAATTAGTGACATGATTAAGAAAATTACCTTTCTTTATAATTTCATGGGGTATTTTTTTATATCAATGCATTTAATCTAAATACTATCTTATGAGAGTTTCTTCTGCTAATTTTATATTTCCTTGCACATCAATGATGTTAAATCACAGGGGATTCTCTTTGTTCCCTGCAATGGAGTGAGCTAATTCTAAATTGCTTAGTAATTGCTTTTTATTTCATGGTTGCCTTTGGTTTGTCATTTTGTTTTGAGTGTTTAGTGATTTAAACCAAAGACTTTGACTTAGCCAAAAATGTGCAAGTCTACATTAGTATGTTTCTTTTTATTGTAATTATAATTAGTATGAATGAACAAAATAATGACAATGCAATATTTTTGATAATGCAATATTTGTCGAGATAGCATCAATGACTTCAGTCAATGTGCCTATGTGTCAATGTGGTGTTGGCCCATGCATGTTGAAGATGTCACGCACAACAAGTAATCCTGGGTGTCAATTTTGGCTTTGCCCAAATAGGAAAAAGGTTTCGATACGTAATTATATTTTATGTTTAAAAATAATGTGGGAACTAATCATTTTATGAAGAACTGATGTACATTTGGTATTGTAGGGAAATAGTGGATGTCAATACTTTTTGTGGGTCGATCAAACCACATTTACATCTACCCCATCTACATCTATACCTGATGTAGGAAATGAGTGCGACTTGTGCAAGGCTCGAGAGGTAGCAAGTGCCGCCAAGATTGCTTCAATGGTGAAAGTAGAAATCGTATTTCTGTGATGACTTCTTTGTGTAGTTTGTGCACTACTTTGTTGGGACCATATGCGTAAATGTGGTTAATAGAGGGCTATTATAGATACTAAATTTTTTATAGAATTTCTAGTAGATACACATAAAGAACATGCACATAAACACAACAAATGAGAAACATAAATGTAGATATCACAACAACTGAGAAACATAAATGTAGGCATCATGATCACAATTTTTTGGAGATACAACATAATTGAATGGTATACCCAGACGATGCAACACAACTATATATCACTCCTCTGGTTCCAAGTTTACACTATGGTAAACAAACTCATAGATAAAGAATAAATTTAGAGAGTGGAGGAGAGCCGTAATGACCAAAATAATACAGGGTCCCTATATTATTTCATTCATTATCGCTCTCCTCCTGTGCTCTCTAAATTTATTTTTTATCATATGAGTTTTGTTTATAGTAGTGTCAACTTGGAACTAGAGGAGTAGTGGTTTTGTTTCATCATCTGGGTATACCACTCAATTATGTTGTGTTTCCAAAAAAATGTGACCATGATGCCTACATTTATGTTTCTCAGCTATTGTGTTCTAGGACCCCTTATGACCCTTTACGACCCTTTATGATCCCTAAGCATACATCTTAGAGGTCTTAAAATGTCATAAAGGGTCATAAGAGGCTCCTAGGAGGGGTCAGATAAGCTTCCACCTTCATGTGGTTGGCCCTGTTAAGTAGAGAATGTTAAACTATTATCGAAACAAAGAGAAGCTCAATAATTTAAGATCTCAATCCATGTACAACAAATATATATCGATCTATCTCAATAGCTACCAAATCAATAGATCTCTGCCAAGAACCCAGTTGCAAAGAAACACCATAGACCACACCGCGAACCCATTGTGAAGAGGCATCCAATGTCTCATAAGTTGCATCAAATGACCCACTTTCTATAATCTAAGTCTCTCCGCTCAGTTCACCAAGAAGAAGACTTCTCCCAAGTCATCACGGACACCATAGTGATCTACGAATCTCCAATGTGCAAGTTTTGCATGTCGCTCTCTTGACATCACATCTAACTCATTCAAAACTGTAGAAAAAATGGTAAAAAATCCTAGCGATCCGTCACAACCCGATCTCAACAACAACGCAAAGAGTAGCTCGATTCTGTCTTCAAGCTGATCAATGCACAATCTACTCAAACTCCAAGTCAAGTCACCACGACACTCCATAGGAATAAAGCACATCCAATTCAGACCAAAGAAGTGAAGAAGTCACTTGAATCAGATCTGAATGCAATCAAGTCTGCATATATCCTACGAACACATCAGGAAGAATGCATCTCTGATCGCTACACTAGCTTCTTGTGCTGGAGCAGTCGCTGTTAGAAATCTCGATTTGGTAGGATCCATTCCAAATCCAAGTCTCTAGAATTGACTCAATAATCCACGAGCCACTACCGAATCTACTACAAATTCATCTCCTAATGATCCATAACCAAATCACGAGTAGGAACCAGATGTGCAAGAACACCATTCTGAATCGATACCAACTCGATCGACATATATATATATATATATATATATATATATATATATATATATATATATATATATATATATTAAAATTGATTTTCATCACAACTGTGATGCCCATAAAATAGCGACGGTTATCTATCGAAACAGTTTGACATCCAGCCATCGCATGTACAACATCATTGTCAGTAAAAAAATATAAACGACGGATATTCATCGTAAACTTTTGACGGGTCTCCATCGCATGTACATCATCGTTGTTGTTAAAAACTAAAAATGATGGCTATCCTTCGTAAACTTCCGACAGATATCCGTCGCATTAACAGCAACTCCGTCGGCAAACAAACTATAAATGACGGCTACCCATCAGAATATTCTTACGGGTCGCTGTCATTTGTATTTTTTTGCAATGGCCACAAATAGGTCCGACGATAGGTTCACCTTGCACCCCCTTCTTGCGACGTCCATTATCGCCGTAATTACGATGCAAATCAAAACTATCATTTTTTCTAACTGCAAAATTGCGACATCAGTTGGTGTCACTTTATGGATGGTATACAGTCATAATTCTGACAGTATGCCATTGGAAAAAGGGCTCGAATGTACTAGTGACCTAATGCAAGGGAGGAGAGGGAGAGGGGCCAAAGGCACACCCTAACAAGATCCACTTTGCAAAACAACACACGGAAGTAACAACAACAACAGTGAGAGAGAGAATACATAAACTTTCATATATTATCTTCAAATTGATTCATACATGCCAGGTTATAAGGCCTTCCCGGTTTAGGCCAGATATTAAAATCAAGTATAGAGGTCCTCCAACATGTGAGGATCTGCCAACAATATTTATTTTTCTATGTTCTATTTTCTATCCCCCAAAAACTCTTTTAAACTCTAACCAAACAACTATATTTATACAAGAGGCTACCAAGCCAAGTCGGCCTTCAGATCCACCATCAACGGAAGGAATGACCAGATCTAGGTCTACATGCTTCCCAATGATAGATGCCACCATTAAATCCATGACCAAAATTAATTACACAAGTCGGCTTCAACAAAAATCTAAAACAAAAAACTCAGTAAGCAAGGATAACTGAGCGCCAGACAAGCATCGACGAGCGCCAGGGAATTAACTGAGCGCTAGAGAGATAACCAACCAACTCGGTCAACAAAGGAAACTGAGCAACGCCAAACCAAATTGGTCAAAGTAGGAACTGAGCAACACAGACAAATTTCAAATATGTTTTTGGTGACATAGGATTGCCAAGGACCTGAGATGCTCCTGCATCAGATACTGAAAATCATCATCATCTACTTGATGGCATATTAACTTTTTCTTAGGTTCTACACATCAAGCTAACTAATACTCTATCTGATCTTCATTATCCTCAGGTGCAACAAGAGCATATACATGTCTAGCAAAAAAATATTAAGTACATGCACAAATAAAACTTGTTTAAAGGTTTATAATTCAAATATACTCATAAATTATATGACATACACATGTAACTAATATAATTTAAAGTTTTACAATAAATTTAATTAAATTACCAAGTTGTATGAGGTCTAAAACATGATCATAATCTTATGATGCAAAGGCATGATCCGTCTTGATTTATTATATCATCTTCATCTTGTGTCTCATTAGGTGTTAATGATTTTTTTTGTCATTCTTCAACCCATTCTATATTCTCGCATTCTTCCCATTCACTTGCAATACAAAATTGACAAAAACATGCAAGCTCCCTAGTTCATATAGTTCAAGTGTTATAATTAGAACTCCTAAATGAATGTCATTTAGCTGATCCACTGATTGTATCACAATCATATCTTGAAAGGATATTCTTCTCTTCAACTAGCTAGAAAAACATGTTTGATTGTAGAGTTGTGACTTGATCCAGTAGATAAACTTATTTTACACCATTCAACAATTGCATGTGCATCTTTAAATTTTGATTTTTCCTCAAATTCGAGTTTCTCTCTACAAAGGGCTCTCTTAACAAATGCACCAGAACCATCATGTTCTCCCTTCCTGTGTCCGGCCTAAAAAAACTCCAAATATGTTGGATATTTATTTTCTTGTGTCCTACTCAACCAATAAAATATTCTAGCATTCTTGAATTTTCCTATGCAATTATTTGACCATATTAGATGTTGTGTTATATAAATTTATCTCTCCCTTAAATTTTCATAAAAGGTCTTAAAACAATACTGGACAAACTCTGATGAGTGTAATTTATAATCACTCATATAGAAATGGTACTCTCAATATTTTTTGATTGTCTTATGTACTATCAGGTGCATGCCTATAGACACTATGAACAAAAATTGTTACTTGCATTGAATTATAATATTGTGGTTGGATCTCATCTTGTGGTGCAAATATGTAGTTCTTTGCAAATTCAACGACTAAAAGTATACAAACAATTGGAAATGTATTCTTGCATATGCGAAATTGTCCATCAAGCCATCTAGAATTTTGAGAGTGTTTCACATATTTAGGTACGACCTTACTCTTGAATTCATTCATAAAAACATGAACACTAAGCTTTTCAGTTATTAGATCGCACCATTTTCCAACCTTTCCATCCTTCAATGGATACTCAACAGTTTTAAATCTTTGTATATCAACTAATTGTTATCCAAAATAAATTGAAATATTTTCATGAAAACATTCATCTAATAATGTAAGATTTCCACATACATCACATACACCAGAAACACATGCATTCAAAAGATAAAATTACTCATTAGGTGGGTTCCAAAACAAACTTGATATAAACTCCTTTACAGTTTGAGGTGGTATATTTATACCACATTCCTGCAACATTTCATTAGTATGCATAGTAGAATGTATAGATCAAAAAATATTATAATGATAACGAAATTGAACATTAGTTTTGCTACAAGTGATTCTTTCCTTGTTAATCCTTACATACCATGGTTTACATTTTTCAAAAGATCTTTGATTAATACTAATAGTTAACACCTTGTCATCCATAAATTTTTTATACAATTCAGTTTGAGTCGTATCCAAAAGGTGTTTTGGATGTGGATCACGAACTTTTAAACTGACTCTTAATTTAATAACATATCTGGTATTAGGGGATACTCTTGTATTATCGTGCCAAAAAATTTCAATCAAAGTTTTGACTTCACCAGTAAGTTTCATGTCAGACCTCGAGAGTCTGCCGCTGAAGGTCTATAAATGGTTTGCCGAATCACTTTCAAAGTTAATGTTATACACTGATTTGCACCCTTATTTCAAGCTCTCGTAGTCTTGATAACTCAGTATAACAAGGGAATCATCTCAAGGTTGTGGGACCTTTTGCTAACCGAGATGAGACCTCTAGATTCTAGGCTGGTTCCTCTTGGATAATCACCCTGATTTGCTCTTAGCAAGAAAGTAAACTTTGAGGGGAAAGGGATAGAAGAAATGCATGGAAAGGGAAATAATAGAAAGTAAATCTATCCTACCAGGTGATGCACCGAACTTGGGTTTGGATCTCAATACAAAGGGATGAAACCAATGAAGGAATCAGGTCCAAGAGATTACAACTTACTGAATAGGCTTGCATAAGTATTTCATAGGAGGGTGTGAATAGGGGACTCAACCTATGACCTACAAACAAACATCATTTTCTGCAACTAGGTGTAGGAATGAGACAAGGCTGCTAGGGGCTGTAGTATACCCACAAAACACCTAAATCAGATCAAACACAGGAAACACACAAAATTGCAGAAAGCAAGAGGAACCAGGAAACCTGAGATATCATTGAAATCATTCATAAAATTTGATTCAATAAGAGATAATCCAGACATGAAGGCATGAGGACAACGAAAATGTCACAAAATGCTTTGCAATATTTGAATTCATCAATGAAAACTTACAAGATGTGGGAAACCAGAGAGCAAAAATGCTACAGATAGTTCTCCAAGGAAAGACTTTCCCTTTTTACAAAATGTCCATTCTGAGCACTACAGGCTCCAAAAAAATAATATATACATTCCCTACACGTAGGCAAGAACCAAACTTTTAGGGCTACATAGATTTTACAATATAATAATCAACCCTAGGCTAGTCGCTTCTGATCATAAATGTGCTTTGTAAATATCTCAACCGATCAGATATCTTCTTTGTGTGCCCATGCCTGAATTGATCAATCTGCAGAAAAAAACTCATCTTGATCCATCTACCCCTCTGCAACCTACTCAGCCATGAATGCGCAAAATCTGATCCCACGCAGAGATAAGAAATGACCCTTGACGGCCGCCCACACCTCTTTCATCATCCCCTCATAACTATGCGTGTCCTGCAACATCAATTCCTTAGCTACCTATAGTTGCCAATGTTCACCTTGGAAGATAACCCGCAAAAAAATGATGCACCACTTAAAAATACCACTGGTCGCATGATCACATGAGCTAAAAAAGCCTCATGCGATCATGCGACAAGCTTCATTGAATACTGCCACCGCTTGACACATGATCGCCTGGACCCGCGAGACCCACCACCTGCAGCTGCTAACGGCTTGTCGCATGGTCGCATGGACTCAGAAAAGCCCATGCGATCATGCAACCAACCGTTAGAGGTTACCTGATAACTGCTAGCGGCACCACCAAAATTATTGGCGTTGACTGCAAGAATAACCCCGGGTTCACTTTTCCCTTTGGTCGCCAACTCGCATTATCTTTTCTTAACCTCGAGCTCCATCTGGTGACTACGCGAAACAAGCTAACTGCGCAACCACGCTCTTTGCCAAGTTTGGAGGCCTTGCTAAATCATATCTGCCAACTCGGCGAACAAAGAAACCTTTACGGACACCGCCAAGTTAGAAGGAAAAGAAATGGCCTCCGCTAAACCTCTGCCAACAAAGTCCGGCCCCACAAAAAAAAATGCCCCCTTTGAAAATGTCAACGGTCGCATGATCGCATGAGCTAAAAGCCTTCATGCGATCATGCGACAACTCCTTAAAAATTTGCCTCTGCCGCCGCGCAAGACACTTGGGGCCCGCAAAAAACATCCACCTACCAAACCCTTGCCATGTGGCCCAACAGGAGCTGACCACAAGACCTTGAAAAGTCAGCGGTCGCATGATCGCATGAGCTCGAAAGGCTTCATGCAATCATGCGACAACCCTTAGAAAATCCACCTCCGCTTTGCCACAAAAGCTCGGGCTTACGATCGTACTGCAAACTTAACCCTGGGTCACCTTTCTCCTCTAGTCGCCGAATCACTTGTTTCTTCCTTAACCCCGGGCACCCCTTAGCGACCACATGAAAATCGTTGATCTTTGCTTCATCTGATAGTAGTTGCTGAGTCGCGTTACCTTTTTGGCATATTCTTTCCGTTAGGAGATTACCCGACTAAGGGAAGTCTCGTAACCGCCAGATAGAAGGAATATTCCTCTTTTTACTGCGAGATTACCCGACCGAACATAGAATCAGGCCCACCTCCAACTGCGCAACCGCGCAAAGCTTATCAACCTCGAGCCCAGAATCGCCACGTGTCACTCCCCCATCGGTCCAACCGCCACATCAGCAAACACCTCAGCACCTCAGCACGGACCCACAACAACACCGCCCGCAAGCATGCTAACTACTGACGGTTTGTCACATGGTTGCATGGGCTCATAAAATCCCATGCAATCATGCGACCAACTGCATGAGGCTAGCCACTGACCGCCACCGCTTGTAACCGGACCGCCTATCGCTTGTCGCATGATCGCATGCGGCCAGGAAGGCCTATGCGATCATGCGACAACATCAACCTATGACCCTTGCCTTCAACATTGCCGGCTTGTAACCATCATAACCACAGGCGGTTAGTCGCATGGGCTCAGAAGAGCCCATGCGATCATGCAACTAACCAGAAGATGCTACTCGATAACCACTGGCACTTGTCTTGACTGCCAATCCTTTGCTGATAGCGCATCAACGGTTGTCGCATGATCTCATGGGATCGGAAGATCCCATGCGATCATGTGATAGCTGTCAGATCTTCTGCACTAGCACGGCCTTAGGCACCGGGACCCGCTTGATCGGAGTTGCGCGCTTAGGGCCGAAAACACAGAAGGGGTGTCGAAAACACAGAGGGTTTTCGAGCGAAGGTCAAAAACACACCGAATTTTCAGAGCGGATAGGTCGAAAACACACCGAACTTTCAGACCAAAAGGCAGAAACATCCCGAGCCTGTAGAGAGGAGGTCGAAAACACACTGGGTTTTCGACACTTGAGTAGAAAACACACTGGACTCTCGACACTAAAGGGCAGAAAACACAGAGAGCTTCGACACTTGAGCATTTCTTTTGGAAAATAGGAACCATGACAAAAAATGAATGACAGGGAAATTTTGGGCAACAATTAACTCTTCTCTTTATAGCTCTTGTTAAAGTTTTATGATGAATATTAAGATATCCACTTATGTTTGAAATCATTCTTTTATCAGTAGTAGTTTTGTTTACTAAAGTTTTTATTGCTTGTCGTGCCATATTGCTATCTTTAGAATGACTTTTCTTTCCAATTGTGGCAAAGGTACTAGCAACAGTTGATAAAACTTGTTTTAGAGACTCATCCTTCTTGGATTTCACATAAATGCCTAACCTCTTCATCACTTTTCACATTTTAGATATTTTAATTAATTATAACATTAATTAACATTAAAACCCAAATTTCTTATTATAAAAAAATTGTCTAAACTATCTGGTCACATGTGTCCTAATCTGTCTCCATGAAACCAAACCACGTAGATTGTCTAGCACATCACTTTTTATTTGAAATTGTTCATTCATTTCATTATCATTCAAAGGAGTTTCTTTCTCAACCGGTGTTTCTATGTCTACATCCACATTGTTGATTTCAATTGAATTGGTGTTTGATTTTCAGTTTCAATCAGGGTTTGACTTTCAATTCCTTTATCGTTATGATTAACATTACTAATTTGTGAAATTTGATGTGCAATTAAATTTGTTACTCTATCTTCAGAAATAAAATTTAAATCATTTATATTGTAACCCACTTCTAGCAAATGATGAACTTCTTTATCAGAATAAGTTATATTTGGCTGTGAAGACATACTTGTATCCAATACTGGATTAGAGGATGCACCTAAATTTTCTTCTTCAACCTCTGCATCCATCATGGTGTCTTCATTGTCCTCCTCTTCTGAAACAATTGTTGAACTCGATGCTCCAAAATTATTCAGTTTTCGAAGTCTTTCTCTTATTTCTAGTTGTCATTTTGCCTCCTCTTTATTTGCTCCAACCTCCTCAGTTGTCAGAACCTTCCTTAGCCTCTTTCTACATTACTTTGATCCCATTTTTGCACCAAGATTTGAGTTCAAATGATTCTTTTCATGTCAAATGCAAAACAAGACAAAAAAAGAGAATGTTGATCAAAATATTCTATTTGCAGTATGGATCATTAAAAAAAATGATTGAATGCTTGTTAATCATTGAGACCAGGCCCACATTCTTGTTTTTTGGCTACAACAACTCTTTATAAAATGGGCACCCGTTATTTAAATGAAACAGGCACCCGATATTTAAATGAAACGGGCACCCATTTTTTATTTTCACAAAACGGGTGCCTATTTTTTGAATTTTAAAAAATGGGTGCTCGTTTCATAAAACTATGAGTGAGAACCATACCCGCTGGCCTGGTTTTTAGTTTGGGTTAGGCTTGGTGTGACCAAGCCTATGCTTGGCCCTACAAAAATATGGCTAAGACATTACAGTATAAAATTTTTGCCTTGCCATAATTTTTTGGAACCTTCCTGACTGAATTTTTTGATAAAATGAAAACCCATTTTTGTTCTTATTGTGCAGATTATAAAAATATAGATTTTATAGTGATATGAGAAATTTTAATCTTTTACAATATTTATTAAGCCAACATGGTACCTAAACTTGAAATACTAAGGCTAACTAAAATTTTAATAACTTTTTTTGAAAAATGAGTTATATTACATCAATCTACATAGAATTTCTTTGAAATTATTTTTTCTTTTTTGAAAAAAAGTGAAGTTATCATAAAATTATGGTGGTCGTACACCAGAGGTTTCAAAAATGTACTTTATAGTCAATTAAAAATTAATAAAAAATATATTCAATAAAAAAAAGATAAAATATTCTCATCAATCTTCAATGTTTTAGGTACCTTTCCCCAAAAGGATTCACAAAAATATATTTATTTACTTTTTAATTGGGTGGTCATACACGTGTGAGGTGTGGTCCTGAAACACGCATTTTGAAAAAGTGGTTTTTAAACATGCCTACTAAAATTCAATTTATACCATGTGGGTATTGAAATAAACTACATATTTGAAAAGTAGACTCCAAGCACTAAATTTTATATTACTGAAGTTTTTCAAATTTCAACATCAATTGACATAAATTTTGAAAAACAAAGAAAACACTTCCACTTTTTGCCCAAAAGTGGGACTCAACTTCTTGCAGCCACCCCTAATTTCAAATTAAGTTTCTTCTTCAACCAAACCCAATATTTGTTCAAACATTCACAGTTCAGGAGAATATGATCCACTATTTCAACATCTTTCCTACATAAAGCACACCTAGAAGGTCCTTGAAGTCCCATTTTGTAAATCTTTATGCTGTTAAAATCCTTTGTTGTAAGGTAACCCATGCAAACATACCTAACTTCAGTAAACAATCCTTATTCTAGCATAAGTCTATAGGTAACTCTGTTCTAGAAAGGTCATGATTCTCATAAAGGCATTTATACCCATCTCTGGTGATATATTCCCCTTTTTTTGACCCTAACCACCCAATCCTATCTTCCTGAGACATGGGAGAGATCACTCTAGATTCCAATATTTCCATCAACCTAACTTTGAAATTTGTCGGTAAATTAAGGTTCCTACCTATTTCCCATCTCCATCCCAGAACTAGGTTTCCACTTGGAACTACCATATAATCTTTAACATAAATACCAACCCTCTCCTTGAGGTAGTCTATAGATACCTAATCTCTTAGAAGAGTTTGTGAAATTTGGTATCCACACCAAGAATCCTCCCAAAAAAGAGCTTGTCCGCCATCTCCAATACTCCAGGAAACTTTATGTCTGATGAGAGGCCTACATTCCTTCATAAAATTCCATAATCTAGAACTACTTGGGGGTGACTCATGGTGGAGAACGCTCAATGGGTTATTTTCATCCAAATATTTGTACCTAACTACTTTAACCCATTTTGATTCTGGTTCCCTAATCATCTTCCACACTAGCTTCGATCCTCAGGCTACATTTTGATCTCTCATTATTTTTAGATTAACCTCCCCATCCTCTCTAGATCTATAAATCTTATCCCAGGCTACTAGAGCCATCCTTTTTTTTCCAATCCTTTCCAAAATAATATTTTCAATTTATTAGCTAGGCTTTTTTTTAATCTCTACGAGTATATTATAGCAAGACATCTGATATATAGAGATAACTGAAAGGATAAATTTCAACATTGTTACTCTCACAGCTGTTGAGAGCCATTTCCCTTTCCAAGATTTCATTCTCCTCTCTACCTTGTCCAAGACATCTTTCCACAAGATTGAAGGTTTCCTCCCCTTATCTAATGGAAGGCCGAAGTACTTGCTAGGAAAATCCCCTCTCTTGAAACCTAGGATATTTAAAATTTTGGTTTCTAACTTAGCATTCATATTTAAGAAAAAGATCATTGACTTATCTCTATTAATATGTTGTCCCGATGCCTCTGAATATTCTACTAATATCTTCTTGAAATTCCTATCCTCCTCTACTTCCGCCTTCCCATAAAGAATTGTGTCATCCACAAATTACTAATGAGTGGTTGGTTCTAGTTCACTAGTGATTTTAATCCCCTTAATGCTATTTTGCTCCCTTTCCCTATTCAAGGATCTGCCAAGGGCTTCTACCATTATAATAAATAGAAAAGGAGATAGAGGATCCCCCTTACCGAATCGTTAAAAGATTTCAAAGAAACCTTTTGGGAATCCATTTACTAAAACCAAAATTCTGGGTGTGGAAATACACTCAAAAAATAGATTAATCCATTGTTTTGAAAATCCAAAGGCCTCTAAGCATTTGCAAAGGAATCTCCAATCCACTTTAACATAGGATTTTTTAATGTCCAGTTTAATAAGCATACTAGTGTCCTTATTGCATTGAACAATATGGATTGCCTCCTAGGCTATAATTACCCCATGCAAAATAGATCTTCCTGGCACAAATCATGTTTGTTCATCCAATATAATTTCTGGGAGTAGGGTCTTTAATCTATTTTCCATAGTCTTTGTTAAGATCTTGTAAATGGTATTACACAACGAAATCGGTCTATAATCATCTAAATTAGATGCATTTTCTTTCTTTGGAATAAGCGCTATAAAAGAAAGTCGAGAATCCATCCAACCCTGGAGATTTGTCAGGATGGAGTTGTTTTAGGGCTTCCTCTACTTCTCCTTTTGACAATTTTGAAATCAAACTTCTATTTTGTTCTCTTTTAATAAGGGTCGGGATGTCTCTAAGGATATTTCCTTGAGATCTCTTTAAAGAACCTTAACTATTCAGTAGATTTTTGAAGAAGATTATCACCTCTAAAAACATCTTCTAGTTTCTCCACCACTTTGCCATTTGATTTTCTGAATTCCCCTATCCTATTTACCTTCCTCATTATCTTTGTACTATTATGAAAGAATCTAGTATTTGTATCTCCTTCAGAAAGCCAAATCCCCCTTGACTTCTATCTCCAAAATATTTCCTCTTTGGCTAAAACATCTTCAAATTTGTTTACTAGGTTCTTTTCTTTCAAAAAGGTCTCCTGATTCGTACCTTCCTTTAAAACATGTTCATTTAATTCTTCCATTTCCTTTTCTATCTCTTCCTTATTCTCAAACATGTCCCCAAAATTGTCTTTATTCCATTTCTTTAATCTCCTTTTGATAGCTTTTAGCTTTGCCATAAATATAAAGGCTTTTTACCCTTCAAAAACTTCCTCTTTCCACCATTTTTCTAGCAATACCATCAGCTCATTATCCCTAAACCACATTTTCTTGAATTTGAACAAGCATCTAGAAAGTTTTTTTTTTTATTGTAGGAAAAAGTAGGTTTTAAAGGGGACCTGAAACCCCGGACAAGCTAGAAATAAAGTTTAGCATTTAAAGAAAACTAAAAAGAAACAGGATTGAGGACCAGTCTGCCATAACCAAATACCAACAAAAAACTGACAAAAGGCCAGCACCAGGGACCCAGGGCACTATGCAAACTCCTTGTGAGTTTTGTCAGCATCCTGCTTCGCCTCAGATATCCTCTTTATTGCAGTGTTGAAGTCAGAGAGCTCAAGGATTCTTTCTTGAATCTTCCTCCTTTTCACAGACCTGGTGTATTTTTTGGGCCCTTCCTCTTCCATATCCTCAGTGTTCTCATCAGGTTTCTTGTTGGGGGAGCCAGCATCCAACTCTTCTTTAATGGTCATGAAGCAGTCCATGGCCGAACCCATAAATTTTTTGTTGTCATGCATGTATTTTTTCATGGAATTCTCCATCGTTTCCATTCTAGCTTGTATTTCCTGCACCTTTTTATCCACATCAATGTTCATGTTGCCTTCTACAGTTTTCGAACCAAAGTCCAACTTCTCCTACAAGGAATCCACCTTAGCGGAAATGGAGCGATATTTTAAGTTTAAATTCTTGATTTCCTAAAAAACCCATTTCAGAAGATGAAAAGAATACATGGAAGCAGCCTTAGCATTTTGGAGAACCCCAAAGGGTGGATCAATTTTATCATCCATGTCTTCCTTAAGCAGTTGAACATTCTGTTCTTGCATATCCATCGTTTTAGTGAAGGAAATGTTCTGAGAGTTAGGAAATTTCATTTTCTCCTCACCAGGTGAAGCCGTCTCCGCATCAGGGGAATTTTTCTCCTCATCCATGGCATCTTTCTGAATATCCGACCCAACCTCCATGACCACTTCCAGTTTAGGGGAGATAGGCACATCATGATCTTTGGAGCTTTCGTAGTCCACTAAAATGGGCACCTGTTGACCAACAACATCCTCCTCATTTTTATCTTCCTCGTTGTTACTCTTGATTCCGGAGGTGTTACCCATCTCCATAGTACCAGTGGCTTCCTCTTCAATGTTATCATTATCCCACGAAGCTGTATTTGAGACTGAGGTCAAAGAATAACTATCTTCCTTATTGGAATCGACCATATCATCATAACCTTCCGCACTATCAGCAGAGGTTTCTGTTTCCATACCAACCTAGAAGGTTTGTTATTTTCCTTTATCTAGAGAGATACTAAAAAATGGTCTGACCTTGAGACAGTGAGGATAGAAGACTCCAACTCAAAATTAAAGTCAATCAAGCTACCTTTGAAAAAAAACCTATCTAATTTTTATGTGATGTTACTAAACCCTAATCTTCGATTGGTCCAAGAGAACATCCCATTATTTGAGTTGATATCCATTAGTTCATTCCTATTATCCAATCCTTAAAGGTCATCATAGTTTGTGTCATTCTTCCTAAACCCCTTGCTTTCTCATCTCTATTCAAAATAGCATTAAAATCACCCCTATTACAAAAGTCTAATTTAGAAAGCAAACGAAAAACATTTATATTTCTCTCCATACTCCTTTTTTATCTTGAAGATTCAAGGGTCTATAAATATTGAATGCTATGAAGTCCATGTCACAACTTGTGCTTTTAATGCTCCCCCCCATCCAAAATATACCACCTCCCAACTTCACAAAGATGACCTTTCTTGGATTCCATAGTATCCCCAAACCAGCTAAGGCTCCTACAACTGGCTCTCCCTCAACTTCCCATCCTCCTAATCTCTTTTTCAACCCAATCAGATCTTGTACACCTATCTTAGTTTCTTGTAACATCAGTATTTCCATTTCATACTTCCTTATAAAGAGCTTTAGAATGCATTGTTTTTTGGGGGTGTTAATTCCCCTAACATTCCATGTAATCAACTTCATTTCCCTATAGGAGGGTCCTTCCCCTTCCATGCATACAGTGTCATGATCTTCTCTTCTCCAACTGTCATTGCATCTTTTGTTCTTAGCTTGTTTAGTGACTTCCTTCCTCATTTTTTAGGTTCCTTCGTGAAATCAACCTTCTCCATTCCTTTCTGTTTAAAATATATGCCTAAATTAATAGCCTCATCTTCTGAACTTTCCATTTTTACTAAGCTCATTGTTGTATTGCCTATTTCTATCAAACCTTCTACATCTCCCTCCCCTTCCTACATGAAATCCTCCATAGATTCTAGATTTAAAACATCAATCATTCTTCTTAACATATCTTGGCTACTCCTAGTCAGTCCTTCATCCTCCCTGATAAGGTCCAAACCTAATAAATCATTCAAATTTTCTATCTCTTCCCTTTCATTATCGTTAAAATTTCTAACCATTTCTTAACTAGATTCCCCCAAATTTTCCTTCTTCATCCCATACTTCCTCATATCAGTTCATCTCTATATTATTAAGTTCTTGATTAACTTCCTCCCTCATCTTTTCTGTCTGATCTAAAATATCTTTTAAGGATTCTTTGTATTGATCAATACTAATGTCTTCGTCCTCCAATACCTCCCTACTCTTTTCTTCCCCATGTGTACCTTTTCTATTTACATATAATTTAACATTGTCCTTCTTACTCCCATCATACAACGTCTTAGCTATATGGGTCTCTCTCCTTCCAATATTTTCAAGTTATTTTCCCCTTATTCCATAGAACCTCTCGAACCTTCTATCTATTTCTATAATTTGTGTTTTCACAATCTCACCTTCTTCTACTTCTTCATTTCCTTCCTTGTGATTATTTTCTATCACAAACCCTCCCAACTAATTATCATTGAATCTTACCTCCACATCTTGTCCTAAATCAAATAACCTAGGGTTCCCTTCCTCATCTAGGGTTTCCTCCTCCCTCAGTGGGCCTTTAAAGATTTTTGGATGAATTAGGTAGGAGGATTCTTTGATCCTAACCTCCACAACTTTCAAATTTTTGTTGTTAATGTCCATTTTAACATTCATAATGACATCTGATTTTACGAAATTTCCTCTACCATTCCCACATAAATTACAAACTTATTACCTATTTTTTCAATAATTTCTCTATTTAATAATTCTATTGGTAAATTTAGAAGCAAAATTTATCTTTCTATTTTAATTTTTTTAAAGTTTTTAGGATTAAAATTGGACTTCCAATCTAAAAAATTAAAACCATAACCTTTAAATTAAGGTGATTCTTCATTTAAAAACCTATTCTTGTTGGATTAATTTATGGAAATTTAAGTATTGAGAGGGGAGGGTTGAATCAGTACTACAAAAACTTTATCTAACTTTCTAACCATTCACCGAATTGATAACTTTGCATATAACAACATAAAAACATATAAAACAATATCATGAAACACAACTCATAACACCATGATTTTGGTATCGCAAAAATCCTTGGTTAGAGGAAAAAACTCCGGTGGGGATGACACCCACAACACTTCACTACTGGAGTAAAGAGCTTGCTTGGTTAGAGCTACAATGTTAGCTATTTATGATAGCTTACCTTGTTAAAAGTATTAACCCTGTTAAGAGTCTAAAGAATGATTAAGTCTACCTTACTAAATGATTTTACAACTCTAATCTAAGAGATGTACCCTGTTAAAGGATTTACAATATAAGACCTCTTAGGATCTACTTCGTTAAGAGCTTTTACAATTTTGATTACACACTAATCAGTACATAAACTTGTCTGTAATACTTGCATCCATATATGCCTTTCAGACTCAATATGCTCAACAAAAATTTACCTCATACTGTACTTCACTCACAATCTCAATTCTCTACTCGGTAGCTTCAACTCTAAATTTCTTTGTTACTCGGTGGCTTCTCTTCTCATCACCTTCTTTCTATAATTTCTCCTTCGCATACACACACATTCTCTCTCTCTCTCTCTCTCTCTCTCTCTCTCTCTCTCATGCAAGGGCATCCAAGGTTGTGGTAGGGGCATTCTTGGTCCTCGGTGAAACTGCATGGAGATGTGTTATTTTGGCCAGTGTTACTCGGTTGCAACCTTGACTAACAGTCTCAGTCATTGAAGGAAGCTCAGTCACTAAGGGAACTCGGTAGTCTCTGGCACTCGGTGAAAGTGTTATTCGGTGATACCTGCGGTGCTCGGTCGACACCGGTGCTCGGTGATGCCTGACATGCTTGGTTATTTCACTGTTGCTCAGCAGTTTTGGTTTACTGACTGGAGTTCTGTGTAATTTGTTGAACTGAATTAGTGCATCTATTGTCGGTAGTTGTTGTTACAGGCCGACATGTTGTATTCAATGTTTGTAAGGTGATTTATAAGCTGACTTGTATTGCATTTAATAATTGTTAGGAAGAGTTAAGGGTTTCATCCAGCCGACTTGTGGCTGATGATTAGTATTTATAAGATGTTTGGGTAGTTGTTTAGAAGGACTTAGAGGTCACAAATCTTGATGACTTGGAAGACTTAGCGAATCAAATCTAAGGTTCTGAAAGCTGGAGTTGGTGAATTTGTGGAAAAGATCTTGCATGATCTTGCAGATCAGATTGTTATTTGATAGTTTTTAATTGCAGAGCTAGCAGTTTGCACACTTGGAGACAAGGAGGTTGCTTCGAGGCTTGCGAGCTCAAGTTTAGATCTACCTTAGGGTTTCCATCAGCTGTTGATTGTTTTCAGAGCTGAACTAGTTGAGATTGTATTGGATCTGTGTGGATCTTGAAGAACTTGTTTCTGATTGTAATTGGCCCTAACCCAGAAGGCCTTATAGTTGGGCATGTTAATGAAAATTTGAGTTGAAACATATTGTGTACTGGAGTTTTCCATTGTGTAATTCTGAAGCTGCAAGGCTGGATTGTCCTTAATTGGATCCTTCCTACCTTGGTCTGCGTCTCTCTCTCTCTCTGATTTTTACACTCCAATTCATTTTATAATCAATTCTAGAAGAGGTGGAAACAATCTAGAATCTTATCCTTAAGCAGTGCTAGCATTAGTTACATCTCCAATGCATATATCACATTTAATTCTCATTGGTGGATCTCACCTTGTAATCATGAAAAATCATCATGTTTGAATCTCCAATTATTATCAAACAATCTCCTTGAGATTTGTAAAATGCTTTCTACTCGGTGTCCAGATTCAATGTATCTATAGATTATTTTTATGTCGGCATGTGTTTCTCGGTAATATTTTTTTCTCCTTCTCGGTAATATGTATGTACTCTTGGTTCGATAATTATTGTAACTCGGCACTTCTCGGTGTTCGATGCTCGGTCTACCTTGCTTGATGTTTGCACCTTATTCCTTTAATCAAAATTTTCTTTTCCTTACTTCCCTTTATCAACTAGCTTATTTGCTTTACCGACTTGACTATCCTTCTTTACCAAATGACTTTGACAATCATTATGACTAATCAAAACTAATGACAACAAAATAACTCTAGAGGAGTATCAATCTCCCCATTTGGCATTAGTTTGGTATCTTTGTTAAATTTTCAAAGTCATCAAAATTATGTGTCCTTAGCAAAATTTGACCACGCATACACTCTTCGGTATAATTCCTTATATCTCCATTATCCAATTACTCGATACGCTTTACTTATTACTCCCCTTATAGTAATAATCCATGTACACATATCTATCCATCTCCTTTACATATTATTTTTTTCTTTAAGAATACTATATATCCCCCTTTTACCCTAACACTCTATCATCCCCCCTTTTTAACAAAAATGCCAAAAATAATTACTTATTGTTTATTTGGTGGAGGGATCTTGTAAAAAATATATTTATACCTCTCATGTGCATCTTTTAGTGATGCCTTCCATGACTCATTTATTGTTTGTAACAACACAATGTGCTTACCACTATCAACTGCAAGACTTATCATGATATCCATAGCACTTACATCAAGGGTGCTCACTAAGTCTTTAGCTTTATGAGTATGTTTTTGCAGTGACTCTATCTTTGGTATAAAAAATGTTTGCAACTCCTTGAGTTCTATTCTAATTTGATTTTCCTCTTTCCTTAACTCATGTTAAAATCCCATTAGGTGTTTCAACCTTTGATAGTAAGCTTTGAAATTATCAAGCTCGGTTGTTACCTGTGCTAGCTGCTCAATCAACTCCTTCTCAACTGATTTATTTTTTTCCTTTATGTCCTTTGTGAAATTTGAAATCAATTTTTTTTTTCTGAAATAATGAAATAATATCTTGCAATTATTTATCTAATTTGGTAACCAATACAGAAAGTGTTACCTTGTCAAGTGCCACTGATTGAAGTGACTCTTCAATTATTTTATCTTGCATTTTCTTCCTATGCACTTGCATCAAGTATTTTGTGGTCTCAGTACCTGGTTTATTTATCTGACTTACCAGCTCACTCAATTGACTATATATATTTCCCTTCTCATTTATATCAGCCTCTGGTATAATCTCTTATAGTGTTTATTTAACATTCTCCAGCACATTTGTTTTATATTTCTTGGTTAGGAATTTGTCACGTATTGCTTTCCTCTTGAGTAAATCTCCAAATTCAAATAACTCTGTCGGGCTCAAGGTGGAGATGTCAACTTTCAGTATCACAATAGGTTGGCTCAAATCAACCTTCTCCTTTTCATGCTTCCTCTTCTTTGACTTCTTCATTTCTGGAGATGCCTTATTTGTATCAGATGTTGTAGTAGTTGTATCCTCTATTTTATCTTCTCTTTCATCCTTTTTCTCTTATGCCTTCTTCTCTTCTTGTTTTTCTTCTTTCTTTTCTTCTTCTTTATCCTTTTCCTTCTCCTTGGGTTTCTCCTTCTCTAGTTCTTGTGACTGACTTGGACCTATAGTCTTGATAGGGATCACTGACTCTTGATTCTTCTCTATAGTAGTCTCGATCTTTGTAGTGTCCTCTGTATCCTTTTGTGCAGTCTCCTTCACTGGGTCGATAGACTCCTCTACATATGTAGGATTTTCATTTATAGCCTTTTAGATAACCTCATTTACCTTAGGAAAATTCAGTATTTGTTCAATGAATGGATCTACATCCATCAGTTTTACTTTTGTTGAATCATCATTATTCATTTATTTAGTATCCTTTACCTTGATTTCTATTACATCTTCATCATTTGTTATTTCCTTTGATGGGTCTTTATCTATTATATCTTCTATTATGACCTCATCTTTGTCTATTGTCAAATCAATAGGATCTGATTTACCTTGAGGTTCCTTGATTTCAGTCGGTAGGTCAAGAAATAAAATATTTCTCCATAATTCATTTGTCTCATTTTGCACTTCTTCAAGTTTATCAACCATTATTCTCAATGCTCTGCCCTTCACTAGGAATCTCTTTGAATATTCCTGCAATGCTTTCTTTATTCCTCTAGTTGACAATTTAGGTATAGTGATAGCTAGAGATCTCTCCCTCATTTTTTTCTTAGATGTCAAGGCATATTTCCATCTTGCATCTATCTTTTGGTATAACTCATCAGATACTCGATTGGCCATCTCAATCGGTGTAGTTCTAAACTTGTGCAGTGTAAATACAACTGCTACTTCAATCTTTTATTTTTCCTCATCACTCCTTTTTTCATATTTAATCTATTTTATTCTAGAATAACCTCCATACTTCTTGAGTATTTTAAGAGACTCATCTAAGTCTCTTAGTTTTGATGTCTAGTTTTGCACAACTTTGAATTGGGTTACATCTTTAGATTCAGTTTCACTATCTTCTTGTAATTTCAACTTCCTTCTCAATCTACCAGAAGTCTTCTTTTCTCTCACGTAAGTTTTGGTCTTTGAGTGTTCTGCCACTTATTCCTTCTTCTCTCTCAGTGTGGAGGATGACCTTGTTAATGGTCTTGCACTGATTGGGCTAGGGGTTTCCTTTTTCATTCTTAATTTATTCCCCTTGATCTCCGAAGGACCAGCTTCATCTTCTTCAAGAGTAACTCCCAAATTTTATGACAAACTACTAATCATTCTCTTAGTTTTCCTTACTGCCTTAGGTATCAATATGCCTATCTTTATTTTATTCTTTACTTCTTGATAAGTGTCATACCAATTGGCCCTCTTATCAATTGTTTTTTCTATTAAACCTTTAAAATACAATGATGCAGTATCAATATCCATTTCATAACCCATTGGTGATAACCACATGGTTATAGGCTCCACAACCCTTACTATGCATGTGTCGGTATCAACTTCAAAAAATATAGTATCCTTGTATTTTTCCACTAGATGAGGTGGAATTCTAAACTTTTTGTGCATTTTTTCTTGAAACTTTGAAAAATAATCATATCAAAGTTATATCCTAAAATTTGAATATATGCATTTATTTGGTAAATAATCAATTTGTTCACATTCCACACTACATCACCAATTGATGGAAATAAGTTCTAAAAGTAGAAAATATACATACCAACAATGATCTGAACTTCAGTGTGTTGGTCTTTGCTTTCCTAATTGTATTGATGTTGTCATCAAACTATGTCAATAAGATCTCACATAGATCTATCTTCATATCTTTCTTCACAATCTTGTAGGCTATATCAATAGTTCCACAAGGTACACTATCTACCCGAGATGACAGAAATATTTAGTAGGATATTACATTGCATACAAATCTTAGTTCAGGATCATCAACTATAGACAATTTTAAACCTCTTCTGTCCCATTTTGCTTGTGTCACCTTACATAATTTATTCTTGTCATTTTTCTTGTGTGCTCTCCGTCTATCACCGATTGGATAACATGTTACAATGTGTAGCACATCCTTTGTAATCTTCACATGTGCATCGAGCCACATGAACTAATCACGTACTCATCTCAGCACAATCCTCATCCATTCCAACTTAAACAATGTCGGTACATGCATGGCATGCACCAAACCCTTGGTTTCCAGGTGGATATGCTTGTCTTTCAATTTTCTATTTGTACATAGATTCTAGTAGAATGTATCTATATCAACTTGAGACAGCTCCTCTATCTTGCACTGGATGAAGGCACAAATGTCTTCAACTAGAATTACTCTCAGAGGGATCAAAGATAGGGCTCCCATTTTTTCTAGTTCAATGGCTATGGCTAGAGGTATCTTATACTTGGGATTGATTAGATCAATCTTCTCTACTACAACATGATTTTGTACTTTTGGTGACATTGCTTCATAGATTAATTGCTTGATCATAGGGTTTCTTTTGAATAATGACTTGGTTGCATTTTTATAGCTCGGGAAAACACCAGTAATAACTTGAATGTGCTTGACAATGTTTAGATCTATTCGCTTGATCACTCGAATTCTCTTGTTAGTCTCATCTCTAAAAAGTGCTTCAAATGCTCTTGTAAATGTAAGGTGAAAAAGAAATGACAAGGGGTTTATTTATAGTTTTTCCTCATTTAGGGTTTTCAAAAACTATAATTTGATCATTAAATGCTCTTTACCAACTCCCTTTTCACTGATTACCAAATACACTTTCCTTTCACCGAATGGAACAAAATAACATATAGTCTTACTAATCAAAACATGAAATGTCAACTTCACAACATATATCCAAATGCATCTAAATATGCTGATATAAATCTTAGCACAATTGTTAGGAACCGATTTATGATAGAATTTAGTTATTAGCTCCTACACATACCTTTGACCGATTAGGTGAAGATAGGTGGACTTGATCCAGAAGATGAGGTGTCATCCATTGTTCCAAGTTTAGTTCCATCATCTTGAGACTTTCTTCTCCATGTTCTATTCATCCGATCTCTTATCTCATCAATATTAACTTGAGCAGTTTCACTTGGTTGTTCCTCAGTTAGGGCTTTCGCTCAGTACTTGCAGTCTTTGGCTAGGTGACTGAACTTGTGACAATGAAAACAAGCTATTCTAGAATTTCTCCACGATCTTCTATTGTTCCTTCCATGCATCAAAATATAGTTTTCCGCAATGTGTCCAAATCTCCCACATGTTGTACATGTAATTCTTGTACTATAGTCCCATGGTATAGTTGATCCTTGTTGGTTGTTTGCAGTATTCTGTCGGTTAGGTACCCATTTCACATTCTTCCTTTGTGACCTGCATTCTTCAAACTTGTGACCATATTTATTGTAGTTATTATAGTAATCATCGAATCTTGTCTTCCTTGTATTGTTAGCAATCCTTGATCTACACTTAAATGCTTTGTGACCATAGTTATTGCAATTGTAACAATAATCTTTAAACTTAGGAATACTCATTAGATTACCTCTTTTACTCCTGCAGACATTAGCTATATGACCCAGTTTTCCACAATGATAGCAAGTAGGCTTCTTTGTCTTTGGTGGGGTAGCAGTATCTCAGTTTGATTCTTGTTTAGAGGACTCTCCCTTCTTAGTAGTATTGTTTTCATTAAATCCAAGTCTAGTAGTATCTCTCGGTTGTCTCTGACCTCTTAGTTTTTCATCCATTACCCTTAGTGTTTCTTCATTCCTTTTTAAGACTTCATTTGCATCTTTTTCAAATTTTAGTTCACTCTTCAAATGTTCATTTTTTTATCTCGATCCAGAAATCTCTTCAACTTTTCTTGCAATCTCCTAATTAGCCCCAGCTAGTTGATCTGACATATTGTAGTGAATTTGTTTCAACCTCAGTATTTCCCCATCTTTCTCATTCAACCTTGCATTCATTTGTCTTCTCTCATCTTCAACCATTCTTTTATCATCTTTAACTTTTCTCTTTTCTTCTAGGACTTCACACATTCTTATCGATTGAGCTTCATGTTCTCTTTTCAGTGCTTTTACCTTATTAGTTAGGTTTTTGTTCCTTTCAGTCAGTTCTGATATGGAAGCTTTAGATTCATCAAATAAACTTCCCTCTGATTATTCTTCAAGTTCTTCAACCTCATCTTGTGTATCTTTCAATTGATGGGCTAGCTCCTTTCTCTTATTGAGTGAATGCTTCAATTTCCTCCTTATTTCATGAAAGATCTCAAACTGGCCTTAAGGAAAATAACTGACTTGTTTGAAGAACTTATCTTGGATCAGCATTTAAACTCTTTCTCGGATAAGTGTCAAATTCTAATATATTTCTTTTTTATTGTTTTTTCTCTAATATTCACTTCTTCTTTTTTTTTTAATAACAAATATTTGCATAAAAATAGTAAATAAAATATAGCTAGAAACAAGGGAAAAATACTAATAAATTATCAGTACTTAAAATATGAAATAGTACATACCGAACCAGCAACATAATCTAAGATTTTTATTTAAAAATGTGTCCAATGCAATGGTGTGATGCTACCTACAGTAGGTATTGATGCCAACTATAGGAGAATACTTGGCATGAGTCAATGATATAAGGAAATCATTGGTAAGAATCCTCCAACTCCACACTGCAAACAATGGCGTCTAATGCAAGAGGGAAATGCCTCCAATAACCTCCATGTGAGCTGCCTAGAAGAATACACAAAAGCTAAAACTTCACTTCCTAGTTGAATGTGTATGCAATGAAGAAGACGTTTCCCTTTGTCTGACAATCCGTGTGCACAATGATAAAATACAATCCCAATCCTTGCTGAGGGCTACATCCCAACAATTCCAAACCTGGGGTTTGCGTCCCAGACCTCCAAATCGCTCCACCAGAGGAATTGCCAATTTTATAATGTAATTTCCAAAGATGATCAACAATTAGGTCTTCATCTCCTTATAACTCCTCCCAAGTGAAAATCAAACCCTAAATGAGAATTACACTTTGCCCTTTATAATAAAATAACATTTTCCAAATAAAAGCATCCAGGCTATAGGAAAAACATTACTTTATTAAAATGTCATAACTCAAGGCACCAAAAAGTTTCCGGATAGTGAAAATAGTTTATAATAATTTGAGACCTTTCCAAAGAGCTATAACACAAGGGCACACCTGACCAAATGAAGCCATATTCCCCTTATTACTCCGAAATGGCTATATAAATAGCCTTATTATAAATTATTTAATTGCTAACTTAGGAAATATTTAAGTATATTAAAATATTCCCCTTTTTGCCTCTGATAGCCCAAATCAACCAAATAAACATGAAATTGACCATGTCACCTATCTATGACTGATACCGGACGAGATGGGTCAACTGGTAGTCCCTTCCCTATAATCTAGGGATGCTCCTAGAAACTAGGGAACACACCTTGTCATCCTGAAACTGAAACCATGGAGTGGTCTCATGGAACCTCACATCTAGAAACTACCACATCCTACTAAAATGTAGGGATACCCCTTAAAATCAAGGAACTACACCTAACTGGCTCCCAAAAAGCCTATAAAGCCAAGCCCGGTCACTGAATATCTTTTACGAGTCTCTAACCACAACCGCTAGCCTACGAGACCCCCATGATAGGCTAACTCACATAACTTTTCTAGTCAGACTAAAGAGGGGACATGATAGTCCTCCCCTCTCGGAGATGCTTGTCCACACGCAACTGCAATGTTGGGTGCTGCGAAATGGATTCAGCCTCCCAAGTGGCATCCTTTATGGGTAGACCTCTCCAGCATACCAAATACTCTCAAATCACCCTACTTCTCAGCTGTCGTTCCCTCACCTCAAGAATCTCCTCAAGAACCAAAGTCAACTTACCTTCCTCATCTAAGGGAGGTAAATCGGGTGATGTTATAATATGTTGCCCCAATGCCTTCTTTAGGTATGACACGTGGAACACGTTATGAATTCGACTATCAGGTGGAAAATCGATCTCATAGGGAACCTCTCCAACATGCCTAAGAACCCTATATGGACTGTAAAAATGAGGCTTGATCTTCTCAGCTCCACCCCTTTTAAGGGTGCTCTTCCGGAAAGGCTGCAGCCGTAGGAAAACTATATCACCCACCTCGAATATCCTCACAGTCCTATGCCGATCAACGTAGACCTTCTGCTGATTCTATACCTATTGCAAATTCACCATGAGAGATCTCATGATATCTTGGTTCTCCTGTTACCAATCTTGTGCCAAAGGAACCCTATTGTCACTTAAAGCCAGATCAACAAAAGATAATGTATCGTAACCGTAGAGGGCTCTAAAAGGAGTCATAGCAATAGACATATGGTGTGTAGTATTATAACAATACTCACCCAAATACAACCAACATACCCATACCTTCTACTGTCCTGACACATAATTGCACAAATACGCGTCAACCCACTTATTAACAATCTCGGTCTTCCCATCTATTTGTGGGTGGTAGCTGCTACTAGGTGTCAATTCCGTGCCTATGAGCCTGAAAATTTCTTGCCAGAAAGTACTCATGAACCTACTACCCCTATCATTCACTATGGTCTTGGGTAGACCATGGAGCCTAAACACCTCTTTGAAAAATAGCTCAACCACCTAAGACACTGTGAAATTAGCTGCAATAGGAAAGAAGTGGGAATACTTAGTTAACCTGTCCACTATGACATAGATACAATCTTTCCCCTAAACTTGAGGAAGACTTATAATAAAATCCATAGAGATCCTTGTCCACTTCTGCTCCGGTATAGGTAAGGGCTGCAACAAACCAACAGGGAAAGTATGATTAGACTTATTACGCTAGAACGTCATACACTCACGGACATGACAAAGAACATCATCCTTGAGACCCTTCCAAGAGAATCTCTCCTGAACTACCCTGTAAGTCTTACCATACCTTGGATGTCCTGTTGTAGGAGTGTCATGGCAAGCATGCAAAATATGTTCCTTCAACTGAAAACCATGAACAAGGTATACCTTTCCTTTGTAATAGATGACATCATCCACCACACTATACCTATCATCCAATACCAATCCATCCATGACCTCACAAACATTCTGATCTTTGGAATACTCAACTAAAAGTTGAGCCTTCCAATCTGCTGAAATCTCACTTAATGAGCATAGGGCACCAAGTGATGGTTTCCTAGAAAGTGCATCAGCAATGGTATTACTCTTTCCCTTAATGAACTCGATGTCAAAATCATAGCCCTGAATCATGCTTACCCATTTTTGCTAATGATCATTTAGCTATGTCTGATCAAGGAAATATTTCAGGCTATTGTGGTCTATTCTTACCATGAGTTTGCTGCCAACAAGATACTGCCTGAACTTGGCTAATGCATGCATAACAACCAACATTTCCTTATCATATGTAGAATACAAACTCTCATTATCATGTAGCTTTCTACTCTCATAAGCAATGGGATGTTGGTTCTGCATCAAAACCGCCCCTATGCCTACACTTGAAGCATCACACTCAAGTACAAATGGCTGCAAGAAGTCAGGAAGTGCCAAAATTGGACAAGTGCTCATAACCTCCTTGACTCTGTCAAAGACTCCTTGTGCCTATTCTGTCCATCCAAAAGCTCTTCTCTTTGTGAGGTCCATCAAGGGTGTTGCCAACTGAGAGAAACCCCTCACAAATCTCCTGTAATACGCACATAGACCAAGGAACCCATGTAACTCAGTAATGTTCTGAGGGTAGGGCCAATCATGAATCACTTGAATTTTCTCCTCATGCACCTTTACCCCATTAGCACTGATCACATGACCCAGATATAAGACCTCTCTAAGTCCAAACTCACATTTGGACAACTTAGTAAATAGAGACTGACTGTCCATGATGCTAAGTACCTCCTCAACATGTCTAAGATGGTCCTCCCAAGTACAACTGTTAATATCATCAAAGAACACTAAAACTGACTTCCTCAACTGCTTATTGAAGATATGGTTCATACAGGACTGGAAAGTGGTCGGTGCATTGGTAAGGCCAAAAGGCATCACCAAGAACTCATAATGTCCATAGTGGCAGTAGAAAGCAGTCTTGTGTACATCCTATACTCGTACATGAATCTGATGATAGCCTGAATGAAGATCAATCTTAGAGAAGTAGATAGCTCCATGAAGCTCATCCAACAACTCATCAATGTGTGGAATAGGTTATATGTTCTTGATTGTCTTCTTGTTCAGTGCCATGTAATATATACACATCCACAAGGTCCCATCCTTCTTCTTAACAAGTACTATAGAAGAAGCAAAGGGACTAGAGCTAGGGTGAATGAAGCCCATGTCCAACAACTCGTGAATAGTCTTCTCAATCTCATCCTTATATTCTCTAGGATGACGATACGGAGTGGAAATCATTGGCTTAGCTCCATCCTCCATCTCTATCCCATGCCCAAAACCTCTATCTAGAGGTATGCCAAGAGTTATGTCACTGAAAACTCTACCATGCCAATCCATCACCGACTGAATATCAATATGAAACTCCCTGCCATCCTAAGGATTAGGTGTTTCACACTTCACAAAATAATGTGTATCCCAAATCACATCATCATGTCTAATAATGGACTCCATCCTACGAGAAGCCACCTCTTTAGACCCACCATCTGAAGTTTCCCTCAAGATTACCTTCTTCCCACCAGATAGGAACACTAACTACATGCGGTGGTGATCAATAATGTATCTCCCAATACCCTGTAACCACTGCATGCCCAAAATCACATCATAATCATCTAAGGGTAGAATATAAAAGTCATCTGTCAAGGTAAAATCCCTCATCTAGATGCTAAGCTATGGAATCCTCCTGGTACAGCCCAAAACTGCACCATCTGCAACCTCCACTCCAAAACCATCAAACACCTCAGACCATAACCCATGCCTCTCAACCAGATTCTAATCAATAAAGTTGTGTGTGGCCCCTGTATCTACCAAGCTCATGACTCGATGGCCCTGTAATGTACCTTTTAATCGAAAGGCATGGAACCTGGGGTAACTGGACAGGGTGGCCATAGTCACTTTGGCTTCCGCCAAGGACTCAAGAATGTCTATCTCCAACGTTGGTTGCTCTTGATCAGTCTCCTCAAGTCTGTCCTCAGTGTCAGTGTCTTATATCTCTTCATCCCCAAACTTGGATGTTACCTCAATCAAATGAACCTTTCCATTACCCATACAATGGTGTCTGGGATCCCAAGGTTCTTTGCAGGAGAAGAATAGTTTCTTCCTCCTCAAATCATTCCGTGTCTCCTGGTCCATCCTAGGAGGTTTAGCTGATTGTCCATCTCTAAACTGTGAGGTGTTGGCCTTCTGAGGAGGCTGTGAGTCCCTAAATGACTTCTTATCTGACTGATAAGTAGGAGTGGTGTCCAGTCTCAATGTCACATTAATGGCATCCTTAAGAGTGGCCGGATGGAAAGCACGAACCAATCCCTTAAGCATGTCCTGCAATCCCTCAATAAATAACATCACACTACACCTCTGGGGAATATCAGGTACCATAACTACAATATGATAGAACTCATTAACATACATCTTTTCATGTCCAATATGTCTAAGATGTGCCAACTCCCTATAGTAGAGTTTTGTGTCCTTACAGTCAAATCGGGTAATGAGTCACTCAGTGAACTCCACATAGGAATGAATCAAGGCATGAGTGACCAATCCATGGTGCCACCAATCATAGACAACCCCATCTAAATGTAAGACAACAAAATGAATAGCCCCATACTCAAGCATGGGCCTCAAGGATAAATATATGTCTAGCTTGTGCACCCAAGGACATGCACTCGTACTACCATTACCATCATATGTATCCAATGTAATCTTCCCAGTAGCTCTATTGAGGTCATAATTCTATTGATACGATCTATTGCCCCGGTCTCCTCTGAACCTAACAGTATCTCTACGCTATGCACAATACTGGGGAAAAGGAAAGACATCTCTAACCTTTGGGGGTAGGGCTCTCCACTCAGCTGTAGCCGCCATGACTGAATCCTGGAATTCCACCTCTGGTGGCTCTACCTATGTCGGCTGTCCACCTGGTGCAAACTAAGGTAGTAATGGTCTATCCCTGGTCTGTACAGGTGGCCACTCATGCCTAGGGGAATGAAGGGAGCCCCTGGCTTATGCGTGTGATCTATGACTACATTGACTCCCAGCCACATACACTAATCTACTATGTCTGCCTCTGTGTCTATCTAACTCCAATCGATCCAAGGTATCATGTATCCTGTCTAGGATCTGAGCGATCCTAGGCTAAGTGTTGATGAGAGTTCTCATCATTTCTCTCTCTTCATCATCTTGTTTCCTCCTGGCATTCACCTGTCCTTCTGTCATAACTGGTTCCTCTATTGTACCAAACTCAAGCTCTTCCTGAGCCCTCCTATGTGTATAATATCTCTGTGCACTAGCTCTTCCCGTATGCATAGAGAAAACAAAATACTTAACCCCACAGGCTAGCAGGCATCATAGCTCTAATACCACTGAAAGATCCCAAACTGGCCTTAAGGAAAATAACTGACTTGTTTGAAGAACTTATCTTAGATCAGCGTTTAAACTCTTGCCTGGATAAGTGACAAATTCTGATATATTTCTTTTTTATTATTTTTTTCTCTAATATTCACTTTTTTTTTGGTTTTTGGAATAACAAATATTTTCATAAAAATAGTAAACAAAATCCAGCTAGAAACAAGGGCAAACTACTAAGAAATTACTAGTACTTTAAATCTGAAACAGTACATACTGAACCAGCAACATAATCTGATTTTTATTTAAAAATGTGTCTAATGCAATGGTGTGATGCTTCCTATAATAGGTATTGACGCTAGCTATAGGAGAATACTTGATGTGAGTCAATGATATAAAGAAACCGCTGCTAAGAATCCTCCAACTCCACATTGCAAATAATGGCATCTAATGCAAGAGGGAAATGCCTCCAATAACCTCCACGTGAGCTGCCTAGAAGAATACACAAAAGCTGAAACTTCACTTCCTCGCTAAATGTGTATGCAATGAAGAAGACGTTTCCCTTTCTCTGACAATCTGTGTGCATGGTGAATAAATAAAATCCCAATCCTTGTTGAGGGCTACGTCCCAGCAATTCCAGACCTGGGGTTTGCGTCCCAGACCTCCAAATCGCTCCACCAGAGCAATTGCCAATTTTACAAATGTAATTTCCAAAGATGATCAACAATTAGGTCTTCGTCTCCTTATAACTCCTCCCAAGTGCAAATCAAACCCTAAATGAGAATTACACTTTTCCCTTTATAATAAAATAACATTTTCCAAATAAAAGCATCCAGGCTATAGGAAAAACATTACTTTATTAAAATATCATAACTCAAGGCACCAAAAAGTCTCCAAATAGTGAAAATAGTTTATAATAATTCCAGACCTTTCCAACAAGCTATAACACAAGGGCGCACCTGACCAAATGAGGCCATATTCCCCTTATTACTTCGAAATGGCTATATAAATAGCCTTATTATAAATTATTTAATTGCTAACTTAGGAAATATTTAAGTATATTAAAATATTCCCCATTTTGCCTCTGATAGCCCAAATCAACCAAATAAACATGAAACTAACCATGTCACCTATCTATGACTGATACCGGATGAGATGGGTCAGTTGGTAGTCACATCCCTATAATCTAGGGATGCTCCTAGAAACTAGGGAACACACCCTGTCATCCTGAAACTAAAACCATGGAGTGGTCCCATGGAACTTGACATCTGGAAATTGCCACATCCTCCTAAAATGTAGGGATACCCCCTAAAATCAAGGAACTGCACCCAAGTGGCTACCAAAAAGCCTGTAAGCCAAGCCCGATCACTGAATATCCTATACAAGTCTCTAACCACAACTGCTAGCCTACAAGACCCCCATGATAGGCTAACTCACATAGCTCTACTAGTTAGACTAAAGAGGGGACATGACGGTTCATCAATTTGGTCATTTGCAATCCTCAGTTCCATATTCATGTTATCAATCAGTACTTTTTCATATCTATAACTTTCTATCTCTCTATATATTTCCTCTCAAGTGGTTAAACTTCTGAATAAGAGACTTTTCTCTAATACTAATTGTTGGATTAATTTATGGAGAGTTAAGTAGTGAGAGGGGAAGGGTGAATTAGTACTCCAAAAACTTTTATCTAACTTTCTAACCATTCACTAAATTGATAACTTTGCATATAACAACATAAAAATATATAAAATAATATCATGAAACATAACTCATAACACCATAATTTTGGCATCGCAGAAATCCCTGGTTAGAGGAAAAAATTGCGGTGGGGATGACACCCACAACACTTCACTACTATAATAAAAAGCTTGCTCGGTTAGAGCTACAATGTTAGCTATTTTTGATAGCTTACCCTGTTAAGAGTATTAACCCTGTTAAGAGTCTAAAGATTGATTAAGTCTACCTTTCTAAAATATTTTACAACTCTAATCTAAGATATGTACCTTGTTAAAGGATTTACAATATAAGATATGTTAGGATCTACTCAGTTAAGAGCTTTTACAATTTTGATTACACACTAATCAATACATAAACTTGTCTGTAATACTTGCATCCACATATGCCTTTCAAACTCAATATGCTCAATAACAATTTACCTTATACTGTACTTCAATTACAATCTCAATTTTGTACTCGGTAGCTTCAACTCTGAATCACATTCACACTCTATTCATATTGCTCAGTTACTCAGTGGCTTCTCTGCTCGTCACCTTCTTTCTACAATTTCTCCTTCGCATATTCTCCCTCTCTCTCTATGATTTTTACACTCTTATCCATTTTATACTCAATTCTAGAAGTGGTGGAAACAATCTAGAATCTTCTCCTTAAGAGGTTCTAGCATTGGTTACATCTCCAATGCATATATCGCATTTAATTCTCATTGGCGGATCTCACCTTATAATCATGCAAAATCATCATGTTTGAATCTCCAATGCTTTATCAAACAATCTCCTCGAGATTTGTAAAACATTTCCTATCTGGTGTCCAGATTCAATGTATATGTAGATTCTTTTTATGTCGGCTTGTGTTGCTCGGTAATATGTTTTCCTCCTATTCAGTAACATGTATGTACTCTCGGTTCGGTAAACTTGGTACTGCTCATTGCTCGGTCTGCCTTGCTCGATGTCTACTCCTTATTCCTTTTACCGAAATTGTCTTTTCCTTATTTCCCTTTACCGACTAGCTTATTTTATTTACCGTCTTGACTATCCTTCTTTACTGAATGACTTTGACAATTATTATGACTTAATCAAAACTAATGACAACAAAATAACTCTATAGGAGTATCAATTCTTCAAATTTACTAGACATGCAATATATAAAAACTTTTCTGATATAATCATAATGTTTACTTGTTTGAAAACCTTCTGGAACCATCCAGCTATTAGCTCTATTGAGATTCTGAAACCCTTCCATCTGGCGAGGACGTCATATTTTTGACAAATTTTTTGCGATGCTTCTACTACTCCATCTCTACATTCTACTATCAATTTATCTATTATCTCCTCTTTTGGAAATTCCTTCTCGCTTCCTATCAATTGTTAAATATTAGAGTTTTCCTTCGTCCTTTTACTGGAAACCCTCGGATTTTGTTTGTAGAATTGGGAATTACTCTCTTTTTCTTGTAATGTTCTCCTATAGGGAACTGGTTTTGAAGAATCCTCTTCGATGTTATGCAATATGGTAAACCTATTATGCTTTCGCACTAGTTGAATTGCCCATGACTTTGGATTCCTTCCATCCCTTTAATTATTAGGGTTTGCTCCTTTTCTCTCTGCCCTTATTACCTTTCTTGATTTCACCATTATCCATCCTCTAATCTCTAGACTCCGAGGAGGGGGAGCCATGTTCCCCAATCGAATAATAGTATTTTGAAGCACATACTTTGTTCGTTTGTAGAACCAATTTTGTCTTTCCCATTTTCCTTGGTCGAGAGCGAATGCAAAATATTATAGAGCCATTGATTTTTTTTTTGTATATCAAACTATTGTAAAACATAATATTTTTTTCTATATACTTAGAAAAATTAAAAGCTTAGAAATCTTACTAATGATTAAAAAAATTCTTCAAACTAGTAAATGTATGGCATAGGTCTTTAAACTATTTTTATGAATATAAGGAAAGTCTGGTTTGAGCTTAAAATATTAAAAGGAATTAATTATGCAAAATTTAAAGTATCAAAAATATAAAAAAAAATTTAAAAAAATTATAATAAAAATATAAATATAATTAAATAATTTATATTTATTCATGTTAAAATATTTTTTATTATATAAGAAAAAAAAATTAAAATTTTTTAAGCTACATTTTACATATCAATACTTTTTATTTGATTTCTTTTCAAAATATATAGATTTGCCATCAATTTTGATGGGTGAGAAGACATTTATGAATGTAATCTTCATTTCTCTTCCTAAAATCACTTAGGAAAAAGTAAAATTTCAATTGATCTAAATAGTTAAGTAGAATATCTACATTAATATTACCTTCAAACCCATGAATATTTTGATTCACTTGAAATTTTAAGGAACTTGATCACCAGAAGAAAAGATTTACCATGATGAAACTTTCCAAGGACTTCTACAAACTATTTTAGCAAGAATTATCATTGATCCATGTTTCTTTGATTTTTTTCAATTAGTTTAAGAAAATTAGATATAACTAATAACTAAGTTTGATGACACTTTCAGAAAAATTAAATTAAGGAGTTAATTAGTGAACAATGACTGCAATGAGAAGAATTAATGGAAAAAAGAACAAATAGAATATATCTTTATAAATGTATTCATCAATAGATTCGCCCATTTTCAGTTGCTGAAGATTCAAAGATCTCCTTAGAAAGCAGCATTTGACAACACTGTAGAACAATCCATTGAAAACTAGAAGCAAGGCCCCATTTATAGATTTTAGAATTTAATGGACAGTTCAGATTAAGAGTGAAGATATATGATCAGATTTGATAAAACAAATTTGATTTATATAATATAACGATGTAAACTGATGTAGTGACACTAATTTACATGTCTACTGCACTATTTATTGACACATACACAACACAAGAAAAAATCAGTTATGAGAAGTATTCTCTAACAAGATAGTTATCAAATTCTATTAAGGATGTGGTGTGCGCAGTCCTTTGGCTTTTCCACATAGCAGAGCATTGGGAGGAATGGGATACTCATTTTTAGGTGATACAACCCTCAAGTATGTTTGTTGACCAAGGTACTGCCTTGCCCATGTTTCTGACCTCAGATTCCATACTCCTGCATTGTCTGCCATTACAAAAATGGCAGTCCACGACTTTGGGTATACCTGAACAACCCATAACAAAAAATTAAGTAGATGAATGCAAATATAATAGATATTTCGCTGAGAGATCATAAAGTGTATTTGAAATCATATAGTAAATTTAGAAATATTGATGCAAAAATTGATGAACAAATCAATGAACATAATGAATCTAATATCTTTAACCTACACTGCAATTCACACCTGATTTGCTGCTTAATATTATAAAAAACATGTACTATATTTCACAGGTGTGTGTGTATGTCACAGTAGGGTTTCTTATTTAGTAGGAAATGGGTGTGTATATGTCACAATAGGGTTTGAAATGATTGATATGGTTACACACACCTGTGTTGTGCAGCGAGAAACTGCATCAATCAGATTGTAGGCCTTCCTGCTTTCAGGTGTCCATTCCCCTCCTTCAAATCTGTTTCATTAAAGAAAAAGGGGTTTTTAACAGACTCATTGAAAAGAACAGAACAGGAAAGACATCATGGCTTCAAAATTCATAACTTACCCTAATACAAAGAAGGAGTATCCATCCAAATGCCATGATTGGATGGTGTCCTCTTTGTTCTGGAATACAATCTCAATGAAAGACCTGTACTCTCCAGATATCACCACAGTCTGCAAATAAGGAGATCTATTATCTGGGCTATTAGGAATTCCATCTAAAGTGTATGTTCCACCTATGTTGAAGTAATCTGCAAGCTTGATTGGTGTGCCAGGGCGCAAGAAGGAGACGCCATTCACAGCAAAATGTTGTTTCCCATTGATAAGGGGAGCAGAATTTTCAAGCTTGAAAGTTCTATCAATGGTGATGTTTCCATAATGGTATGATCCTTGGGGATTAGGACGAGCTGCATTGGCTGTTAAGTTCCTTCTGCACAACCACTCCCTCGTTAAATTCTATCAAGAGATCTATGTCTTTCTAAGAAGAGAAAATCAGCCCTCACATATGGTCAAAGGTCACACATTTAGAAGGATATAAAATATAAATAACCCTTTTTCAAAATAGTACAAATTGATGGTGGGTATGATTCAAACAGATAACAACTACAAGGAAGATTGGTATAAACCTGATGGATTTTGCCTGACTAACAGACCAATCAATCTCAATGGTTGGGCCCCATGGAATGGGTCCAGAAACATCCTTCTGCGAATTGCTGTAGTGGAAGATTCCTATACCATTGAGAACAGTACTAGTAAAACGAGTTGATGCAACCATGTAGTAGTCCTGAGGTGGTTGATTAGCAGTAACCAGAACAGAGTAGCTCTGACCAACATGGATGTCTAGGGAATCATAAAAATCTTGGACAGTGTCAGATCCCTCCACTTCAACAAGCTTTAGTTGGTGACCTTGAATCCTGAAATTCAGAGAGGATGACAATCCCACATTTGATATCCGGAGTCTATATGTTTTACCTGCAATTAAACAGATACAAGGAATCAGATGTTTCCTGCAAAGTAGCCAGAACTCACATAGATTAATCAGGCATGATTTACAGTCAGATGTACCAAATTACCAATACCAACCAGACCTTACCTTGTTCCACAGTCATGTAATAATTATATGGGCCTCGGCCATTGATGAGAACACCATCAGGATTAGGCAGAGGTTTACCAACGTCAAGTGTTCTCCTAAGGTACTGCACACAAGTATCAAACATTTAAATGGGGTTTTAGAAAAAGGGGCCAAAACAATGCTCACAGGTAGAAACAATAATCAATTACAATAAAAGAACAAAAGGCTCCTCGGATAGTTTAATTTCCTACTAAATCTATGAAACTTTAGTTTTGTTTGTCAGATATGATCACTCACAACTTGATTGGCCTTGTACCAGTCACCTATCAGCAGGGTGACGTCACCATCAGGAATAGGGAATGGAACAGGGATTAAAGGCCTGCTAGCAACTTTAATACCTCCAAATCCTCCTGCTGCCTTGTGAAAGTATTGTGAGGGGAAATAGAAATAGCTGCCTATCTGATCCTTCATCTGGAACTTGTATGTAAAATTTTTCCCAGGTCGTATGGGACAGTTGGTTCCAGAAACTCCATCTTGCCAGGAGTTTCTCCTCTGTTGTATTCCATTCCTTTAACAGAATACATGTGTGTGAGCTAAGTGCGTACAAAATTGTTAAGTGAATTATAATAAAGATAGATTAATGAAAAGCAACAAAAGGAAAAGGGGGAGATTCACTGCTTACCATGACAATAGGAAAGAATTCCTCAAGTTGTTGTATACATTGATAATAATATTATCATTTGTCACACTGTCAATCTCAGGTCCAGGAAACTGACCATTGATTAGAATAACCTGCAGCAACACCAATACAGATCTCAGAGTAGTGTAAACATACAATCTTTCTCGAGGCTATATATATATATATGCAGAGGGAATAAAAATCACCTCTTGAGGGACACCAAGAGGCCATATGGTACCATATGTAACATTCCATGTAAAATATTTATATGGATCTTCTGCTAGAGCAGAGGAGCTAAGTAATGATACTGTGAAAAACACATGAACAATGAGACGCCACACAGAACCCATTTGATCTCTTTGTCACAACTCTTTTCTTCCCTACCCTTATGCTCTTGATAAATTCCTTGTAATCTGCACATAAAACATCTGAACTTCATTAGAAAATTATCATTTCCCTTTTCCAGTCATTGAACCAGAGAAGAAAATGCAGCCAAACAATGCACATCTAGCAACTCAAAAATTGAAATTATTTTTCCTTACAAATAAGAGAGATAGCCTAAAGCATAAACTCTCATGGTAAGGGGGTTGGCCCTGTGGTGTAACGATAAAAAAGTGGCATTGTTAATGGTGTTATAAAGGTCCGAATCTTATAGAAGATGGAGAGGAGGAGGAGGAAGAAGAGGAGGAAGGAGAAGGTGGATGTGAAGGAGATGGAGGAGAGGAGAACAAAGAAGAGGGATGTGAAGGAGATTGAAGACATGGCGGTGGTGGCTATGGCGGTGACCGCAGCTATGGTAGTGGACATGGTGGCGGAGGTTACAGTGGTGAAGAGAAGCTACACCCACGGTGGTGGTGGTGGCTATGGAGGCAGTGAATGGCAGAGGCTACAGTGGTGAGGGACAGCCACAGTGGCGTAGGTTACAGTGGTGTGGTGATGATAGCTACTATGGTGGTTATGGAGGCAGCTAACATGGTAATAGAAGTTACAGATGAGGTCCCCCATTGTGGTCTCACCTAGAACAAAAGACAGACTAAAAATCCTTACAATTCACTGAAAAAATCTCTCATAACAAAGAATAAAAACAATTTTCTACCTTAATCTTCCCTACACAGACAAACAAAACCTAAAGAAGTGGAAGCCCCAGAGTCTGTTAATTCTACACCCCTGAAAACAATGGTTAGAGAGCACTTTTTACGTTGCCTTCCACTTCATGCAATCTCATTTTTTCACAGGAATTTGGCAGCAATGGGCATGCATATATAGGGGCCAACATACTTCACAATTTCAGAATTCATCAATTCATACCATTTTGTAACGCTGGCAAAATTCAACTCTCCGAATAAGATCATGTCATCTACCTTCCCGGGGAAAACCCAATAATATGAAAACATAATATACAGTGCTTATATTACCTGCCCAGTTATCATTCTTTCCATATGATTTAATATGAACTCTATCCTTCTATTCTAGTTTCAGTTCATAATTTGGCATTCAGTAAGGTTTAATAATATTATTCAGCATAAACTGAAATGCATTCACCCAAGCATTTGTCAACTCTTCATCATGTGTTTATAATGAATGCAGGCACATGCTGAGTTGCTGGTTACTGTGTTTTCCATTAACCGCGTCGAGTATGTTGCAATCACAAATGACTTTAGAGATTTCATGGACTTTTTCTTTCTTAAGTATTTGCCAGCTAGTTTACAGGAGATAAATGTATAGGTTTTTTTCTCCGAGATTGAAGCTCATGATTTGATTTGGATCCACTTCAGGTGCTTGCCATATTATTAGTTTTAAAGGAAATACAACTAGGTATAGGTTTTTTCCTTTGATTTGGGTCCACTTCATGTTCTTGATATTATAAGGTTTAAAGGGATAAACTTTTTTATTTGAAATTATGAAGTTGTGATTGGGGACCGTATCTTCAATTTTGACATTCAACATTGGCATCTTAATAGATTTGAATATTGATGGTAAGAATAATAATAACATAACTTAAACATTACATCATTCTAATATCAGCACAACAATTTATTCTTATACAAAACATTCTAGATATATAAATGATTTGCATAAACTTTTCCTAATACTACATTATTTTTTAAAGTTAGGAGAAAGGAGTTTGACTTTTAAATAAATAGATTATAAAAATCAATTAATATGGAAGATTGTGTTGAGAAGATTTGAAATATTTGATATAGGTCTCTTTAATTCATGTACCTTGTAGATTTATATTTTTGTTTTATCACTTTAATTAACAATTAAATGACAATTTTCTTATCTGTAAAACTTCTTAAGTGGTCATTCTCTAATGCAAAATCTTTCTAATGTGAAATTTTTGTTTGGTGTCTTGATTTATGTCTACAATTACATGCTTAGTCTCTAAAAGTGCATATTTGAACTTGTGTGAAGATTTGATATTATGTAGATAGATCTAGAATGTATTGATGGGATGTTTATAATCTATTTACCTTATTGTCTTCAATGTGTTAGTAACGAGTGAAATGTACAAATTTTGTTGAGAATCTTACTAGGCAGGAGGTTCTTTCTTGGTCTAATCCTTGTTACCAAGGTAGTTGTATAAAAATCAAAGATTGAAGATAACAAACATATGTGAAATGATGCCTAAATACTAATATAAGTAGATAACGTAGTGATGATGCTTTGATAATGCTTTGGATGTATCGTGTATATATGTACTATTAGAGTAAAGTATTAATTATGTTAATTAACTTTACTCCCTTCTTAAAATATCAACTCTTTTGCTTTAGTTGCTTATATTTAAACACACATGCACTAGTTGTTTTAAACTGATGCACTAGTTATTTTAAATATAAACTTGCATGCATTAGTCTTGTAATAATTTAACTAATTATTACATGCACTAGGGTTTGCCTTTCAAGGCTTTTGATCTCCTTTATAAGGATGATCCATTGTATATTTTATTTATTCATTAATTAAGGATATTTTCTTCTTCATATTTTTGAGTCAAACTCTTGCCCTCTTCTTGTCTCTACCTCCTTGTAAAAGGTTTTTGTATGCAGGTGATCTTCGGGCTTTGTAGATTTGTATTGCTCAAATCCTACATGATTTTATGCCTATTTTCATCAGAATTTTTTCAAGGTACACAAGATTCAGATCTGAAATTTTTTTCTCTTCTCTTGATAAAGCATATCATTCTAGGCTTAGGGGTTCAATATTTGGATTGTGGGGGGGTGTTATTTTCTTGTTTGTATCAGTTAAATCAGATATTTATAAAAAAAAACCCCTTCTAAAAAATATGGCTGAGACCTCTTCTTGTCTAGAACTTCTGACCCCACATAATTATCACACATGGAAAACCCTGATGACATGACTTCTCTATTCAAAAGGGCTTTGGTCTTGTCTAGATGTAGTGCAGCCAGTATTACAAAGGCTCTTTGAGATCATGCAGCATCGAAACAAGATGGATGAGGCTATGGGGTTGATTGCTTTACAGGTATTAGACAGCTTACAGTTTCATCTTGATGGGTGCAATACCCCTCTAGCTATGTGGACCAAGCTAAACACCTTGTTTGGTATAGTGAATGAGTTCAGAGCACTTCAAATTGAGGCAGAGCTTACCTCTCTTGTACCTGATTATTTTCCCTCTATTGAGGACTTTCTGATGAAGTTCAAATAGCAGAGATCTGTGTTACACGGATGTGGAAAGCAAAAGACTGATAAAGAGTGCATTTATCTAATTCTATATAAGCTTAAGGGAAACTTTCAGATCTTCTCTTCTACCTTTCATTCTACCATAGATGCTTTGGGACCTACATTCACCATGCCCACTTTTGAGGTGTTCTGTGATCGTTTGACTAGAGAACAGGCCAAGCTTACTCAGTTGGACTCTCTAATAGGATCAAAGAACCAAGCATTGGTTGCCTAGCCATCCAAAGGAAAGCAAAAGCAGAAGTCGAAGCAGATATCAAATTCCTCTTCTCAGCACTCTACTGGCCCACCATCTTCTTCTAAGAAGGGGAAACAGAATATTGAGAGACCTACATGTTCCTATTGTTAGAAGGGACCTCATGATGAGTCACATTGTTTTCAGAAGAGATTTGATGGCTATGAGAAACAGATTGCAGATTTGCAAGCTCTTCTTCAGAAGAGCATTGCTTCCTCTCCATCCTCTTCTACCTCACAGGGGTCTGCTTTTCAGTCTTCTTCCACATCTTCGACATCTGGACAGGGTCATGCATTATGGGCATCCATTGCATCCCCTTCACAGGTCCCTTGGATACTGGATTCAAGTGCTTCTCACCATATGTCATCTTCTCAAGGGGTCTTCTCTACTATTGAGGCTTCTCCCATTCCTCATATTCTCATGGGGAATAGCACTGTCCTAACAGTCTGCGAGAAAGGTTCAGTAGGCATTCAAGATGGCACATTCAATGATGTATTATATGTTCCATCTCTGTCTGTAAACCTTCTCTCAATTTATCATATTACACACAGTGGATCAGGGAAGACAATTATGTGCACTACAAATTCAGTCTTCATTTGGGATAGTGTGATAGGAGGCATTGTTGCTAAAGGGACAGTTGATCATTCCACCTATCTCTACACCTTCTCACACTTTGGTCCACCATCTCAATTGTCAGAGCACAGCTCTTCTCTTTCGTGAGAGCATTATGTGGTGTAGTCAGGTCGCAGGAACCTTTGTATTGTTCTTGAGATCACTACTATGACTACCACACCACATCTTATTGAGGTCTTTTCTCTTCAGCAAGATTCTTCTTCAGCACTGCCTGACCCTCCAGCTCCATTCATTAAGCCACCAGGTGCACTTGTTGAGGATTCTACAAAGGACATTCATCTCCTCTTTCATGACAGTGTCAGCACACCTGTCACACCACCTACATTGGGGATTCCCTTTCAGGATCCTCATAATTTCTCCTTTGAGCATCAGTTAGGCCTTCCAGTTTCACCTCTCATTTAGGGTTTCCTTGTTCCGTGCCTTTGTTTCTTCTGCATTGGAGTTCCATTGGTTCGATCATTTCTGAAGGGGTTCCATCATTCTAGGGGGCTTTGGTGTCTCATCCCTCTCTCATGGGGGGGGCTGGTTGTACTTATGGTTTTGAGAGAGTCTCTTGAGCCATTTCTTTTTCTGCATTTTTCTATCTCTTTTTGGAGTAGGGTTTTTTTCCCACTAGGTTTTCTCTATTTCTCCATTTTACAAAGATTTGGTTGTGCTGGGTACCTCATCAAGCCATGTTGTCGGGACCCATTTTATGCTTTCAGCACTATAGTTTCCTTTGCTTTATTCTTTCATTATTTGTAGCTACATTGTTGCTCATCTTAAGGGGGGGTGTTAGAGTAAAGTGTTAATTATGTTAATTAACTTTACTCCCTTCTTAAGATGTCAACTCTTTTTCTTTAGCTGTTTATATTTAGACACACATGCACTAGTTGTTTTAAATATAAACTTGCATGCATTGGTCTTGTAATAATTTAACTAATTATTACATTCACTAGGGTTTGCTTTTCAAGGCTTTCGATCTCCTTTATAAGGATGATCCATTGTATATTTTATTTATTCATTAATTGAGGATATTTTCTTCTTCATATTTTTGAGTCAAACCCTTGCCCTCTTCTTGTCTCTACCTACTTGTAACAGGTTTTTGTATGCAAGTGATCTTCAGGTTTTGTGGATTTGTATTGCTCAAATCCTACATGTACAATAGGTGATATTTAGGAAAGTTATAAGTTTAACTTGTAATAATTAGAAATTTTAGTGAAACTATTAAAATTTTCTGTACATTTTACAAACACTCTTGGACGCATGTTTTAAAAAAATTGTTACTTGACAAATGTATTTTTTTACGATTGTGTAAACAAAAAATTCTGACTACCGAGAAGAAGCCCATTAAAAGTACCCTTTTTTAGACATTAGGATTTCTTTTAGGAGGCTATGTGGTAGGGGTTGATAAGGTGGATAAAATGATAATTTAAGGAACTCATCTTTTAAATTGGTTTTCATGCATGTGGCAGGGCTACTAATACCACTAATAAGTCCAAACAAAGTTCATCATGGTAGTACTCAACACAATCAAGTTGGGCACAATTTCTTTAGCTTTAATTAGTGGCCTTTCTAATCATCAAATTCTAATCCATAACAAACACACACAAGAGCTTCAAATTTGAGTGATACTGTAAATTTGAGTGATACTATAAACTGGATCCATTCAGGCTAGCCTTTTGATGATGGAAGTGATCCTTTCAGGTGGTTCAACTAAATAAAATAAAGTTATTGGAGTGTTTTCCCATACGTACACAATGGAAATGTCCTCAATGTTTTTGTATGTGGAACAATGAATATGAATGACATGGTTTACAAGGCTTCATTGTGAATTTTGTTCTTTTATTTTGTAAACATTGTTCTTAGCTTTTATTTATTTTAAACATCATGAGTAATCTTGTGATTAAATAAATTAAAGCAACTATATGTTGTCATCATTTTATTTTATTGTATATGTTGAGATATATATTCTCTTATAGTTATTTCCTTCTCGCAACATTGTTATATGTTTTTTCCCTTTTTCTTTATAAAATTTCAAGCTCTTTTCCTTTAACTCATTGCTTACCAAAAAAATGCATTTTTTTGTGTAGTGTTGGTAATAGCCATAAGAATGTGTGATTTATTTGTGACACTGAATATTATTTTTTCCTAATATGTGGATCATGTCATTGAATATATTTTATCATTGATGTCAAAGGATTTTGTCAAGGGAGTTTCAAAAATATGTCAACAAGTTGTGATCATTGATGTCAAGATAACTAGAAGAATTTAAATTAGTGTCCTATTATACAAAACCTTTTTGGGTTGGATTTTAATTTACAATAGTACAATGGCTATCTTTGATAAGGGAATCAAATGGAATATATTTGTAATATCATCAAGTAATTATTCCAATTAATAAAAGTGATCTAGAAGCAAAAGAGACAATTTACCCAAATAGTGAGCTTTTTTTGGAAACCTATTATGATATACAATCCCTCACAGTTGAGAGTTATAAACTGAAGTTTGATTCAAGAGTGTGTCTTTGTAGGTTTCATCATACTCCAAAGTTTCTGGAGTTGATGTTTAGTACCTACAAAAAAATTGAAGTGATAGAATGGTCATTGTGCTAGTTAATTAGGTGGATTTTTATTTTAGTTTGATTTGGCAAAGGCTTCTAATATGTGCTCACTTGAGGTACCATTTAGATGATTGTTGGAACTAGATAAGGCTACATTGGGAACTACATAATGTTCTCTTTCTTTTAGAGTAGTGTGTGGGCTATTGGACTAGGGTCTATTACATATTTTATTAAGTTTAATTTTTATGACCGACTTGTGGATCAATTAATCATGTTCTAGGCCAACATATGAATGTAATTGTGTTTGAAATGCATATGTATAGGGATCTAGGATTGTTTAGGAATTTTGAAAAGCTATGAGATGTACATAAATGAAAATTTTTGGTATGTGTTAATGATTTAAGATTAGTCAAATGCAAAAAAATGTGAGGTGCATTACAATCATTATGAGGTTTCATCAAAAGATCTTTTGTTGTGTTGGAGAATTCTCTAAAGGTTGAATAGATCAAGTGCAAGATGTGTATTTATGTTGAAGGTCATCAATTCATATCATTTTTTATTATAAAGATTGAATTTCTAGTTATTGAGTCGATGGCTAGATCTGGGCATAGGGTATTGGTATCACCATTAGGCTAGCCCTTGCATAAACAATAGGATTTTGGTGTCTCTCGTAGATTAGTGCCCACTTCATCTTGTAAGTGATTCAATATTATGTGAGATTAGATTCATGCAACAGATCCAAGTAGCTATTCTCACCATGGTTTTTCCCATCTTGGGTTTCCATGTATATTTGGTGTTCATATGTGTGAATGTGTACTTTCATGTGTTGTTTAATTGCTATATCATTAAAAGATTTTTTAGAGTTTCTTTGATTTTTTAAGGTTCATTCTTGGAGAATTTATTAAGGGTAATTAATGTTTAATCAAGATAAAAATTAGGATTCATTGATTCATCCCCCCCTCCGCCCAAGTATATTGTGCGCTTTTCACATATGGCCCATGGGCATGTAAACACTTTCACCACATATATGCCATGGGTTGATATAGATTTGATTAGTAATCATATTATTGTGGTATTTTGTTGGTACCAAGGAATTATATTTAGGTTAATCCATTTGTGTCTAAGTCCATAATGGACATTTCTAATCTTACATGCACTATTAATTTTTCATTGCTATATAATGTTACGTTTGAATTTTGTTTGTCGTATAATTATGTATTAGTACTTTTCTTATAAGTATGTATAAGTAAAAATCATCTATTGCATGGTTAATTGCTTGTCCAATATAAGGCATCATTTATTGGCTTCATACTTAGACTAAAAAAATAAGAGGGAGATGACATATATTTTCTATTTACATGAAAAACAAAATTAGTGAGTGAAAAATGAATCAGCTTTATCAAACTAAAAAAATAAGTATAAAAAATTATTTTACAATGTTTGTATAGTAAATATGCAGTACAAAGTTCAAATTGCTATAATATTTCAAGTTTTTATCTTATGATCTTCATAATAAATCTATGAGCCAATCTTAAAAAGATACATAATGACATGATATACATTGTAAGATATGATGTTATACCCATTGCATTCTTTTTAGAAGAAAAATATAATTCAATAAAATATGTCAAGTGACATATTTTCTTGTAACTTTCAATATGTTTTCATTTCATGCCTTAGATTCCAGTAGATCATAAACTAACCAAAGAAATACTTTTATCATTTTCATATCAAATGAACATGTTAATCAATACATGGTTGTGAAATATTTCTATCTTTTAGGGAAAAGGATGGTCTTTTTATATAAAATAGACCATGTGAATGACTACCTACTTATAAAAGGTTTTTACCTTTTTGGAATAAGACTGGGCATTTTATTAGACCATGTTTTCTTGATCTCATAGTAAATATCATATTGTTGACCTTCCATAATTTGCAAGCATAGTAAGCAATGACCTTATAGGATTTTTTTGGAAAAGGCGTGTACTTTTTAAAACATGAAATCATTTTGGGTATTTCAATTGAATTTGGTGTATTTAATAGTGTTTATCTTTTCTAGATTTTTAATGAAAAATATGTGTAAATATCTTTAAAAATGGAAATATTTGTATTAGGTTCAAAAGACATGTTTACTTGATGTGTTGCACAATCAAGTGTGTATATTAAGATTTTCCTTTAGTTTGTTTGATATTATCTTTTATTATGTGTAATATTTGTGTTACTGAAAAGTCTATTTGACATTCAGATGAAAATGGTCCATGTGCATGCAAATAAAAGAGGATTGGAAGATTTGTTTAGTTGTTATTTTCTTAATGTCAAAATGTCATAATCATTGTTTTTCATGTTTAATGAATTAAGATCAAATAACAATGTTGTTCTAATTTAACAACATGTGAACTTGTTAATAGAATCTCTTCATTTTCTATAAGAGTGCCCCCTATTAGATATAATTTTATACATATAACAAATTTTTTTAGAAATTAGTCAACTACATTGGGAGTAAAATTTATTGGGTCTATAAGTAGAATAGGATAGGAGAATTTGTTTACTTATTGAATTTTAAGTGAAGCATCATAATTTGTTTGAATTGGAATGATTTGAACTCAAACATTAGAAGGTTCTTTGAATATGGAGATTAGATGCTTGGTATTATCATTTGTAAGCACAACCCCAAATAGGTTTGAAGATTTGCACAAATATTTTTATACATGGTAACAAAAGAGTAAGGACATTTAGTCTGAAGAATAGATAATATTTTGTACCAATGCAAATTCACCTAGATCATTGATCATTTATGTATCATACATTTTCCTAAATAAATTACAGCATAAGATCAATGGATTGTTTATAGTTAACTCTACTTAGAACATACCCTAATTGCTTTCTTGGTCATCAAGATTGTTGTCTTTAATCTATAATAGTTAATCTTAGGAGTGTTATATGAACTCTCCACACTGTACATAATCCCTATCCACCCCTCTAAGTAGATTCTATTGCCCATGGTGAGAGATTTGATATTTAGACCATCCTATAATGCATAGGAGTAACCTCCTAAAAAATAGACACACAAGGTGTTGGACTACCATTGGTAAACTAAGATAGCCATTCCTTATCACTTCTACAAAGAGGGGCTCATTATGTTACCTACTTATGCTTCATTAGAAATTCTTCTTCTACCAACCCATCAGACAACTAAACAACCAAGGACATCCATCATTGATATGTCGCTAGCCTCAAGGCCCACATGCTCCTACTAGACTATCATGCTATCTAAGTAGTTTAGCTACTAGTCCTCCAACATCAGACTCTCCTAAACTACTCTCAATATCACGCATGGATAAGATTATGTATAAACTGGTCATAGGATTTCTATTAGTGACCACCTCAGATGGAGAAGGGTATCCTATGCAGTGAGGTATAAAATCTCTACCTTTTCCCTCATAGGGGCATTGCCCTATCTATATCCATAAAATCTAGCTCTTGTACCTTTCTTAGCACTATAATTGGAGAGAGGTTTGTAATTTGGAATAAGTACCTGCTAAGTTGTCTCTATGGTTAAAATAAGAGGGGGGTTGAATCAGTTATTCATAAACAACTTCTAAAACTTTTATTCAATCGGTAACCACATACACCATTCAAATAATTATAATTGATAAAGATATGAAAGAAAAAAAAAACCATCAACACATTGAACACCAAAATTTTACGTGGAAACCCAAATTGGGAAAAACCATGGAGAAGCTAATTCTCATGAAATGAACACTGGTTAACATAATTTTTACAAGGGTTCACTGACATTTTTCTCATTGTAGGTTGGCTCATTGTCGATCGGGATAACTACCTTAAAATGTGAATATGGCTAATTGCCAATACAAATAGGCTCACTGCCATAATATAAGAAATAGATTGAATCCACCACTAAGATCACTACCACAAACACTATGCAATATAGAAATGATATAACAACCTATTATAGATTACATCCACACATAGATCTTCCTTATCATATTTTCATTCAATTCACATATACTCACATGTAAGCATCACATGAACAACTAAGATTAGCGTTCTTCTTATACAGCTTGACACCAATAACCAAGTCGGCCTAAACCAATTTGAAATAGGTGAAGCATTCTTGTAGAGGTAAGGAATGAAACGTGGACCACCTCACTCAATACAACATGCATCGTCCATAACAACATGCTACACCATCTTTAATACTTTTAGTACCAACAAATATGAACAATGCATCACACAGTAACTATTGGGACCAAAACATAATGAATATGTCCAAGATAGGACCAAACCTAAATAAATGTTCCACTATATGTTGTATACAAAATATAACCATCACTGACATAGATAAGGATAAAAATTTAAACCACATCCTTTTTTTAACACTTCTACCGATATACCAACACCAACTACTGATACACCAAAGATATAGGTACACACATCAACGGATACAACAACAAAAAAAATCATAAATGAGCCAAAACTATGCATTGAAGATGTTACCATTAATGACAAAAACATAAATAACATCAATTCACATTCGAAAAACCTCCCCCTTTTTCATTGATGGAAACATTATTCAATAACAAAGAAAACAATGCACTGTCAAAAGATATCAGCATCAAGGTTCTCTATTCTGATCCACACTTTTCTCCTCTTATGAAAATAATGAAAAAGGGCCAAAAATCCCCCTTACTAACTCACTCTTCTTCACCTAAGAGTAATATGCCAAGCATTGATCTAGAAAAGAATAAGTGTGCAATTCATCGAACCAATGCACACACTGGTACATTCAATGAAAACTAGGAAGGGGAAAAAATGCCTAGCTTCCCCCTGAGATACTTAAAAGTATCCTTGCACAAAGGTTTTGTAAATATGTATGTTATCTTCTCCTTTGTAGGTACATACTCAAGATTCACTTCCTTATCCAATACCTTCTCTCTTAAGAAATGATACTTGATAGATATATGTTTCATTCTGGAATGTTGCACTTGATTCTTTGAAATGTTTATAGAAATAGTATTATCACACATAATTAAAATTGGCTCATCAAAAGTTATACTTATATCCTTCAAGGTATCTTTCATCCATAATACATGAGTACAACATGAGGATGCTACAATGTGTTCTAATTCAATAGTTTATAGTGTTACAAAATCTTGCTTCTTTGTTGACCAACCAACCAACCAAGAGCCAAAGAAATAAGCTCAACCACTAGTACTTCTCCACTTATCCAGACAACCTACCAAATCTACACCAATATAAGTTTTCAATGTGAAATATGAACTCTTTGGATACCATAATCGAAACTCTTATGTTCCCTTCAAATATCTAAAAATCCTTTTTACTTCCATAACATGTGACTCTTTCGGTTCTTGACGAAGTTTGGATGCCAAACATACTGCATACATAATATCCATTCTGGTAGAAGTTATGTACAATAATCATCCAATCATTTATTTTTAATTACTTGCATCTTCTTTCGGTGAATCATTTTCTTGAGTCAATTTACATTTGGTAACAATATGATTACATACCGGTTTGGAGTTATCCAAACTAAACTTCTTCAATAACTCCTTAACATACTTGTACTAAGAAATAAAAATGCCTTTACTATTATGATTTACCTACAATCCAAGAAAGAAATTCAACTCACCATTCATAGACATCTCAAACTCTTTCTGCATCTCCTCTGTAAATCTTCTTCACAAATCATCATTTCCTCCAAAAATAATGTCATCAACATAAAAAACTACAATTAGAATCTAATCTGAATAAATCTTGTAATATAGGTTGTTGTTTGTTGAACCTTTCTAAAATTATTTTCCAATCAGATATCCATCCAATCTTCCATACCGAGCTCTTGATGCCTTCTTCAATCCTCATACTACATTCATATTCTCTTCTGATCTGAATCCTTTCAGTTGTTCAATTTAAACTTCCTCTTTTAGTTCTCTATTCAAGAATGTTGACTTGACATCCATCTAATAAACTTTGAAATATTTATATGCTGCAAATGATATAAACATTTGGATCGCCTCCATCTAGGAAATAGGGGCATAAATCTCATCAAAATCAATACCCTCAATCTAAGAGTAACCCTTGCAAAATAATCTTTCCTTATTTCTTATTACCTTGCCATTCTCATCCTATTTATTCTGGAAAACCCATATTGTACCAATTACATTATTGTCATTTGATCTGGGTACAAGTTCCTAATTCTGATTCTTTTTAATCTAATCAAGCTCCTTCTTCATTTCTCTTACCTAGTTCTGATCATTACATGATTCCTCTACATATTTAGGCTTAATTTATGAAAGTAAACACAATAAAAATTTATCTTATGTTTCTCTACTTCTATTAAAAAATCCTCTATTTTTATCACCAATAATATGATTCTCAAAATCATTTCTCTATACATACCTCGGTATCTTATTTATATATGTCAGAGCCTATTTTGTCTCTTCCTCTTCTTTCTTGTCTTCTTTTCCTTTTTCCTCTATATCAGATTCATACTCAATGTGTTTCTCAAGAGTCTTCTGAAAATCTTCATCAATCTTCACATTTTCACTTTCAACAATCATATTCAGTATCTTGTTGTAGCAGTGGTATTCTTTTCTCCTTGTAGAATATCCCATAAATATACCTTTATTTTCTCTACTGTCAAATTTTCCAAGATTGTCCTCATCTCTCTGAGTGTAACATTTTCTTTGAATAATATTGAAAGACTTAATTATAGGTGCTCTTCTATGCCAAATCTCATATGATTTCTTGCCATACTTTTTCTAGTACAAAACTCTATTAAGTGTATACATGGTTGTATGAACAACTTTTCTCCAGTGGACTTATGGTAAACTTTCCTCCTTCATTATAGTCCTTGTTGCTTCCTATATTTTCTAATTCATCCTTTCTACTACACCATTCTGTTGTGGTGTTATAGCCATTAAAAAATGTCTTTTCATACCATGTTTCTCACAAAAAAAATCAAATTCATCAAAAGTAAATTCTCCTCCATTATCTAATCTCAAACATTCAATCTTCCTACCACATTAATTCTCAACTCTTGCTTTAAATATCTTGAACTTCTCAAATGCTTTTGATTTTTCTCTTAGAAATGCAACCCAAGATAACCTTGAATGATCATCAATGAAAAGTATGAAATATTTCTCACCTTCTAAACTCCTTGTTCTGGTAGGACCACATAGGTCAATGTGCACTAGATCTAGTAAACTGATAGATGAATAATATTTTTCCTTGAGTGATTCTCTTCTCTTCTTTCCTTCTCAATATCCTTTACAAATAAAATTGTCTTGTTTGCACAATCTAGTTAAATCTCTTACTTCATATGATAAACTTATTCTTACCAAATTATTAAAATTGATGTGGCACATATTCCAATGCCAAAGCCAATTGTCATTAGTTAAAGATAATAAACATCCTTCTGTAGCTCCTTCAATTTGGTACATGTCTCTTCTTGTCCTTTTGCCAACAACAATTATTGCTCCAAATATTTTTTGAATTTCACATCCTTCATTCTTGAACACAATGTCATAGCCATTCTCACACATCTGTCTAACACTTGAAAAATATTGTGACACAAACCCTTCACATAATAAACATTCTCAGTGTTATTCTTCCTGTCAATATTAATAGAACCTATACTGACAATATATGTTGCCTTATCATCACCAAATCTAATAGGACCACTATCATATTTTTCAAGTGTTACAAATTTACTTTTATCACCAATCATATGATTACATAAACCAATATCAATCAACCATTCATTCATGTTCCTTCTAACATACAAAGCACTCTCAAGATTATCATCAACTTTCAGGAAATTGTTAGAAATATCAATTCTATATTTTTCTTCTTCAACATAGAACAAAGACATATCTAATTATGTTTTTGAATCATCATCTGAAATACTAGCATCTTCATTAATATGGTAAGCTTTCCTATTGATCTTCTCAAATTTATGCCTAGGACCTTTCTTCAAACACCTAGTAGCCAAGTGACCAATCTTTCCACATCTAAAACATTTAAGAGGTGACATATCTTTGTATTTTCTAGTACCTTTCTTTAGCTTCCTTGCAAAGTTTTCTTTCATCTCATATGAATCTTCATCATCATCTGGATCTTCTTCTGACTTTATTTCTTTAAATGCTATCTCAAATATGCACTTCTCTTTTCCAAACTTCCTCAACTCAAATGTAGTCAGGGTGTCAAATAAATATTCTTTGGTAAACTTTTGCGGATCATATACTTCCTCAATCACCAAGATCTTGTCATTGTAATGACATCAAGATCTTCTCCATAACATCTTCATTGATGATATTGCCTGCTTGAGTCTTGACTTCATTCACTGCATTGTCCTCTTTGAAAATAGTTCCTAATATCTTCACCTTCATCCATTTTCATATTCTTATAGTGACATTTTATTGTTAGCTTCTTAGATAAATTAACTCTATCATTTCCTTCATAAATCTTTTTTAATTTTTTCCAAACTTCACAAGTAGTCTTCAATGAAATAACTTTAGCTAATTTAGTTTGTGATAAAACACTAAAGATTGCATACCTCACTTTCTCATTCTCCTCATAGATTGTGATTTCATCTTGAGTATTAAGGCCATTCCAAGGGAACACATACTTTGTCTCCACATGCTTCCAATTAGTGTAACCAATAGAAATCACATATCCTCTCATTTTCTCTTTCTATAAACTATAGTTGGATACATCGAACATAGGAATGTTCAATTTGTGTGCCATCAGATCTACCTCAAGCGGTTAACCTCTACACTGAGGAACCAAGCTCTAATAGTAACTGTTGAACAAGTTAAATAACTGGGAGGGGGGGTGAATCAGTTATTCATAAATAACTTCTAAGACTTCTACTAAATTGGTAACCACATAAACTATTCAAATAGTTATAAGTGATAAAGACATGAAAGCACAAAAACCATCAACACATTGAACACTAGAATTTTATGTGGAAACTCAAATTGGAAAAAAAAATGGAGAAGATGATTCTCATGAAATGAACACCAGTGAAGGTTATTTTTACAATGAATCACTTATAGTTTTCTCACTACAGGTTGTTTCATTTTTTGTCAGGCTAACTACCTTGAAATGTGAATATTGCTAACTACCAATACAAATAGGCTCCCTGCCAGAACATAAGAAATGAAATTGAATCCACCACTGAGATCACTATCATCAATGCTCTTTAATACATAAATGATATAATTTAGTTTATTGTTGATTGCACCCACACACAAATCTTCCTTATTAGATTTGCATTCACTTCACTTATACTCACATAGAAGCATCACACAAACAAATAAGATTATCGTTCTTCTTATACAACTTGATGCCAACAACCAAGTCAACCTAAA